>CM069137.1:57090027-57505027 GCA_035221665.1 Okamejei kenojei
GATGTGATCTCACATGTTGAGCTAATGGTTCTATTGCAAGTGCAAATAGTAGTGGGGATAAGGGGCAACCTTGTCTACAGCCTCGAGATAAACTGAATTTAGTTGATAGCATTTGATTTGTTATTATTCTGGCTGTTGGGTTAGTGTATAATAATTTGACCCAAGTAATGAACTTCTCTCCCAAATTTCCCAAGGGCTGATTAGGGGCAGTTAGCATAGTTTTGTACATGGGAGGTCGTGTCTCACATCTGATTGATTTTTTTTTTTTTGAAGACGTAAGCAAAGGTTGATGAGGGCAGAGCTGTAGATGTGTGTACATGGACTTTAGTGAGGCTTTCGACAAGGTGCCACATCATAGCCTGCTCTGGAAGGTTAGATCTCATGGGATCCAATGAGAGATAGCTGAATGCATAGCAAATTGGCTTCATGGAAGGAAGCAGTGCGTGATGGTGGAAGGTTGCTTCTCAGAGTGGAGGCCTATGATGAGTGATGTGCCAAAGGGTTCGGTGCTGGGCCCATTACTATTTGTCATCTACATGAATAATTTGGATGAGAACTTACATGGCAAGATTAGCAAGTTTGCTGATGATACAAAAGTTAGTGGTTTTGCAGATAGTGAAGAAGGTTGTGAACAATTGTAGCAGGATCTGGATCGATTGGCCGGGTGGGCAGAGGAATGGTTGATGGAAATTAATACAGAGAAGTGTGAGGTGTTGCATTTAGGGACGTCGAACAAGGGCAGGAGCTACACAGTAAATTGTAGGCCTCTGGGTAGTGTTGTAGAGCAGAGGGATCTAGGAGTACAAGTGCATGGTTCTTTGAAGATCATGTCAGGTAGATAAGGTGGTCAAAAGTGCTTTGGCTTTCATCTGTTAGAGTATTGAGTATAGAAGTTGGGAGGTCATGTTGCAGTTGCATAAGACATTGGTGAGACCACATTTAGAATATTGTGTTCAGTTCTGGGCACCATGTTATAGGAAAGATATTGTCAAGCTTGAAAGGGTTCAGAAACGATTTACGGGGATGTTGCCAGAATTAGAGGGTGTGAGCTATAGGGAGAGGTTGAGTAGGCTGGGTCTCTATTCCATGGACCGTAGGAGGATGAGGGGAGATCTTATAGAGAGGTATACAAAATCATGAGAGGAATAGATCAGGTAGATGCACAGTCTTTTACCCAGACTAGGGGAAACAAGGACCAGGGGACATAGGTTCAAGGTGAAGGGGAAAATATTTATTAGTTACCGAGGGGTAGCTTTTTCACATAGAGGGTGGTGGGTGTATGGAACAAACTCACCAGAGAAGGTAGTTGTTGCAGAGACTATCCCATCATTTAAGAAACAGTTGGACAGGTACATGGATAGGACAGGTTTGAAGGGTTATGGACCAAGTGCAAGCAAATAGTTGGGATATTATTGGCCAGTGTGGGTGTGCTGGACTGCATTCTGTTTAAACACATTAATGCCACCTGCAGGATATTCAGGTTCCTACAGCCTTGAGTTACCTTTCCTGTTATACAGGAAGTTATCATAAACCAGGAAGTCCAGCCCAGAGGGTACCTCATGGTGTAGACAGTGTAATTCTATTGTGTGTAATCTATCGCCATTCTACCCCACAGAATTTGTTAGATGCAATGTCTGTGAGTAATTATGTTTGTTAACAGCATCTTTATATGTTATAAACGTTATTGAGCAGGATTGCTATTATTAACAAGGTTAACAATGTTTCATGTACCCTGGTTGGTTTCTCACATAACAGCACTGTATTTGGTGGTGGGATCATAGTTTATGTTCCTATACCATGTGTATAACGTAACTAAATATGCTGTTTCCTTTTCTGTTTGTATGTTATAGTTTCACAGTTGAATACAGTAAAGCATCAACGACATTCAGCGAGTCCAGTATAGTGAAAAGACAGCACCACAACAAGCTGTGCTACAGGGTGGCTCACATCGTCACATTGTCCGTCCACACATCAACACCATGGCAACAATGAACCAAGACAATGCTTCACAAAATGAAGCCAAGTCTCTCAGCATTCGTTCTTAGCGCTCTGCAGCCAGTTCCAGTGCCAGCATGGCCGCCCTTAAAGCGCGAGCTAAAGCAAAAGCAGCTGAAGCCAGAGCAGCATTCACTCAGAGAGAGAGAGAGAGAGAGAGAGAGAGATATGAAGGTTGAGTCTATGTGGATGCAGGCGGAGATGATGGTTGAGGCTACGCAGATGCAGGCGGAGGCTACGCGGATGCAGGCGGAGATGATGGTTGAGGCTACGCAGATGCAGGCGGAGGCTACGCGGATGCAGGCGAAGGTTACGCGGATGCAGGCGGAGATGATGGTCGAGGCTATGTGGATGCAGGCGACCATAGAGGACTTGTAGCAAGAAAAAGAGATGAAAGCAGCCATTGCAGAGGCCGACTCCATAGAAGCAGGTCTATTAGCAGAACAAGGGTCACATAATAGACCACCAAGCCCTGTTCACTGTCAAAACCAACACCAGCGTACTCTGGACTATGTCATAGAGCAAGCCAGCATAAAGTCAAGCCAACATGTCACCGATTACGACATCGAGAGTAGTAGCATACTATTTCGCTCATTGCCATCCGTTCATCAGATCAAATCCAATCTGGCCAGTTCATTTCATAGGCATGACAATCCCAGTAATGAGCAAGGAAACGTGGATTCCTAAATTGGAGGATAGAAAACCAACTTCAACCTCTCTGCACAACTCTCCTCGAGCCACCGACAATATCAATCCCACCACCATGGACCTCGCCCGCAGCCAGCTTGTTACAACGGGATTGACGGCCATTAATGACAAGCCTGAGAATTACTGGGCTGGAGATCCTCCTTCCAAAACGCCATAGCAGGCCTGGGCCTTTCACCCGGCGAAGAGCTAGATATTTTGCTAAAATGGCTTGGAAAGGAATCCTCAGAGCAGGCAACAAGAATTAAGGCTGTCAACATGAAGAATCCATCAGCAGGTTTGAAGATGGTTTGGCAAAGGCTCGAAGAAACATGGTTCCCCTGAGTCTATTAAGCATGCCCTCTTTACCAAGCTTGAGAACTTTCCCAGGATCACCATCAAAGAGCCATACAAGCTACATGAGCTTGGGTACCTTCTGTCAGAAATCGAAATGGCAAAGGTCGATGGGCATCTACCTGGTTTGTCTTACCTTGATACCTCCAGGGGATTCGCATTGATTGTTGAGAAGCTTCCTCATAACATCCAGGAAAAGTGGACCGGCTTCGGATCCGATTATAAACGCCGCCACCGCACCCCTTTCCCCCCATTTAGAGTGTTTGCCAACTTTATCCGCACAGAGGCAAAAAACAGAATGGATCCCAGCTTCAATCTCTGCTTCTCACACCCAGCAATCGTCCAGAGGGAAAAAATAGAGAGACATGGTAAAACTCTCATCTCCGTCCACAGGACACAAGCATCTCCAACAACTCCTGAGACACAGAAATCCAGTGACCCATCCAAACTGTGTCCTTTTCATGCTAAGATTCATCCATTAAAGAAGTGCAGAGCCTTCAGAGAAAAGAGCCTGGAAGACCGCAAACACTTCCTTAAGGAACATTCCATTTGTTTCCGTTGCTGCTCCTCCACAAGTCATTTCGCCAAGTGAAATGCACTGAGTGCGGCAGTGACAGACACCTCTCTGCTCTACATCCAGGCCCATCCCCTTGGAAGTCCAAGCCATCTCCCCCCGCATCTGAGCATGACGGGGTGGAAGAAGTAGCGGTAAAACAGGAGATCACCTCCAGATGCACAGAGGTGTGCGGTGAAGGGGTCAGCGCAAGAGCATGTGCTAAGATATGTCTCATCTCAGTCTATCCAGAAGGACGTCGCCACGAGGCACGCAGGATGTACGTCATCTTAGATGAACAGAGCAACTGCTCTCTCGCAACATCTGTGTTTTTCAATATCTTTAAGATCGAAGGAAATCTTAAGCCATTACACTGCGGACATGTGCCGTGCTCGAGCAGACTGCAGGTTACATGGTGGAGTCTGTGGCTGGGAAGACATCGCTCCCTCTTCCTCCACTCCTAAAATGCAATCAAGTGCCCAACAACCGTGCCGAGATCCCTACTCCCACAGCCATCTCAGATGCATTGCCAACGCGATTCCTCCACTGGACCTAAAGGCCAAAATACTGCTCCTATTGGGAAGAGATATTCTGCAAGTGCATAAAGTGAGGAAACAAATTAACGGTCCAAACAATGCCCCGTTCGCCCAGAAGCTGGATCTGGGATGGGTAGTTGTCGGTGATGTATGTCTTGGTGGAGCACATAGACCTACCCAAGTAGACACCTACAAGACCTGCACTCTAGGAAAAGGTCGACCTACTTACCTCACACCATGCACGAGCCATGTTACGGTGAAAGAGAAGTTCACCTTCTCACCTCTTTATGAGGATGATCCAGAGTTGATGTCCATGGCCGGTCTACAGGAGACCACATGTGGACAGAACCTAGGGCAGTCAGTCTTCCATCGTACTGCCAGCGATAACGACCTAGCACCACCATCCGATGACCTGAGGTTTCTCCAGATCATGGATGACCAATGTTACCAAGATAACTCAAATAGCTGGGTCGCACCTCTGCCGTTTCAGTCACCCAGGCAACGTTTGCCCAATAATCGAGAGTACGCTGACAACGGACTCACCTCTCTCCGGCAGACTCTGGAAAAACAACCACAGATGAAGGCGCACTACTTGGAGTTCATGGACAAAATGCTCAGCAACAGCAGGCAGAAGTAGCCCCACTACTCAGAGGTGATCAAGAGTGTTGGTATCTTCTCTCATTCGGAGCCTACCATCCCAGAAAGCAAGATCAAATTCATGTGGTGTTTGACTCCAGTGCATCATTTGAGGGGGTTTTGTTGAATGACGTGCTGCTCAAAGGACCTGATCTCAACAACCGCTTACTAGGAGTCCTCATGAGATTCAGGAAGGAACCAGTGGGAGTCATCGCTGACATTCAGCACATGTTCCACTGTTTTGTTGTGAGGGAAGACCATCAAGATTTCCTAGGCTTCCTGTGGTATCGTAACAACAATCCAGAGAGTGACATCATCGACTACAGGATGTGCGTGCATGTTTTTGGCAACAGCCCCTCACTGGCTGTTGCCACATACGGTCTCCGAAGAGCTGCCAACGAAGAAGAAACAACCTATGGCAACGACGCTCGCACGTTCATCGAACGTGACTGCTAGATAGATGACGGGGTGAAGCAGAAGCCATCAGTGTCCTCAATCATGCCCAGGAGATGCTCGTAGTGTCCAACCTCAGGCTGCACAAGGTCGTATCGAACAGAGCTGCAGTCATTGAATCATTTCCTCCTGAAGATCGAGGGAAAGACATCAAGGACCTCAACCTGTTCGCCAATGACCTGCCTCTCCAGCGCAGTCTTGGTGTGTCCTGGAATATCGCTGCAGATACGTTAACATTCCAGTGCTTTGCGGAGAAGAAGCCCTATACTCGCAGAAGAGTGTTATCAACAGTTAATAGTCTTTATGACCCATTAGGTTTCCTTGCTCCTGTCACCATTCAAGGCAGGTTGTTGCTCAGGGAGCTGTCCAAGCAGGCTGATGATTGGGATTCTCCTCTCCCCCAATACATCGAGGCGGAGTGGTTCAAGTGGAGGGACTCGCTCCAGGATCTACAGAAGCTACTGATTCCACGCTCCTACACCACATTCTCAAAGTTGAGCACGCTACACAGGGAGCTTTGTCTGTTCTCAGATGCATCAGTCCCATTGCCGCAGTTGCCTATCTGAGGGTCACCACCGAAGATGGAATAACGAAGGTGGGCTTCATCTTCGGCAAAGCAAAGCTGGCAACCCAGCCAGAGCTCACTATTCCAAGACTGGAATTGTGTGCAGCGGTCCTGGCTGTCCAAATCGCAGAGATGACTTGTCATTTGACAACATCATCTACCACATGGACAGCAAAGTGGAGCTGGGGTACATCTGTAACCAGTCAAGGCGGTTTTACACATACATCCACAACCGTGTCCAACGTATCCATCAGTTTTCATCACCTCATCAGTAGAGGTTTGTTCCCACAGATGACAGATAACTCAAGGCTGTTCCTACAGCCTTGAGTTAACTTCCTGTATAACAGGAAAGGTATCATAAACCAGGAAGTCCAGCCCAGAGGGTACCTCATGGTGTGGACTGTGTAATTCTCAGTGTGTAATCTATCGCCATCCTACCCCACAGAATTTGTTAGATGCAATGTCTGTGAGTAATTATGTTTGTTAACAGCATCTTTATATGTTATAAATGTTATTGAGCAGGATTGCTATTATTAACAAGGTTAAGAATGTTTCAAGTACCCTGTTTGGTTTCTCATATAACAGCACTGTATTTGGTGGTGGGATCATAGTTTATGTTCCTATACCAAGTGTATAATGTAACTAAATATGCTGTTTCCTTTTCTGTTTGTATGTTACAGTTTCACAGTTGAATACAGTAAAGCATCAATGACATCTCGTGTCTACGGGTCTTTATTAGATTAATTGTTTAACTTGCTAGATAGCTGGATAGGGACATTCAGCGAGTCCAATATAATGGGCGAGTTGGGCCGATGGACCTGTTTACTCACTGTATCACTCTATGACTCTATAAAGTACCATTGACCTATTGAAATAAATCAAGGGGAATATTGATTTGCACGTGCAAGAGAATAAGTCACAGAGCAATTGGGAGAGAAGGAGTAGTGGAATGGGACTGCTGGAATTGCTTTGCTTGACATGGCACGGTTCCGATTGGTCAAATAGCCTCCTTGCTATGGTAAGTGAATTGGGCAGGATAGTCATACGATCATTAAATAACAACTGGACAACGTGCACCAAGATGTACAGCTAGCTGGCCTGACAAACAATATTCAACTGAATCATGAGAGAGGTTTGAGTTCACTCGTCAGATTTTGCTGACAAGTATTATTTAACTGAACCATAAGTGGTTTGAGTTCACTTACTTATCAGGTTTGCTTAGCTTTCCTATGCAAGTCAAGCAATGCTGCATCACTGTTGATACAAGAAGGCGAAGAAATAGCATATCCCACATTATAGTCTGACAGAATGTATGAGGAAAGTGTCAAATATTGAGTATTTCTCACAAATACTATTGTTATTCATCAACTAAAATCTCACATTTGTTCAGATAAAAATGAATTAAACAAATTAATTCTATAAAGCTGTAGCATTGATAGAAATTAAACTAATCAAACGAAGCTTACAAGAAAAGATAAAATTGAACCTCTGAGTGTGTGAAGCATAAGAAAATAGATGCACACTCAAATTCAGATTTGTACCACATTACATCAGCATTCCTGGTCCAATATCATCAGTTGCAAACACCCACATTCATCCTAAAGTGTGCAGATCTTACTCGGCTCCCTGCCACTTTCTTGACATCTATTTGGATATACTGTGTCTGGCATCACTACAGTTCCTTACATTCAATGGATGGCTTTAACTTGGAGCATCTGTTAAAGGAATTCTGATTAGGTCTTGACCAATTGCAAATCCCACATTGTGAATTTGTGTTTATAATTGCTAACTGTGGATTTTACTTTGGAGTCACGCGAGTGATTCCGAGAAGAAGCCCCGCCAGTGCACATGCGCATCCATTACGTCAGACGCATGGTGCACCGACGGGCTGGAGAGCGCAGCTCCACCTGCGGCAAGTTATAAACCTGCAGGTAAGCGCTTTAAATCTTTACTGCGGTTTACTTAGGTTCTGTAAGGCTGGTTGCAGGAACGATTTCACAAAAGGAAAAAGTAACAAAAAGTAAGGCGAGGGGTGCCGCTGTTAGAAGTAAAAAACAAACCCGCGGGACCACGGTCAGCGAGCATATGCCGGCTCCAGAGACGCCGACTTGAGCCGCCGGCAGTTCAGCTAGCGGCAGCAACTCCGGTGCTTCAGAGCACTGTGACCACTCTTGTTGGGAGGAAGGCCAAGAGGAAAACATCCAGGCCTGTTGACTCTGAGTCAGGCCAGGAAGACTCCCCACCTTCCAATAAAAATGTTTGGGGACATCTGGACAAGATGGTACACCTCATAGAAAAAATGTTCAACCATGAGGTGTTCCAGCCGGGGTTTCATATCCCCAGGGTTCCCCAGCAGCTCGCAGCAGCAACCTCCAGCAGAGCACCGTATAGCTAAGAGCTGTACAGGCTGGAAGAACAATATGCCTACGAGTCTGCATGGGGACCCATAACAGCAGCGCCATGTCAAGGGCTGCATGAAACCTCCCTTGGGCATGAGCCGGGAGAGCCGGGGCAGTCTGACTCTGACCCTGAACTTGGTGGTACTGCAGAAGAGCATGCACCAAAGCACATGAGCTATGCTCCAGTTGTGCCGGATGTGGCAAGCAAATTTGCCATACCAGCTGGAACTGGTGAAGAGATGGATGAAAACCTGGCACCTTGATGCCATTGTGCTCATGTTGATTCGTTATCCTAATATCATATTCTTGCTCTCACAAAACCTTTTCCAAAATGCGCAGAATACGTTGTACACTAAACATCTTGCAATGAAATCAAACACATTGTTTGACCTCATAATTGCTTGCTTCACCTGAACGTGACAAGGACCCTCAAGTCTATTTGTATTCCATTCGGACACCTTTTAGTCAATACATTTCCTTTCTGTTTTTCCTATCAAAAGGGGTGACTACACATTTTCCACATCATATTGCAGCCAGCATATATTTTCCTAATCACTCAATTTGTCAAAATTGTCTTGAAACCTATTTGCATAACCCTCTCACAACTCGTATCCCATTCAGTTATGTAAGTATAAGACTACATTTAGTTTTCTTATCCAAACAAGATGTCACTCCATTAAGTCTGTACTGACCATCAAATTCACATTTTTACACCAATCCTAGCCTTGACAGACAGGGACAGGGACAGGATCCAGGGAAAGCTCCATCCTATTCAATTTCTCCTCATAACTCAACCCCTCAAGCCTAGGAAATATCCTTGTGAATCTTTTCTACATCCTCTCTAGTTTAATTACAACCTTCCTACAGCATGGCCATCAGAACTGCGCTCAATATTACAAAAATGGTCTAACCAACATTTTGTACAGCAAAAGCCTGGATGTCCCAACTCTTGTAACCAGTGCATGCTATAGGCCCTCTTCACTACCTTGTTTATCTATGTTGCTACTTTCAGGGAACTATGCACTTAGGCCCTGAGGTCTCTCTGCGCAACAATATTCCACAGGGTCAACCAGTCACTGTGTATATCTCCGCCTTGCTTAACTACCTAAACCATATCACTTTGTACTTGTCTGAGTTAAATTCCATCTGTCATTCCTCTGCCTACTTTCCCAATTGATCAATATCTCATTGTCATCTTCGACCACCTTCTTCACTGTCCAATATCCTACCAATTCTGGTTTAATCTGAAAATGTGCTAATAATGTCCTACATTCTTCTCTCAACCATTACATTATATGTCAAACTACAGAGAACCCAACATCAATTATTGCAGCACTCACAGGAGGTCAATGCGAAAAGCAACCCTGCTCTATCAACCTCCAACCACCAACATAAATTTGTATCCAATTGGCCTGCTCAGCCGGGATCCCATGTGATCTAATTTTATAGACCAACCTAACATAATCCTCACTAAACTCCACATATATGGCGCCTACCACCCTGCCATCATCAATCCTCTTGGTCATCTCTTCAGAGAACCCATATTCGCAAATGATGTTTTCCCATGCACAAAGCCATGCTGACTGCCCTTCATCAACCCTTGCCTTGTCAAATGCAAATAAAACCTGTCTCTCGAATCCCTTCCTGTAACTTTCCCAGCACTGATGTAAGGCTCCCCAGCTTGCAGTCCCTTGGCTTGTTCTTTCAGCCTTTCCTAAATAAAGGCACAACATTCGTCATCCTCCAGTTTTCCAGTATCTCATCCATGGCTAATGAGGACCAGCAATTTCTTCCCTTACTTTCCACAAGATTCTAGGATGCGCTTGGTGAGGTTCATGGATTTATTCAGCTTTATGCACTTCAAGATTGTCAATACTTCCACTTTCATAATGTTGATATATTTCAGGGTAACACTCTTGAATTCCCTTAATTCACAAGCTTCCATGCCCTTCTTAATGGTAAATACAGACAAGAAGCATTAATTTAAGACCTTGCCCTTCTTCATCTGGTTCCACACCTACATGACAATTTTAATTCTAAAACAGATCTACTCTCCCCCAAGTTACAATTTTACTCTTAATATATAGAAACTTTCAAGATTCTTATTTAACTTATCTTCCAGGGATATCTCATGTCATTTCTTAGAATTGGAGGAGGGATCTTTTGCTTCCAATTCACCACGGGCATCGGGACTCAGTTTAAGGTGTTACCTGAAAGACAGACATTTCACAGTCCAGCATTCTTTTGATAATGTTTGGAGCTTTAGCTTGGAACTTATGCTCGACTCTGAAGTTGGTCATGAACGCAAAACGTACTGCATCAGAGGTAAAAGTATAGCTTGTTGCACCCAAAATAGTGAGTATGATGATCTAATTAAGTTTCTATACATAATTAACATACTTTTTGATTGTGGCCGACCAATATTTGAAGTCCTCACTCCTCCCGACAGTTGTTCATTGTCTAATATTAAATCCAGCCACTGCCAATGTGTACAATTGCAGAGCTGTCTCTGGGTAACAAAGGATTTAGACAACATTCAAGAATAATATTAAATAGGTTTTGATTTCTGTGTGAAAAAAGCACTCCTGAATGAGATCACCATTGGTGTGATTTAAAATTCAAATCCACGTTAGCAATTATATCAGAGGGTAAGATTCAATGTATTAAAATTACATTTCACTATTCATTCTATTTTCATTTTTTTTATTTTCTAGTTTAATATGTCTGCTTTCCTTTCATTAAAAGCTATCTCTGACTTGAAGGGCAGAATTGCAGTATGGTCCAAAATCCAACAATATATACTGACTAAAATATTAAAGTTAAATTACCTGCAAACTGCCCAAATTCCTCCAGAAAAATTAATCTCATTCTTCAATTTTTATGAAGAATCAGCAGCACAAGGTGCTTGAAGGGAGAGAGTGGTTAAGACATATGAGTGAATGTATTTTTGAAGTTATAAGAATGTCTGAAAGATGGAGAACTGGAGTGGGGTTGGATTTTCGGAATGAATTTCGGAACAGAAGATCACAGTACCTGGACATGTGACTGTAAGTGTGGGGGGGGGGTGGGGGGTGGGGGGTGGGGGGGAGAGGAGGTCATTGGGGGAGGAGAGGTGTCTGAGATTTGAACAAGAGTTCCAAAAGGGTTGAAGATTGAAAAAGATTTCAGAGATAGGAGAAAAAAGTATGTGGTGGTGTTTGAACATTGCGATATGATGTTTTTAAATGTGGGTGCGGGCGTGTGAGGGGGCAGGGTAGACTGGAAACCATTGTAGGCAGCAAACAAAGGGTTGATAATGCCCGACTTTGTGTGATTTAGCATGACAGGAGAACTTTGGATGAGCTCAAGATTACAGAGGTTGAAAAGATTTGGTTAGGAGACCATTGGAATAGTTAACATTCGCCTTTAGACTTTAGGCTTTAGAATTTAGAGATACAGTGCAGAAACAGGCCGTTTGGCCCTTCATAACTGTAACTGTAGGTCATGTTGTTACTTGTGGGCGGAGCACCAAGGCAAATTCCTTATATGTGAATACTTGGCCAATAAACTTACTTTCATCAAATCTGCACCGACCAGCGATCACCCGTACACAAGCACTATCCTGGGACAAATTACAATTTTTTTTAACCAAAGCCAATTATCCTACAAATCTATATGTCTTTAGAGTGTTGGGGGGGGGGGGGGGGGGGAAGTGGAGCACCTAGAGAAAGTCCCAAGGAGAATGCATGTTCTGTATATACTGTACCCGTAGTCAGGATCAAACCCAGGTTTCTGGCACTGTAAGGCAGTACTATTGTGCCACTGTGCCACCTTGTCGAAAGTTTCACCAGCAGGTAGGTGGTTAATCAGGGTAATATTATGAATTGTAATATGTGATACAGTAAATAAAACTGCACACAAGAAAGTAACATTAAATGTTGATTAATGCAATACAGTATCAAAATAAAAATAAACCAGACCAATCAGAGAAAATAAAATGTCAGAAAGGTTTCAGAGGCAAGAGTATATTTAATGACAATTTGTTTCATGTTTAATAAAGAAGACTGACTTGCATTTATTCAGCATCTTTCACATCTTCACCATATTACACAAAGCACCTTAGAGTCAATTAAGTGCAAAGTAAGGTAGGAAATACAGACAGTCTATACACAACAAATCCCCATACACTTCAACATGATGTGAGAGTCAAATAACACAGAAACAAGCTTTTCAGCCCAACTCGTCCATGCCGACCAAGATCCCCAACAAAGCTAGGCCCATTTGCTCAAGTTTGGCCAATATCCCACAAAATCTTTCTTACCCATGTTCCTGTCCAAATGTCTTTTGAATGTTTTAATTGTCTACAAAGTTGACTGCCACATTGGTGACCCTCAGACCATCTTTGATCGGACTTTAGTGGCTTTATTTGCACTAAACGTTATTCCCTTATCATGTATCTATACACTTGTAGATTTGTTACTTCATACGAATCAATTGTAGTGTTCTGTTAGTAGAAGCTCCACCTACTACACGGTTTATATAATCAGAATTTAGTTCATATAGTTAGTCTGAGTAGCTGCTAAGCTGGCTTTAACACCATGCTGAAATATACTGTGAGTGGACTTTAATAAACATGGTGTGCCATGTTGTGCGTGTGACTGACTTTATTACATGGTGTCAAGAAGTGGTTTCATATCCACTCCATTTTTAAGTTTATCGGGTTTTATTTTTCCATCCTGTTTTGTGTGCTCGTTATCTCTATCATGGCAAACGCACCTCACCGTCCAGGTCCCCAGATCTTTGACCGACATCGCTGAACGATGGCGCCTCTCGAGCGCGACTACAACCACTACATTCGTATTGATCATCGCAACGAGCCGCCTGAGGTGCGTGCTTCTGTACTCTT
Organism: Okamejei kenojei; assembly: GCA_035221665.1. NCBI lineage: Eukaryota > Metazoa > Chordata > Chondrichthyes > Rajiformes > Rajidae > Okamejei > Okamejei kenojei. The sequence continues at coordinate 57,103,088 of CM069137.1, forward strand.
AAATCTTGCTGGCCCTGAAGCAATGATGCGTGCAGAGCATTTTAATTATGCGCCTGCTGTTTTAGATCACAACAATCAGATTGCGGTGCCTGCAGAAACAATTGACGACCCTGCAGTTTTACTAGCTAAGTTCAGACAGCTATGTGACCTGAGAGCCAACTCGATAATCAAACGCACCAGGGTTCTTGCTCGTTTCCCGCAACAAGATGAGCCGATTGAAACTTTTCTGAGTGATTTGAAACACATGGTTGCACGATGCCACTTCGGAGATTTATGTGACAAATTAATCCGCGACAAACTTGTAGGAGGTTTACTCAGTGCCAAAGTGCGAGATGAATTGCTCAGAAACACAGAACTGACTTTGAATCAAGCCGAGCATGCCTGCAAAATAAGTTCTGTAAGCTCTGAGCAACACTCCCAGTATAGTGTTAATGTTGCCGATACCTCCTATCGTAACAAGCCTCCATAGCTTTCCTCTCCCTGGCAGCCTCAAAGGCCTATTGCTCGGTGCCCTAACTTAACAACTCCCGGGAATTCTGTGCCTCCTACGGAAAAATTTGCCACTACTGTAAAAAGTTTAACCATTTCATGAAATGTTGCCCGTCTCGTGCGACTCGTTCTTTCCCAAGACAAATTGTGCACCTGTTAAAACAAAAACCTCCTGATAACGAGTACCAAGAGCTGGACACGCCATCCCCCGCTTTCTTCTCTGCAAGCCAAGATAACAGTTCAGACATTCACTCCCTCCTCCCTTCCACTAACGAGGAACTCAACCCTGAATTCACCCTGATCATTAACAACAAAATTGCATTTGCTAAGATTAATACAGGAGCAAAATGCAATGTTCTGTCCTTAACTGAATTTAAACGGATACGTAATTCTGAGCATGTTGAAAAAACTACAGCCACCTTACGGGCCTACGGGGGTGAGGTTCTGTACCCACTTGGAGAAACTGAATTGAACTGCATCGTAGATTCCCAGTCTCACGCACTCAAGTGTTTTTATTGTTCGAGGAGAATCTGCAACTGCCTGGTATCTGTGCATTCCACGATCTAGGCCTAGTCTCCTTGGGGCTGCTGTCCATCAAGTCTCTCATACTGAGGGCTCCACTCAGCGGATACTCTCACAATACAAAGAACTGTTTGATGACAAGCTTGGAAGCTGCCCCTCAAATACAATATTGCCATGGATCCCAATATTACTCCTGTGGTAAGTGCTCCACACCATATTCCGCATGACATGCATGATAGAGTACACAATGAGTTCCAACGGATGGTGTCCCTGGGTGTCATGACTATGGTTACTGACCCATCTGACTGGGTTTCCACCATGGTGGTTGCAACAAAGAAAAACAAGGAAGAAATCCGACTCTGCATCAACCCCAGAGACCTCAACACAGCACTCAAATGCCCATACTACCTGATGCGAATGGTAGAAGAAGTTGCTGCTCAGATAGGCAGTGCATCTGCGTTCTCCGTTCTGGATGCCAAAAGTTAGTTTTGGCAGATCCCGCTGGACCCTGACTCATCCAACCTCACCATGTTCGGCACCCCCTTTGGCTGTTACAAATTCCTGAGAATGCCCTTTGGCATCAACTTTGCTAGCGAGGTTTTCCAATGGAACAATTGTTTGTGGGCTATCTGTGTGCCATCATTGTCGATGACATTCTTGTTTACGGACACGACATGGCTGAACATGACGCCAATCTGAAGAGAGTACTAGACCATGTTACAGACATTCATCTCAAGTTCAACCTCCTGAAATGTAAGTTTTGGGTCCTGGAGGCTACTTATGTTGGACATGTTTTCACCAGTGATGGTCTCAGACCGGACAAATCCAAAACTACTGCCATCAACGAGATGCCGGTTCCTACTGACATTACGAGTTTACAGAGATTCCTTAGAGTGGTCAACTACCTGGGAAAATTCATTCCCAACCTCAGCTATATATCTGCCCCCCTGCGGGAACTAGCACACAAAGACACTGAATGGTCCTGGTATTCACAGCACCAGAGAGCTTTCGAGATCCTCAAGTTGCAGCTGGCCAGCGCTCCCACGCTCACTTACTTTGCTTTAAAGTTGCAAGTGACGCTCACATGTGATGCTCTTGCGACTTGCGGCTGATTGCCGACAAATCCCCAATGATGGCGACTGCAGGCCTGTTGCATATACCTCCCGCACCTTGACTGATACTGAACAACATTACGCCCCAAATTGAAAAGGAGTGACTTGCAGTGGTTTTCGCCTGCACGAAATTCAAGACTTTATTTTTGGAAAATCTGTGACTGTGGAAACAGACCACCAGCCGTTGGTCACAATCTTAAACAAGCCCTTCCACACCACCCCAGCTCGCCTGCAATGGATGATGATGCAGCTAAAGCATTTCGATTTCACCATAGACCACGAAAATGGCAAGGACATGCACATAGCTGACACGCTATCAAGGGCCCCACGCAAAACCAGCGAACAACAGCCCTCTGAACAGGACCAGTTCTCAATAATGAAGGTATCGTATGTTCCAACTGAATGCCTCAGCAGTCTGGCAGAGCACACGGCTGCTGACGAGATTCTACAATTGCTGTCTTCTGTCAACCGGCGCAGCTGGCCGGATAAACAACACAGTAACCCACTCGCGATTCGCCCATACTACCTAGTTTGCGACAAACTAGTGCTACAGGACGGGATTATAGTCAAGGGTCACAAAGCAGTCATCCCGCCTGTTATTCGGGATAAATACTACAATGCCGTCCACAGGGGCCACCCTGGTGTGGAGGCAACCTTATAACAGGTGCAGAGCATGTTTTACTGGCCTGGTATGACCAAGTATATACGAGAAAAAGCCGAAGTCTGCGCTATCTGCAACAGCCTAGTGCCACACCAACAGAAACAACCTTTGCTCTCGCACCCAGTTCCTCCTCTGACGTGGTCCACGGTCACCACCGACATATTCGAATGTCATGGAAAACACTACCTGGTTCTCGTCGACTCGTATTCAGACTGGTTCAAAATTGACCTACTCCAAAATATCACATCTGAAACAGTCAACCAGAAGTTGTCACGCCACTTCTCTGTGCACGGTTCCCCTGCACGTCTCCTATCCGACAACGGTAGTCAGTTCACCAGCAAGCAATTCAGAAACTTTGCTCAACGATGTGATTTTCAACATATCACCAGCAACCCTGAATTTCCACAGTCCAACAGACTTGCAGAACGGGCTGTCCAGAGCGCAAAACAATTAATGGAGCATTCACAACTTGCTAAATCCGACGCCTACTTGGACCTGCTCAATCTGAGGAACATTGCCCGCGATCCCATACTGGGGTCTCTAGCCCAACGACTGATGTCCCACCAAAGCCATGCTGCCCTGCCTATACCCCAGCAGCTGTTGCAGCCTCAGGTCCTTTCACCTCCCGTGGCCCAGAAACACGCAAGTCCAGCAAACCACTTAAGCCTCTCTCCAGTGGACAGGTTGTTCGCCTTCAGACTGACAAGGGCTATGGCCGTTTGGGTCACATTCACAGTCCTGCTAAAGAACCATGCTCTTACCTGGTAAGCACGGACGGAGGCCTTTACAGACGCAACTGTCAACATCTCCTTCCTGTGAAGGAACCACGTCTTGCGGTTCAATATCCAGATGTCATATGGTTGATGTACCCTCCCACTGCCGGGCCGACTGCTCCCTTGCGCCCAGTTGCTGCAGAACAACCATTGACTGTGACACCTGCAGTCTCTCCACAGCGTTCAGCGGCATGCTCGCCTGCTTCGCCGCCTCCACCCTGCGGTCTCCGGTCGCTTCCCAGTCGCTTTCCCGGTGAAAGGAGGAGACGCGGATTTATATCACACGCGCATCGGACGGGTCTGTAGGCCACGCCTTAGATATGGAGATTTTGTGTAATCATCTATATGTCCCTGTATGTGTTAATAGCGATTCGGCTACTGTAATATTTGGCCATCACGTATCAATGTATTTCTGCTTATTGCTTCGCAATTTAGTTGTGTTTTATCTCATTTCTACAAGGAAAGATGTAGATTGTTTACTTCATACTAATCAATTGTAGTGCTCTGTTAGTAGAAGCTCCGCCTATTACGCGGTTTATATGATCAGAATTTAGTCTGAGTAGCTGCTAGGCTTTAACACCATGCTGAAGTATACTGTGAGTAGACTTTAATAAGCATGTTGTACCATGTTGTGCATGTGACTGACTTTATTACAACACAATAAATGGCTTGATTATAATAATGTATTGTCTTACCGCTGATTCGTTAGCATGCAACCAAAGCTTTTCACTATACCTCAGTACACATGACAATAAACTAAACTGAACTGAACTGAACTGAACTGATGTGCCAGAAGGAACTGCAGATACTGGTTTACCTCAAAGATAGACACACAATGCTGAAGTAACTCAGCGGAACAGGCAGCATCTCTGCATAGCAGGAATGGGTAACGTTTTTGGACGAGACCCTTCTTCAGACTGAGCCCATTTACACTAATCCCACCTGCCCCTGTTTGGCTCATTCCCTCTAAACCTTTTCTATCCATGTACTTGTCCAAATGTCTTTTAAATGTTATTATAATATCTGCCTCAACTACCTCCTCTGGCAGCTCGTTCCATATACCCACCTCCCACTATGTGAAAGGTTTGCTCCTCAGGGTCCCATTAAATCTTTTCCCACTCACCTTAAAGCTATGTCCTCTGGTTCTTGATTCCCATACTCTGGATGAAAGACCCTGTGTAGCTACCAGTAGGATTACGGTTAGGGTTGTGCAGGGTGGTTCAAGAGCCTGGTGGTCGATGGGAAGAATCTGTGCTAGAACCTGGAAGTAATGGCTCCTGTACCTCTTTCCCACTGGTACCAGCGAGATGAGAGCCTGGCCAGGGTGGTGTGGACCGTTGATAATATTAGCTGCCCAGTTGATGCTGTACTTTCTGTAGATCCTTTCAATGATGGGGAGGTAAATAGCCATGATGGACTGGGCAATGTCCACCCCAGTTCGTTGCCTCTTTCATTTTTTGGCATTCAAATTATCGAACCCGGTCATGATGCAACCAGTCAGTATGTTCTCCACTTTTCATCTGTATAATTTCAATAGTATCTGTGGACATGCCAAATATCTGTAGAAACAAAGACATGCTGGTTTACAAAAGAAGACATGGTGTGCTGGAGTAGCTCAGCAGGTCAGGTAACATCTCAGGAGAAAAGGGATAGGCTACGTTTTGGGTTGGGACCCTTTTCACAATGAATTACTGTATTTGTTGCAGAACTGTCCCTTAAAAGAGGTGTAAGGCTTCATGGGGGAAGAAGGAACACTGGAAAATCAATTCTTCATCAAATGGGAGGAAGTAGTAGAGGAAAGACTGTGTTACGTCCTCTACTATGTAATCAGCGAGCCGCTCTCAGATTGATGAAAAACATTTCTAATGAGAGATTTTTGCATGTGTCTTTCCATGTCATTAGGTTGGAATATCCTGTTCCTGGTGAATAAATAATGTATTACCCCTTCATCATGTTGAGCTATTTTGTGTATACGAATGGATGCTGTATCTCCACAGGGATACTAATAGTTTTAACTTTTCTGCGTTTTGTTTTAGTGTGCCAGTTAATATGTACATTTAAAATTTATGCATCAGGTTATCGACTCTATTCAAGTAGAGAGACAAATTCCATTTGAACACCTTAAACAGTGAGCTCAAGGAATTCACAGGGAAAATGTGAAATTTTCATCATTATCACACAAAGAAATGTTAGTTGAATTGAATTATCAGAATTCCCATTGAATCTCATCTCATTATGAGATCAGATAAATTTAAGTGGCCTCTCCCAATATTTGACCAGGTAATTATGAATGTTTTTCTTCAGAATGTTTGGGTGAAATTGATGGCCAAAATCATATCCAGGGTCTACACAATATTATAATTAACTAGTTTTAAAATGTTGCTATTATTTTTCTGGGTTGTAACACCAATCTCCATTTTTAAGAAATGTTATGCCCCATTTCATAAATTAGAAAATGCAGACTACAGTATTGTTAGATAATTTGGAAAAAATGTAATTATTATGCTAATTACAATCTGCAGTTCCTATAATTACACTGCTAATTTCTACTCCAAACCTTGGGATGGGCCTGTGGCTATTCATGTAAGTGAATAAAGAAAAACTGAAAAACTTTAATAACAGAAAGCCAGGCTGCACTGTATAAGAGCTGCAGAATTCTTCATTAGTCTTTTTGTTGATGTAAACCCAAATGCTAAGAAAATCATCAACAAATTGTGATAATATCTTCGCCCTTTGTTCAGTTTTTCCTTGCATATCATAAAGTGTGAGCTAGTGCTGATGTTGTATCAGACAGGAATAGCAAAAGAGTGTTATGATCTCATCCAATATGTAATAATGAGCTTGAACCCAATTAATTCAATAATCTATAACATAAAACTAGCATCCTGAAATCAAGGAGGTTTCTTGCTTCAGTCAGCAGTGATTACAGGAATCCCTGGGCTCAGGTAGGAGAGCATGGGATTGTATCATTGAGTCCAGCGTCCACCGTTGGTGGATGACTGAAAGACTGCAATTATCAGAGTGGAAGTGGCCAAAGGAGGCCTGTCATCCTGAGGAGAAAATACAGTTAAGCTGGTGGTGGGACAACTGTTGTTACCTGGGGCAGAGTGGGCTGTGAATCATGATCAGGGCATGAGTTCCTACCCTGATGGCCTTTGAGTGATTATTCTACTTGTTTCTTCCACTGTTCTGAAGTACCTCTGACAATCACAAGGCATTGGAAATAACTGACATTGGTTCAAATAATTGAAAATAATTAAAAGTAAAAAATTAATAGCGAAAAGCATATTAAGCTACAGTTAACTGAAGACATAAAAACAAAATGAAAGAATGTAAAAATTGGCTTAACTTTTAATGAAGATTGGCAACAGCGTTGAGAAGAGTTGTTAGCTACCGTTGGTAAAAGGCTGAGGGACCAGATGTAAAATGCATCAAGCCCCTTTTCTCAAAGGGAGTCCAGTGGTCGAGAAATGTCAGATCTCACCAGACCGATGCAGGGCAGCTAGCTGAGAGTTCCCTGTGGAACTGACCCAGCTGATCATCATGATATCTATCCCAATTATTCCACTTTGATATTGAAGCATTGTTTAGCACAAGCACAATGCAACTAAGTATTTAACTCTTGTCACCTGTGCAAATATTGGGGACAAGCCAAGATTGCAAGCCCTTATTCCATATCATTACCCTTTTTCTTATTTATAGATAGTGATACCACAACACAAAGAAGAGATAGGGAACACAAATTCAAATCTCAAAATATGGCATCCGTGGTGTTTAATGAGCTGTTTGAGAAATCCTCATTCTGTTTGAATACAATGGGTTATTTTTTTCTTTGCATCATCTGTTGTATATGTGAATGGCTTGATTGTATTCACATATGATAAGATTGGACTGGATGGCATGCAGGACCAAAGTTTTCACTGTATCTCCAATCATGTAACAATAATAAACATAGACATAGAAAATAGGCGCTGGAGGAGACCATTCAGCCGTTCGAGTCAGCACCGCAATTAATTGTGATCATGGCTGATCCATAAATTCACAACTCTCTGGGTGAAAAAGTTTTTTCTCACCTCCTTCTTGGGTGTGCCACATTATTGAGAGTGCTGGTTCCACTCAATGCACTGTTAAATTGAGAGTTTATCTACCTGTCCAAGTGGACATAGGCAAATTCAATGGGATCATTATGGATATACAGGGAAGGGAGGGATATGGATCATGTGCAGACAGAGGAGATTAATTTTACTGTGCATCATGTTTGGTTCAGACATTGTGGGTCAAAGGGCCAGTTTCTTTGCTGTACTCTTCTATGTTCTATTGGAAGAACCAGATGAATCACACCAGTGCTCCTGACATTTATCTGTCAGTCAACACCACACTATCACAGCATCTATTTTAATGGCATCATTTATTAAACCTTCCTCTGCAAAATACCTTCATGACAATGGCCTTCCTGGGAATGTAACCACACAGCTCTGGTGCACAAATGAACCTTGCGGTTGCAAAAATGCCATATAAATGGATTATCATTTTTAAAAAAGATTCGTGAAAACCTATCTCTGCTCATAACCGCGGTCATTTACCTTCTCTTCTAATTTGCTCCATGTGATCTATTACTTCCGCTCTACACATTTTTGACATGTTTTGAATTGTTTTGTGATATCAAAGATTCTGTACACCTGCGGTCTCCTTCTATTGCATGGAATATAACCCCATTAACTGACGACCACTGATATTTTAATGTTGTTACTTATATGCAGCATTACATTGCCATTGGAAAATATGTAGCTGTAGTTAAAACCCACGGAAATGGAACTTTACCGCCAAATGTGCATATTTCCATTCCCTATACACTCCCAAATCTATAAGACAAATCACTGATGTGACCCATTCAAGGTACACGTGGTTCAAAGATGAAAGAGAAATGTGGGTGGCAAGGTTTTGAAAAGGTCAGAGCAAATGTTCTGTTAATGAAATATGTTTGAGGCAAGTGACATACCGAGATAGAAATGGTACAGGAAGGAGATTTCTCTGAAAAGGCAATAAGTAAATGCAATTATTCACACACTCTTTTTCTTTGTGAATGAACACAGGCTAAATTTAGAAGGGGATATCTGTGGAAGCAGTTTTTGAAAATCAAATGCATGAATATCAACAGCTCAGGGTTAGGCAGGTTGTGATTCTAAATGTTTAAGATTAGTTGATACTTGAGCAGGAATGATATGACTGTAAGCTTGTAAAAAAGTAAAGTGAATTGGAGAATAGTGAATTAATATAGAAATAAAAGCAACGATGAAACTATAGGAAAACATGGGAAGACTCACAACCAAGAATGGAAAAGGTGACAAAGATACCGGGAAAAAGTAAAAATAATCAGGAGGGGGGGTCATGTGAAATAAATATTTTTTTTTAAGTCAAGAGTCTCAGTGACTGTAATGGAAAAGGTTAAGATATATTGGGAGGGAACTTGGTAGGCACTTGAGAGAAAATAATTTTCAGGATTGCAGGTAGTGTGATTCATGGGACCAGGGACCAGGCACCAGCCTGGGTTTAATGGGCCGAATGGCTTCCTCTGCTGCAGCAATTCTGTGATTCAATTAAATAAAAAAAGGTTGATTAGGATATTGATGAGATTGCTGAGGGTTTATAATAGTAACTGGGAATTCACAATGAGTTCACAGTTAATAATATAAGATTGTTTGAATTAGTTAAGGAATCTGATAATGTGGACATGACACTCAAGAAAGAATGTAATATTTGAATTAGCGAAAGAAGGATTATTGATAAACTGATCATCTTAAAATATCTATGCATACTAATCAACATCCGTGAACAGATAGCATTGCCCATAATTAGGGAAATAAGTGCATCCATGGAAACAGAAATTGTGTTAACTTAATGTTAGTGGCAGGAAAGATAATATATAACTGCACAAATAAAATTACAAACAGAAGTGGATACAAATAGTATAGATATGCTTGAGGAAGCCCTCAAGAGAGGAACAGATGGACATATCGATAGTATACAGCAGGAGTCCATAGCAGACTCATGCCAATATACCGAAAAACAATCTGTGAAGTAAAATATATTGTAATTTTGTTGTGTAATAAGCATGTACCTCATTTAGAGCTTCGAGCCAGAAAATTATTTATTTCTGAAATCAGATTTGAATTATTGTTTAATGTTTCATGTCTTGTTGATTTGCATATTTATACAACCTGCATGATTTATACAGTGGGAATTTTAGTGAAGTTCATCTCCACTCACTTGCATTCTCAATACATCCCTCTTGAGAGGGACTTTGAATATTCTCTTGATCCCACTTAGATTGTCTTTTTGCACAGCCGTGCCTTGGCTATATGAGCAGTAATTCACAGTCGGCTGTGAAATAATTTCAGCCTGAGCCAATATCCCCACGAGAGATTAGAGTAATGGGCTGAGGAGAAGACATTAATTGCAGAAAATGACTTCAAAAAAGTACCAATTCTTTAATGTTATAGTAAAATAATCAATGGGAGTCCACAGTTTACAACCATTGTATTGTCCTGTGGTTTGGTCAGGTAATAAAAATATAATCTGCAGAAACAATACTGGTCTCTAAAGATCAGTTGACCTGTCATTGGACATCAGATCAAAACCAAAGCTTTATACGACTGGCAGTGACAGAAAGTGTTGTTGAGAGTGCCGTCAAGCAATACTTATTCACCAATAACCTGGTCATTGATACTTAGTTTGGATTGTGCTGGGGCACACTGATTCAGGCTTAATTGCATTGCATTAAGTATGGAATGAAATGCTACCAACTGTAAGTGAAATGAGAGTGATTTCCTTCTAACAGCAACATCTAACACCTATAATAGTCCCAAAGGATATAAGTGGCAGCTGATAATGCAATGAGTTCCTTTTGTTTCTGATAATTGTGAGTTGATTGATGTGGTAGTAACTAACCAAATTAGTTAATTAATGAAGATAGACACAAAAAGATGGAGTAACTTAGCAGGACAGGCAACATCTCTGGGGGGAAGGAATGGGTGACGTTTTGGGTTGAGATCCTTCTTCACACTGTCTTCAGCCTGAAGAAGGGTCTCAACCGGAAACGTCACCCATTCCTTCTCTCCAGAGATGCTGCCTGTCTCGCTGAGTTATTCCAGCATTTTGTGTCAATCTTCAGTTTAAATTAGCTTCTGCAGTTCCTTCCTACACAGTTAATTAATGAGGTGCTTCCAGCACAGCATTTTGATGCAGTATGTAGATAGAGCAACAAAGGAAAGAGCTCAACTGGATCTTATCTTGAGAAATGTCTGGTCAAGCAGAGAGAGTTTTCAGTGGGAGATAATTTTGGATATAATGATCATAACTTCATATACTTAAAAATTATTATGGAAAGGTAGGGATGGACCAGTGAATAAATGTCTTAAATTAGGGAAAGGACAATTTTATTAACATTAGGGAGGACATAGAAAAGGTAGAGTTGGAACATCTACTTGCAATTAAGTTTACATCTACACAGCGGGAAACATACAGAAGGGAAAACAGAAATTTGGTCAACATATTCCTTTAATGGCAAAAGTTGGAGTAATAAGTAGAAGAAAACCTGGATGTTGAGAGAGACTGAAGGTTAGATAGGGAGAAAAACAGAAGCAAATGACAAGTAGAAAAAACAAATGGCAGAGGGCCATAAAGTGCTGGTGTAACAACTGATTAGGCAGCATCCCTGGAGAACAAGGTTAGGTGATGTTTTAGGTTGTGACTTTTTTTCAGAGACCTAATGACACTAGAAGTGTCATGAAAATCCATTCAAGGTTTAAGATAAATCTGAAGGTGTTCTATAAATATTTTAAGAGGAAAAGAGTAATCAGGGAACAAGTAGGGCCATTAAGGACCGTAGGGGCAATCTGTATGTGATCCCAGAAGACATGGTGAACTCCTTAATACAGACTTTGCAGGTGGAGAAAGCAGTGAAAGGGTAAGCGAAAGTCTGCAGCAGATCTCCATAAATAAGGAGGGGCTACTGTATGCATTGGGCAGCTTAAAGGTGGAGAGGATTGGCTGTGACAGTAGGCAAGGGAAGCAATTGGGGAGTCCTTGCTAGGATTTGTAACAATTTGTAGGGAACAAGTGAGATATCTGACGACTGGAGTCAGGACAATAAACAAGAAAGGTTATAAGGAAAAGCCTGGTAACTATGGACTTGTGAGCCTAACGTCAGTGGTGGGAAAGATACTGGAAAATATTCTGAGGGGAGGATTAGTGATTATTTGGAAAGGTGGGGACTAATCAACGACAGCAAACATGACAAATCTTGCATGATCAATGTGTTTGAATTCTGTGAAGTGGTAACCAAGAGTTTTGATGAAGGAAGGAAAGTGGATATTTATTTACATGGACCCGAAACATGTGGGAGGCATGATCAGTACATTTGTCAATGACTCAAAAATCAGCAGAGTTGTTGACAGTGCAGAAAGAAGTCTTAGGTTACGGAGAGTTATTAATGTTTTGGTTAAATTGGCTTACAAATGGCAGATGGAGTTTAATATAATAGTAAGATTAAACGAGAACTTACCAGTTCGAAGTTTGATCGTTATTTTATGAGGAGTTACGATGAGGGATTACGTGAAGAACCCGCCTCACGCTGGCAACGGCATACTTCAAAGCAGCGGCATGAAAAACACAGAACACCAAAAGCCGGAGTAACATAGTAAGGCTTCATAAAAAGACTTAGAACTACCATTTGATCATTTATTTTATGAGGGCGGGAATGGAGGGCACGTAATCCCTCATCGTAACTCCTCATAAAATAACGATCAAACTTCGAACTGGTAAGTTCTCGTTTAATCTTACTATTTTACTTCGGAGTCACGTGAGTGACTACGTGAAGATTTTAAAGCTTTCTGTGTTTTTTATGTCGTAGAATTAATCCGTACGACAGTCCGGCTAAGTAAACACATACATGAGAAACCAGACTAATGTTAGATCATTTCACAATTAACTTTTTTAATGGTTTAAAGACCATATAATAACCCTCCTTATATCTGAGGGAAATGATTACAAGCGATAAAAGATAGAAGTGACTACACCACTGATTATAGCAATTAATAGTAAACAAAGCAGGTGATTATAGTGCTCCCAACACCGCGTGTCCAAAGCTTGTCATAGTGTGAACAGGTTTATTGTAGAACTTTGAAAAAGTTTCTTCTTTACTCCACCCTGCGACTTTTAAAATATGCTCGAGAGGTACGTCCCGCCCCTTCGCCGCGGACGTAGCTGCCGCTCTGGTGGAGTGAGATTTGAACACATCAGTGTCTACTCCCGCTAAAACCAACACCTGTTTCAACCATTTTGAGATAGTTTGAACTGAAGCTTTTGTGTGTGGTTTTTTGTGCGTAACCATTAACGTTTTTTTCATTTCCTCGAAGGGTGTCAGTAACTTTAATATATTGGTTCAAATGTTTAACCACACACAAAGTAGGATCAATATGATAAGCTTGAAAGGTTACCTTTGTTCCAGATCTCCCTGGTCTGCTTTGTTTGATCAGATCGTAAACATAGAACACAACATTATCTGTAGTCACATGCATACAGTCTAAACGCAACATTTGTAAAGTTTGCACTCTTTGAGCTGAGACCAGTGACATTAACATAATTAATTTCAATGTCAATCTTTCCAATGTCAACCCTTCAATTGGAGTCCATTGTCTAAGTAGCGTAAGTACAATGCTCACATCCCAAATCTCTGTGTATCTTGGTTTGGGTGGATTAATATTAAAGATTCCTTTCATGAATCTAGATATTAATGGATGCGACCCAATTGATCTCTGATCAGTCATAAGTCCTAAATAGGACGACAAGGCACTGCGTGCAGTGTTAATGGCACTGTAACTTAAATGTTGCTCAAAATGCAAATTGGCAAGGAATTCCAAAACATTTGCAATATTTACAGTATCATAAGAAATATTTGACTGTGTGCAAAAGTCTTCCCATTTCTTAATATGTGTCATATATTGCTTTTGTGTGCTATCTCGCCATGATGCGACTATAACTTCCATAGTTTTGTCCGACAATCCCAGCTCCTGTAGTGGTCTGGTCAAAACCTGCAGATTAATAAATTCATATATGCATACAATGGGTAAATTTCTTTAGTTACCGGATTAGTCAAGATATCACTACAGTTAGGAATCGACATATATGGTTCTTTAATCATATTCAGCATTACTGGGAACCAAGGTTGAGTTGGCCAATTTGGAACTACCAACAATCCAGAAGCAGAATCTTGTTCTATCTTCTTCAGGCATCTCTGAATCAAAGCAAATGGTGGAAAAGCATAAAAGAACATCTTTCCCCAGTGTAATGAAAAAGCATCTACTGCTACTGCATCTGGATCGTGTTCCCAAGACACATAAGTAGGCAATTGATGATTAAGCCTAGATGCAAACAAATCAATTTCTGGCAACCCAAATCGGTTCACAATATTCTTAAATATTGCTGGCTTAAGCATCCATTCCGTATTATCTTTAAAAATCCTGGACCTTTCATCTGCTACCACATTGTCCTTACCTGGAATGTAGCTTGCTGAAATCCATATTTGGCGACCAATACACCATTGCCATATCTCATTGACCAGACAATCACATGATACTGATCTAACTCCCCCCATGTGATTAATGTATGCAACAGCCGTTTTATTGTCTAACTGTATTAACACATGTAGACCTTGTTTAGCACAACAATATGCTTTAAGTCCATAAAAAGCACCCAATAACTCCAAATAGTTAATACCATAAGCTTGAAGAAACGCTTCTTCTTGAGCTTTCCATCTACCTCCACAACTGGAGGATGAATCTGTAGCCCCCCCATCCGAGAGCACTAGCATCCGTTTGTAAAACCATTTCAGGCTGTTCAATCATGATATTCTTAGCAGCTTGTGGGACATTTTCAACCCACCATTGTAATTCCAACACGGCTTCTTTTGTTAATTGCATAGGCCTGTCAAAGTGACCTGCCTTCTCTTTAAGAGCCCTTATTTTGTCCCTTTGAAGATTTTGATAATGTAATGGACCAAATTCCACTGCCGGAAATGCTGCTACCAGTTTACCAATGGTTTTCGCCACTTCTCGGATGGAGGGATAAGGTTTGTGAATGAGGTAATTACAAGTCATCAAAATGTCATTGGCCTTCTCTGTTGGCAAAGTAACTAACATAGTCACTGAGTTAATTACAAACCCCAAAAAGTTAATTGTTTGTGCTGGCTGCAGCTGGGACTTAATTGGATGAATCAAGAACCCTAGCTTTTCAAACAAAGCTTTAGTAACTGAAACTGAGTGCTCAGCTGACTCTTGAGTATCATTAATGATCAGAATATCATCCAGATAAGCCATAACAATGTGTTTCTGTGCTCTTAATTGGGCTAAAACTGGTTTCAACAGTTTTGTAAAGAGTCTAGGAGCCGAACTCAATCCATTTGGTAAAGCTTTAAACTGCCATAATTGTCCCAGCCAATTAAATTTTAAGTACCTCCTGAAGAATTGATGAATTGCTACAGAATAATAGGCATCCTTCAAATCAATCTTAGCCATATAACACCCTGCTGAGATAAGATATTTTGCAGTACTGAATGTCTCCATCTTAAAATGTTTGTATTCTACAAACTTATTTAGATCTGTAAGGTCCAGAATAATTCTGCAACCACCATCTTTTTTATCTCTTCGAAATATATTAGAGACAAATTGATGCTTATGTTCATAAGTCTTTTCAATTACGCCTTTTCCAGATAATTTGTCAATTTCCACATTAATCTCCATTCTTTCCTCTGCAGAAAACACATAAGCATAAGCAGGTTTATTCTGTACAGGAGGATTAACCCCTTCTTTAAAAATAATAATGGCTCCCGAAACTGCTTGTAATACATATCGATCAGAAGTAATGTTAAGCCAGGCATTATAAAATTTTTGCAATCTCCCTCCAACTGGAGAGTCATCCACAGTTTCTTTAAGGATATAAGTCTTTAATACCTCTCCGTATGAGCGTGGTGGTCTCCTTCTTCCCGAATACAGGGAAGCACTCGCCTGCACAGCACGATAGTATTTTCATGACAAACATCTGCCTCTATAACGAAAATCGAAACCCCTTCGGGTCGAAAAAACCCTTCTTTGTCCAAAGACAAAAGGTTTAACATTGCTAAAAATATTTAGCTTCTTCATCCAACTCTTTCAGCTGTTTCGGCAGATTTTCTCCAAACAAATACCCAGGAGCTTGAACACCACTTTCTTGACACAGGCTTGCAAACCTAGGGTGAAATATGGGCCGAATCGCCATTTTCCTCATACAATTAATTTCATAGAACGAATTACACAATAAGCCCAAAGTATCCTTTTGAATCTTTTCCATTTCCAGATTCTCCATTTGCCTGCCATAGGCCGTAATGGCAGCAGAAATTAATTTGAGCACCTTTTGAAACTTCACTTCTTGGGCTCTCATACTTGGAGTCGTAGACGTCCATATCATCGGATTCACCGTAGGCACTTCCAATGAGGCACAATTTCTTGGAGCTTTATATAATTCTGATGTTTCATTCATCACAGAATTGTGAAGTTGGTGATATACCATATAATTTATGTTTGCAGCTAGGTTTTCTTCCATAGCCTCACCACTTCCTTCAGGTATAGCAAAATCTTGTGCTATCCCAGGCACATTAGGCCTTTTCTTTTTACTTTGTGGTGTGCTTTCAAAAGCCATATAACCACCAGCAGGGTCTGCCTTCTGCAGCCCTAAATCAATTGGGATATCACCCCATGAGACTTCTTCCAGCCCAAATCCTGGGTCCGGAGTATCATATTCCCAACTTGGCCCACAGCCATATTCATCATATTCAAACCCCTCAGGGATTTTTTGGGATTCATCTGGGTACTGTGACCCTTGTCTCATAATTGTTTGGAGAACTTTCTCCATATGCTCCATTTTTAGCCACATAGTTTTATTGTCTGGAGGTCTTTCAGTATCAGAGTCATCAGAAACCACGGGCCTCTCAGATTTCTTTTTGCATTTTTTAGGAACATTTTCCTCCGTGGTTATTATTTCAGGAGAATCTGGAAACTCACTATCGGGTAAATCGGCGGCCAACGGTATCGGAACCGGGTCCGCACTAACTTCGCGTCCCGTATTTTTACTTTCACCCCGGGAAGATCTTTTTACCCGCGAAAACTTCTTTCCCGATTTCTCAATTTTTCTTTAATAATCAGTGCTCAATCAGCACGTTAACGTGGCTCTAAATTTTACTTTTGGTTTCGTTTGCTGGAGCGTAACCTAAAAACGCCCCGATCTAACTGCACTTACCTGCGGGCCGTTCCGACCGCTGCGAGGAGCTGCTCCTTACTGCAGCTCCTCCTTCCGCCGTCAGCGTTGACGTCATGCCGTTGCCAGCGTGAGGCGGGTTCTTCACGTAGTCACTCACGTGACTCCGAAGTAATATAATCAAATGCGAGGAGCATTTTGGAAGTACTAATGGGGCTTGGACATTCACCACAAATAATAGGGTCTTACGAAGTACTGGGGAAGATGGACCATGGAGTACAAGGCCATAGATCTTTGAAGGTAGCAACACAGGTAGATGACATGGTTAGGGAGGCATATGAAATGCCTTTACTAGTCAGGACATCAATTGCCAGTAAGGAAGTTATTTCCAACTTTATAATACCATGGTCAGGGCTCAGCTGGAGTACTGTGTGCACTTTTGGTCGACATGGGATATGAAGGATGTGATAGTACTGGAGAGGGTAGAGAGAGGATTCACCAGGATGTTGCCTGGGATAGTGGAAGGACTGGGGAAGCTGTCTCTGTTTTCCCTGGAATAGAAGACATTAAGATGGGACTCAATTGAGATATATTAATATTTGAGTGGTAGAGATAGGGTAGACCACAGAGAAGTTTCCTCATAAAGAGTGGATGACATTAGAAGACATAGATTTAGAGTAAGGAATAAGGGATCACAGGGGATATGAGACAGACCATCTTCACCCAGAGAGAGTTACATGGAATGTATTGCCTGAGAGAATGGTTGAAGCTGAGCTGCTGGAAACATTTAAGAAGTGACTAGGAAAGCACATGAATCACTTAGAAACATAGAAAATAGGTGCCGGAGAAGGCCATTCAGCCCTTCGAGTCAGCACCGCCATTCATTGTGATCATGACTGATCGTCCGTTATCAATAACCCGTGCCTGCCTTCTCCCCATATCCCTTGACTCCACTAGCCGCTAAAGCTCTATCCAACTCTCTCTTAAATCCATCCAGTGATTTGGCCTCCACTGCCCTCTGTGGCAGGGAATTCCATAAATTCACAACTCTCTGGGTAAAAATGTTTTTCTCAGCTCAGTCTTAAATGACCTCCCCTTTATTCTAAGACTGTAGCCCCTGGTTCTGGACTCTCCCAACATTGGGAACATTTTTCCCGCATCTAGCCCACATATGCCCCTGTCCCACTTAGGCAATTTTCAAGGCGACTACAAGCGACTAGGCTGTCACCATGGTCGCCGAGGTGTCCCCTGCATGGTTGTCTCCTCAGTTGCCCAAGGAATCGTAGCATTTTCTGGTCGCCGTTGGATTTTGAAATGTTCAAAACTTTTTGGCGACAGTCAGTGACAGTTGGCTTGATGCCAATTAGCGCAGCTTGACTTCTCCTGACATAGGTGCTGTCGTAAGTTGTCACCAGGTTGACGCAGGTTGACACAGGTTGTTGCCAGGATGACGTAGGTTGTCGCCGGTGCTGACTTTGTTTTTTTTTTTTTAAAGTATGATTCTATTTCAGATTTTATGTCAAAGGGGGGTCCAGTCGCCGTTTTTTTGGCGACCTGCTATGACGGTGACAGTCGCCGGCAGTCGCCGGCAGTCGCCTAAAAATGGGAAAGGTCCATTAGGCATAGAAGGCTATGGATCAATTGCTGGGGGATAGGATTAATATGGAAGGTTGCCCATTGGTCCGACAGGAGTTAGGCTGTATGACCTTTTATCACGCTGTACAATTCTGTGATCCAATGACTTTATGATTCAAATTAGATTTTTCTTCATTTCATAGCCAGGATAAATCTGCCCAATTTTGAACATTGCGAGGTAATGTCATTGATTTAACTGTACTGGAGCAGCTTGGCTTGAGATGCAGCCAGTTCTGTAGCACACGATGCTCCCATAGTATTTGGCATATCCAGTGTTCGCTGGCTATCATGTGGAGTAAATCAAATTGGCTAAGGAATGACTTCTGTGAAGTTGGGTGGTGGGGGCCTCAAAAGGAAAGTGAAATACATTTTTCACTTAACACTTCAGGTTAAAATAAAGCCGTAAATAATTTGGCCTTAACTTTGGTGCTGATGAGCTGCACTGAGTTTCTTGGTGCGTCCTCAACTGATTGTGGGACTACTTAGCTCTCTGTTTTGTTGGAACATAGTTTATGATACCACTACGCCACTTTGACAGTTTTGTTGCTACTCACGGTGCTGCTCATAAACCACAATTGAACAACCAATTTAGTTAATGGATGTACTACATTGTGGGACTTTATTTCAAAAAAGCTTAAATCTGTACTGGATATATTCTATTTTGCACAATGTACAATCAGATCATAATAGTGCAAATTCTAGTGTGAAGATTTCAGCTTGCCTCCATAAGGACTTTGGCACTGTGTGGACTGGTCCAATTTGACTACAAATTGCCTAGATGGGCATTTTGGATGGCATGCATGAGTTGGGCCAAAGGGCCTGTTTCCGTGCTTTATGATTCTATGACGCTAAATGTCAGAGGTATGGATTCCTCAGATTATGGAAAGATGCATTGGTACAAATGGACTGGTTAGCTGAGATTAACAATTCAGTTAGTTTCCCCCTGTCTGGTTCTTTTACCATGTGCCTCAAATCCCAATGGACTCATCAATCGCAAACCACACTTGGTTATGGAAGTTGATATCCTTCACCCATCCAGAATGCAACAATTTCTATATTCCCATGAGATCACCTTTCATTTTTCTAAACTTTCGACTGCTTTAACTCTTCCCATCTCTGCTGTCTCTAAAATCAATCAGGTGTACCTCCTTTGCATTCCTTCTGTTATGTATATCCACGCTTTAGTTGAGACAAGACTGATACACATTATTGATGTTATCTCACTGGGGCTCCATATAATTGGAGCAAGGCATCTCCACTTTTGTGCTCAAATCTTCTTGCAATAAAGCAAATAATTGTTTTCCTCATTATTTGCTCAACAAGCATTTTAAATTGAATGTGTTTGTGTATAAGGTCACCTTAAGAGCGCCAACACATCTCAATTTTACTTCGGAGTCAGGTGAGTGATTCCGTGAAGAACCCCGTTAGTCTGCATGCACGTCATTACGTCTGATGCATGGCGCAGCGACTGGCTGGGAGGAGCAGCGCTTCTCCAGCGGTAAGTTTAAAAAAGCCTCAGGTAAGTGTCAAACTTGTTGGAGAGTCGTTTCTGCGTTTGTTAAATATTGTTACAGGAGGACAAAACCAAGCATGGCGAAATCGTTGAGAGCAAGGCGAGCCGTTGCAAAAGTAACTAAAGACCGCGGTATTGCGGGTAACGGGCGGCCGCCTAGCTCATCTACTGAGTCACTAATAACAAGACCAGCGACTACAGACTTTGTGTCTGAGGGCATCATGGCTGCGCCGGAGGGGCGTAAGGCCACTAGAAAGTCTGAACGGCCGATAGACTCGGACGAGTCCCGTTGGGAGGGTTCTCCCTCAAGAATGGATACCATATCCAGGATGGAGCTCCTTTTGGAGAGGATGCTCCATCAAGAGCGCTGGCCTCTCCAAGAGCCCACGCCAGCAGCACCTACAGGGCTGCCTAGTGTCTCCCTCTTGGAGGAGGAGAGCATAACAGGTCAGTACGATTCTGACGTTGAATCTGTGGGCTTAGCATTGGAGGCTGCCCCAAGGGATGAAGAGCACGAGCCAGAGGTCCCATTCCTGGCGGTCTCTTGCCGTCCCAAGAGACTCTGGAGAGCCGCTGGGGAAAGAGCTGGCTGCGAGTATAAATTACTTGGCCTCGCACCAGCTGCAGGACTGGCCATGGATACAACGGCCAAGAAGTACGAAACCCCGGCGAATTGTATCTTGCTTAAAGTACCGGCCGTAAACCATGCCATCTGGGGCCATATGGGAGTAGGCATCAGGGCGCAGGAAATAAAGCTGCAAAGGGTGCTAAAGCTGCTCGCATCGGGCATTACGGCTTTCGGTAGGTCAGTGGATGGTGGGCACCTGACTGATGTTCAGCAGGATGCCCTGGCTCTTATGTGCAATGTGCATTTTGAGATAAACTGCCTCAGGAAGAGCGCCATCTGCCCTACCATTAACCCGAGGTTCGCTGCCCTGTGTAATCCTAGTAACATCCAGCCACTGAATCTGCTGTTCTGGGAAGACCTCGCAAAGCGGGTGAAGGAGCTAGACGACGAGGCAAAAACTGTCGGGCTCATCAAGGCACCAGCGACCAGCAGACCCCTTCGGAGGCAGTACCTCAACAAGCGGTTTGCTGAAACCGGATCCGGTCAAGGACCAAGCCGGCCATTCAATGTGCGCAGCTGGCACACTCCAGCAGGAGCGCGGGCAAACATACCTTTTCCCCCCAGAAGCAGGGGACAAATAACTCTACCGGTAACCATGGAGGTAGGTGGGTCTGGTTCTTGTCGAAACATATTGATTGAGAAATACCTACCAGTTGGGGGTAGGTTACACTGGTTTCTGAAAGAATGGTATGAAATAACATCAAACTTGTTTATACTGCCGAGGGTTTCGAATTGAATTTATTCCCAATTTGTGTCCACCCACCCAGCACATGCCAGAGCGGGCACTCATTTTCTCACAAAAAGAGAATTTGGAGGTTCAAGCTGAAATTGGAAAATTATATTTTTAAGGTGTAATTGAGAAGACAGTGAGACAAACTCACCAATTTGTATCTAATATTTTTCCTAGACCAAAGAAAGATGGTGGGAGTCGGATTATTTTGGACCTGACAGGACGTAATCCGTTTGTGCAATATAATCATTTTAAAATGGAAACATTTGCTACTGCCAAGCAATTGGTTTCCAGAGGGTGTTATGTGGCATGTATAGATCTTCAGGATGCATATTACTCGGTGCCTGTTCACAAAGAGTATCGGAGATATTTGAAATTTAGCTAGATGGGGCAATTATGGCAATTTAAAGCACTGTCTAATGGGTTAATCTCAGCCCCTAGATTATTTACAAAGCTGCTAAAACCAGTACTGGGGTTACTCCGGGGTCAGGGTCATATTGTAACGGCTTATTTGGATGACATCTTAATAATTGGAAAATCCCGTGTGGCAGCTGAGTTATCGGTTCAGCTGTTAAACTCATGGTCGAGAGATTGGGGTTTATCATCCATCCAGTTAAATCAAAATTGGTGCCGGTTAAAGTAATTGACTATTTGGGATTCACAGTTAATTCAACTCACATGTCTGTGACTCTGCCTAAGGGCAAGAGATTAGATTTAATTGAAGGCTGTATCAAGCTCTTGGGGGAGCAATCACCTTCAATTAGACAGGTGGCCAGCTTGATTGGCAAATTGGTAGCTGCCTTTCCAGCTGTGCAGTATGGACCTTTGCAATACCAAGGTTTACAGAGGGCAAAGGTGCAGGCACTCAGAATACATGCAGGTCATTTCAATCAGCCCATGCAATTACCATTTGAAGCCATTGCTGAAGTACAGTGGTGGATAAGAAACATTTCAAATTGTTCTAGCAATATTATGATGGAAGCACCTTCAGTTGTTTTGCAGACTGATGTTAGTGCCCTAGGTTAGGGTGCTACTGATACCATTTCTAGCTGTGGAGGCAGATGGAATATGCATGAGGCATTTATTCTCCAATCACATGGAATTAATTATTTAGAGCTTTTAGGAGCATTTTACGGGCTGAAGGCTTACTGTATCCCTAAGCACCACTTACATGTTCAGCTTCAGATTGACAACACCACGACAGTGGTGTATGTTAATCACATGGGTGGAGTCAAGTCGAAATCTTTTGACGGATCGGCTAACCTTATTTGGCACTGGTGCATTAAAAAGAACATTTGGATTTCAGCTGTCTACTTGCCAGGCAGATTCAATATGGTGGCAGACACCAGGCCACACAAATTCAATGACAACACAGAGTGGATGTTGAATCATGATGTATTTAATGAAATTATTGTTCGGTATGGGATGCCAGATATCGATTTGTTTGCATCCAGACTCAATCACCAGGTACTGAAGTATGTTTCATGGGAACCAGATCCAGGGGCAGTAGCGGTAGATGCGTTCTCGCTACACTGGGGCGGAATGTTTTTATATGCATTTCTCCCATTCTGCCTCATCAGTCGGTGCTTGACCAAGCAGGACTCCACTTCAGGAGTTTTGGTGGTACCCGATTGGCCTACACAGCCATGGTTTCCTCTCATTTCGGATATTATTACAAAGCCTATTATGGTGGTTCCAAAACGTCATGATCTATTGGTGCACCCTGTGACTGGAGATCAACACCCGTTGTATGATTGTGTTAATTTGTTAATTTGCTGATTCTAAGAAGGCCATATCTGGGTCTGGGACTATCCAATCATACCGTGGAAGTCATCACATCATCCTGGAGGGATAGTACGAAAAAGCAGTACATCTCTCATGTCAGGAAATGGGAGGAGTTTTGTTTACATGGGAACATTACATACCACTCAACTTCCAACCCAGATGTGCTCGAATTTCTGTCCAAGTTATATTTTGATGAAGGGTTGAGCTATAGTGCCATCAATAGTGCCAGGAGTGCCCTGTCATCGTACCTATGCCGGGGGTCGGAACTTCAGTCATCCGTTAATATCCAGATTTATGAATGGTGTTTTTAATTCCTATACCCCCCAGGCCTAGGTACTCTGAAATCTGGGATGTGAGCATGGTACTCACCCTCCTTCGTCAGTGGGGTACAGCCACATCCTTGTCATTGCCAAAGATTACCCTAAAGTTGGTTATGCTCATGGCGCTGGTATCAGCGCAAAGGGTTCAGACTTTGCACAAACTGCATCTGGACAGGATGGTGTCATCAGGGAATGACGTTATATTTTACATCTATGACCTAATTAAACAAAGCAGACCAGGGGTGCCAGGATTCAAGCTTGTCAGCATATCCCACAGATTTACGGCTGTGTGTCGTGGCGCACTTGAGGCATTATATTGAGGTCACCAAGAGCCTCAGAGGCACCGAAATCGCATTGTTTATTAGCCACAAAAAGCCACATATGAAAGTGTCCATTAAGACCATTTCAAGATGGCTGAAACAAGTGCTGGGTTGTGTTAATACTGACAATTTTAAACTGGGAGTTAATACTGACAATTTTAAATCTCACTCCACCAGGGCGGCATCAACATCAGCAGCGAGGGCAATGGACGTCCCTATAGACCATACCCTTGCGGCCACAGGATGGTCAAATGAATTGACTTTTCAGAGGTTTTATAATAAACCACTTATTGAACCCAGGGTGTTCGCTCATTCCGTTTTAAGTTCTGTTTCACAGCTTCTCCCTGGCAGAGAGGAGTCGCTATTTTGCTTTCTTTTGTTTATTTGTGAATTAAAGCATCAACATGTTAATCAGTACCATGTTTCAATATATTGATCATTATTCACTCCTCCTGAGTCAACTGATGCAGTGTGAGACGCCATGGATTTGGATCGGCGTGAAATCACTGACCTTTGAAATCTTCACGGAATCACTCACATGACTCCGAAGTAAAATAGTAAGATTAAATGAGAACTTACCGGTTTGAATTTTGATCTTTATTTTATGAGGAGTTACGATGAGCGATTACGTGCCCACCGCTCCCGGCCCTCAAAATCTTAAAGGTCAACTGGAAGGTCTGGTTTATAATCTTACTATGTTACTTCAGTTACTGTTATCTGTGATTTCACACCGCTGCTTTGAAGATTGACGCGCAGGCGGACTAGTGGGGTTCTTCACGTAATCGCTCATCGTAACTCCTCATAAAATAAAGATCAAACTTCAAACTGATGTTCTCATTTAATTATACTATTTTTCACCATTTAAAAAATAACTGCCTCTCTAATTATTCCTACTAACTGGATGATATCATAGTTTTCACTATCTTTCATCTGTTTTGTCCTCCCTCGTTTACTTAATGTGTCTACATCCTTTAGAATCTTTCCTCTCAGAACTATCCTTGCAGCCCACACTGCCACCTAGCTTTGTATCATCAACAAACTTGGATATATTACACCTGATTTGCTCATTCAAATCATTAATACAGATTTTAAATAGGAGCGGATCAATCTCCAATCCCTGCAGAATCCCCCTAATCACATTGTACTTATTCCTACTTTCTATTCTCTGTCAACACTCTCCAATCCAAGCCATTTTACACACAACCGATGCACTCTCATGTTGTATAACTGTGTTTTCTGCTACATTTTACTCAAGGCGATGTGGGCCAAGTACATCACATTCACGAGCATCGCCCTTATTTATTCTGCTAGTTACAACTTCAAAATACACCAACAGATTTGTCAAACAAGATTTTTTTATCCCAAGTCCATCTGTCAAATTCTACTATTTTCTCAAGGCCCTGTTACTGCTTCTTCAATAATAAATCCCAACATATCCTTTGCTACTGATATTAGGTTCATTGATTTATGGACCCGTGTTTATTTTCTTCTTTTCTTAAATAGTGAAGTTAAATTTTCTATCCAACCCGTGTGAACCATTCTGGAAGATGACAATCAGTATATTCATTATTTCTATCACCACCTCCTTTAAAACCCTAAAGGACAGATCTCTCAGCCAGTTTTCTTTCAGTCCTATTAACCACTCCAATATTTTACCAATTTTAGACCAGGCACCAGAATCTCCATTCAAAATCAAGCCCAATATCTTTTGTCCTTCATTGGCATCTTCAGTGCCCTGGGTCCCACGAATTCTCCCTTCAAACTCTCTTCCTCTGTTATCCCGAAAATATTCAAAACCTACTTCATTGACCAAAATTATTGTAAAAAATTCTACTCAGTCCTAGCTTAAATGTTGTCAGATGCACTCCTGGAGAGTGTGATGGTTTCCTATATTAATGACACTCACTGAATTCAAAGGAAAAATAATGGGATGAGGCAAAGTTATGTTGGGCAGTCATTTGCAATTCTTTTTTTTGAACCACATTGGTCAGCATGGCCAAGTTGGGCTGAAGGATCGATTTCCATGCTGTATAACTCTACAAATGTAATAAGCAAGATGCAAAGTTAATTGTACGGAAGTGCAGTCTTTGATAGTTGTTGCAAATTTTTTTTTACAAATGCTGTGCCGCAGCTGTGTTTGAGTGAGACCATTATAGCGGCAGGCAAACATGGGCTATTTGGTTCATATTCTGTGTAAATGAACCACAAGCTAATTAGCAATGGAAAGATTCAGTTTGCAGATGCAAGAGAAGTTTTATTGTGCCCTTCTTTAAGTGCACTTAACTGGTAACTGAACAGAAAGAACAAAAGGAACTGTCTTTGTGATGTTTTGCAGACATTTAATTCCATTCAGTCCACCCTGACTGCTACTGATCATAAACCCCCTTTCTTTCACCCTGTGTGCTTCAGTTCATGGTGTAAACCACATAGACACCAGACCATTCAATGCGAGAGGTAACTCATCCTCGTACCTCAATGTGGGGAAGGGAAGAAGTACATTTTATGTGCAACTACACCAGTTGCAAAACAAAAATCAAGCCAGCCACATATATTTAGACAAAACCTTTCCACTCTTCACACTATTTGAATAGTTTCTCTTTAGTTTGTCATTTTAGCTTTTGTTGCAAGTCGGCGGTGGTGGTTATGATATAGAGGCTTCTTTTCTAACAGTGTCACCCACTGGTTATTGGTGAGTGAGAATATATGTACGTCACAAAACTGGTTTAAAGCAGGGGCAGCATTAATAAAGGAAGGGTGTTACTTCCATCAATATCCCTCAGCCTCATTATAAAGCAAACATGATCAACTGCCACAGGGTCATAGAAAGGGTCATACAGCATGGAAACAGGTCCTTCAGCCCAACTATATATATATATATATATAACCATATAACAATTACAGCACGGAAACAGGCCCCCTCGGCCCTTCCAGTCCGTGCCGACCATTTGTTTTCCCCTAGTCCCATCTACCTGTACTCAGACCATACCCCTCCATTCCCTTCACGTCCATATACCTATCCACTTTACTCTTAAATGTTAAAATCGATCCTGCCTCCACCACTTCTGCTGGAAGCTCATTCCACACAGCCACCACCCTCTGAGTAAAGAAGTTCCCCCTCATGTTACCCCGAAACTTCTGTCCCTTAATTCTCATGTCATGCCCTCTTGTTTGAATCTTCCCTACCCTCAATGGGAAAAACGTATCCACGTCAACTCTGTCTATCCCTTTCATCATTTTAAAGACCTCAATCAAGTCCCCCCTTAACCTTCTGCGCTCCAAAGAATAAAGACCTAACTTGTTCAACCTTTCTCTGTAACATAGTTGCTGGAACCCTGGCAACATTCTAATAAATCTCCTCTGTACTCTCTCTATTTTGTTGACATCCTTCCTATAACTAGGCGACCAAAATTGTACACCATACTCCAGAATTGGTCTTACCAATGCCTTGTACAATTTTAACATTACTTCCCTACTCCTATATTCCAGCACACCAAAGGCTTTCTTTACCACCCTATCTACATGCGATTCCACCTTCAGGGAACTATGCACAGTTATTCCTAGATCCCTCTGTTCCTCAGCATTCCTCAATTCCCTATATATATATGTATGTGTGTATCCAGCTTGTTTACATAGTGACCATGTTATTGATATGATTCAGGTTCCTAGAGATATAGGTATATAATATATATATATATTATATATATATTATATATACCTATATCTCTAGGAACCTGAATCATATCAATAACATGGTCACTATGTAAACAAGCTGGATGAGCTCATACATACTTTCCTTATCTATTGAGACATCCTAACAACATTGCAGTCAGAGCAACTTTGTACCTCAGAAAGTGTGTTGCCTACACATGTGTTTATTTTGTTCTCCTGGAGTTACGTACATTTTCTGTGCCCCAGACGCCCAGACCTGTATTGCTGCTGCTGTAAGTAAGAATGTCATTGTTCTGTTTCGAGGCACATGACAAGGAAACACTCTTGACTCTTGACAGTCCCACTGGCACTGATTGCCATAATACCTTCCCCAAGAAGACATTTTTCAGTTGGGGCAAAAATCAAAGGAGTTACAGATGCAGGAAAACTGAAAACATGCTGGAAACATTTGTCAGGACAGTCAGTATCGGTGGAGAAAGAAATGGTTGACCAACATCATTCACAGAGAAACCAGATCAGCAGCAACTGAAAATCTGAAATCAATCACAGGAAAAGTTGAAATACAAAGCTCCTCAGCCTGCTTATGTAGAGAGAAACAGAGTTAACATTTCAGGTCAATGACCTTACATTGAAGACCAAAAACATGAACTGAAATGTTTGATTGGGTTTCTTCCCCAACAGACACTATGAAAATCTGCAGAGCATTTACAGCATTTTTTTTTAAATTTATGAGGAATTATGTTTCCTAATGTAGGTCTTTAACAGACACTGCCTTGGTAATTCACAGCAGGTGGTAATTTCTCCTCTAATTTACAAAAGAAGACATTAATTTAACTGCAATAAATTGTTTCCATAAAACTTGCTCATTTTTCCTAAGGCAAGTGTTGCCTAGTCTAATGAGTTCTTCATATTTTCATATTGTCTCGTTGACCCCCTGAGGACTCTGTAAGTATTTATGGAACCAAATAAAATTGAAACTAGATTGCAATTTGTGCTTTATTCAAACAGAAAATGTGGTAACTCGACCAATATTCTCTTCACTGTTCTCCAAATGTATCCAATGCTGACATAATTAAAATATACATTCAAGGATATGTGTGGGGGTTATGATAAAAAACACATTATTTGATTGTTGAGGCTTGGTTAGTTTTTTTTCCATTGGAGCATTTGACACCTCTAATGCAAGCACAGAGACCAGGATGACTGTCCTTCGGCTGAAAACTGCTGTAAAATTATTCTGTTGCTATCAGAATCTGTGATAACACAGAGCAATGCTATAAACTCCAGCACCACTAGGAGGCAGACAAACCTTAATCTACTGACAATAGAGCAAATTATATGAGTGTGTATGGATATGAACAAATTAAAATTATGTCTTTCAAGGGTTACATGAGAGAAAATGAAATCTGTGAAATAAACAGAGGGGGGTTAGGACTAATAGGATTAGTCCCCAAGGAACCAACATAAGTGAAATGTCCTCCTTCTCTGTCATAAAGTACTTTCTCTTGCAGTGGGAAGTGGAAATCTGGAACGCCCTCCCTAAACATTGGAACTCGTAAACACTTAAAGTGATGGACTTTGGTAGGTAAAAGTGATTTTGGGAATAGGTGACTAAATGAAACATGATCAGATTCACTAGTGGAATAGACTGAGGGGTTGAATGGCCTGTTCCAGTGACCTTGCAGATCTTTTGAGAGTTTTGGACTCACAGGAGCCGTTGGAAGAAGAGGAAGGGGAGGAGCGACACCCGACCGGTAAGCTATAAAATCTAGCGCGGGGCTTGTTTTTTCAGAGGCCCACAGGAGCCGTTGGAAGAGGAGGAGGGGGAGGAGCGACACCCGACCGGTAAGCTATAAAATCCAGCGCGGGGCTTGTTTTTTCAGAGGCCCACAGGAGCCGTTGGAAGAGGAGGAGGGGGAGGAGCGACACCCGACCGGTAAGCTATAAAATCCAGCGCGGGGCTTGTTTTTTCAGAGGCCCACAGGAGCCGTTGGAAGAGGAGGAGGGGGAGGAGCGACACCCGACCGGTAAGCTATAAAATCCAGCGCGGGGCTTGTTTTTTCAGAGGCTTACCCAAATCCATAACATTCCATTTGGAGAAGTGGGTTTTTTTGAGGAAGCCGCTGATTGGTGGGAAGTGGACTAGGGAAAGCAGCTGATTGGTGGGAAGTGGACTAGGGAAAGCAGCTGATTTACAGTCAGATCCCAGCAGTTTGTAGTGATTTTATATTGTGTTGCTATTGTATCCTGTGTAAGGGGGGCAGTATGAAGGCCAGGGCAGTAAACTGTTCTGGATGTCAGATGTGGGAGGTCAGGGAATCTGATAGCCCTCCAGATGTACACATCTGCGCCAGGTGTGTCGAGATGGGGCTCCTAAAGGATCGTGTTAGAAACCTGGAGCAGCAGCTCGACGACCTCCGTCTGGTCAGGGAGAGTGAGGAGGTCATAGAGAGGAGCTACAGGGAGGTAGTCACTCCCAAACCACAGGAGGCAGACAAGTGGGTCACGGTTAGGAAGGGCAAGGGGCAGAGGCAGGGGCTAGAGAGTACCCCTGTGACCGTACAACTGGAAAATAGGTACTCGGGTTTGAGTACGATTGGAGGGGACAGCCTAGCTGGGGGCAACAACAGCGGCCGGGCCTCCGGCACAGAGACCGGCCCTGATGCTCAGAAGGGTAGCAAAAAGAGGAGGGCAATTATAATAGGGGACTCTATAGTTAGGGGGTCGGATAGGCGATTCTGTGGACGCAGTCGGGAGACCTGGATGGTAGTTTGCCTCCCTGGTGCCAGGGTCTCGCATGTGTCAGAACGTGTCCAAAAGATTCTGATAAGGGAGGGAGAGGAGCCTGATGTTGTGGTACACATAGGTACCAATGACATAGGCAGAAAAAGTGACGAGGTCCTGAAGGGAGAATTTAGGGAGTTGGGGGGAAAGTTAAAGAGAAGGACCAAAAGGGTAACGATTTCAGGATTACTGCCTGTGCCGCGTGACAGTGAGAGTAGGAATGAAATGAGGTGGAGGCTAAATGCGTGGCTGAGGGACTAGTGCAGTGGGCAGCGATTCAAGTTTCTTGATCACTGGGACCTCTTTTGGGGAAGGCATGATCTGCACGCAGAGGACGGGTTGCACTTGAACCCGAAGGGGACCAATATCCTGGCAGGGAGATTTGCAAAGGCTACTGGGGAGACTTTAAACTAGAAAGGCTGGGGGGAGGGACTCGGGTAGAGGGGGCTAGGGGACAGGGTGTGGGGCAAGAGACAGAGAAGGGAAGCACTCGGACCCAAAATGTAGGCGAGAAAGATGAAAAAGATAATAGACAGAGAATAAAGGATGGTGGGTTTATAAAATGTGCATATTTTAATGCTAGGAGCATTGTAAGAAAGGTGGATGAACCTAGAGCCTGGATTGACACCTGGAAATATGATGTTGTGGCAATCAGTGAAACATGGTTGCAGGAGGGCTGTGATTGGAAACTAAATATTCCAGGATTTTGTTGCTTCCGGGGTGATAGAATTGGAGGGACCAGAGGTGGAGGTGTTGCATTGCTTGTCAGAGAGGATAATACAGCAGTGCTTTGGCAGGATAGATTAGAGGGTTCGTCTAGGGAGGCTATTTGGGTGGAACTGAGAAGTGGGAACGGTGTAGCAACACTTTTAGGGGTGTACTATAGACCGCCAAATGGGGAGCGAGAATTGGAAGAGCAAATATGTAAGGAGATAGCAGATATTAGTAGTAAGCACAAGGTAGTGATTGTGGGAGATTTCAATTTCCCAAAAATAGACTGGGAAACACATTCTGTAAATGGGCTGGATGGTTTGGAGTTTGTAAAATGTGTGCAGGATAGTTTTTTGCAGCAGTACATAGAGGTACCGACCAGAGAAGGGGCAGTGCTGGACCTCCTGTTAGGAAATGAGGCAGGACAGGTGACGGAGGTATGCGTTGGTGAGCACTTCGGGACCAGTGATCACAATACCATTAGTTTCAATATAATTATGGAGCGAGTCAGAACAGGACCTAGAGTGGAGATTTTTGATTGGAGAAAGGCTAACTTTGAGGGAAT
The DNA here is from genome assembly GCA_035221665.1 of Okamejei kenojei. NCBI lineage: Eukaryota > Metazoa > Chordata > Chondrichthyes > Rajiformes > Rajidae > Okamejei > Okamejei kenojei. The sequence goes on from CM069137.1 coordinate 57,134,592, forward strand.
GCGTGAGGATTTTAAAGGAGTGAATTGGGACACTTTGTTTCATGGGAAGGATGTAGAAGAGAAATGGAGGACATTTAAAGGGGAAATTGTAAGAGTACAGAATCTTTATGTCCCTGTTAGGTTGAAAGGAAATAGTAAAAATTGGAAAGAGTCATGGTTTTCAAGGGAAATTAGACACTTGTTTCGAAAAAAGAGAGATATCTACAAGAATTATAGGAGGCATGGAGTAAATGAGGTGCTAGAGGAGTATAAAGAATGTAAAAAGAATCTTAAGAAAGAAATTAGGAAGGCTAAAAGAAGATATGAGGTTGCTTTGGCAAGAAAGGTGAAAGTAAATCCAAAGGGTTTCTACAGCTATATTAATAGCAAAAGGATAACGAGGGATAAAATTGGACCATTTGAGAACCAGAATGGACAGCTATCTGCAGAACCAAAAGAGATGGGGGAGATATTGAACAATTTATTTTCTTCGGTATTCACCAAGGAGAAAGATATTGAACTCTGTGAGGTAAGGGAAAAAAGTAGAGTAGCTATGGAAACTATGAGATTCAAAGAGGAGGAAGTACTGACACTTTTGAAAAATATAAAGGTGGATAAGTCTCCAGGTCCTGACAGGATATTCCCTAGGACATTGAGGGAAGTTAGTGTAGAAATAGCAGGAGCTATGACAGAAATATTTCAAATGTCATTAGAAACGGGAATAGTGCCGGAGGATTGGCGTACTGCGCATGTTGTTCCATTGTTTAAAAAGGGTTCAAAGAATAAACCTAGCAATTATAGACCTATTAGTTTGACGTCAGTGGTGGGCAAATTAATGGAAAGGATACTTAGAGATAATATATAAGCATCTGGATAAACAGGGTCTGATCAGGAACAGTCAACATGGATTTGTGCCTGGAAGGTCATGTTTGACAAACCTTCTTGAATTTTTTGAAGCGGTAACTAGGGAAATTGATGAGGGTAAAGCAGTGGATGTTGTCTATATGGATTTCAGTAAGGCCTTTGACAAGGTTCCCCATGGAAGGTTGGTTCAGAAGGTTCAATCTTTGGGTGTTAATGGCGGAGTAGCAAGATGGATTCAACAGTGGCTGAATGGGAGATGTCAGAGAGTAATGGTGGATGGCTGTTGGTCAGGTTGGAAGCCGGTGACCAGTGGGGTGCCTCAGGGATCTGTGTTGGGTCCACTGTTGTTTGTCATGTACATCAATGATCTGGATGATGGGGTGGAAAATTGGATAAGTATGCAGATGATACTAAGATAGGTGGTATTGTGGATAATGAAGTAGATTCTCAAAATCTACAGAGAGATTTGGGCCAATTGGAAAAGTGGGCTGAAAGATGGCAGATGGAGTTTAATGCTGATAAGTGTGAAGTGCTACATCTTGGCAGGACAAATCAAAATAGGACGTGCATGGTAAATGGTAGGGAATTGAGGAATGCTGTGGAACAGAGGGATCTAGGAATAACTGTGCATAGTTCCCTGAAGGTGATATCGCATGTAGATAGGGTGGTAAAGAAAGCCTTTGGTGTGCTGGCCTTTATAAATCAGAGCATTGAATATAGGAGTAGGGAAGTAATGTTAAAATTGTACAAGGCATTGGTAAGACCAATTCTGGAGTATGGTGTACAATTTTGGTCGCCTAGTTATAGGAAGGATGTCAACAAAATAGAGAGAGTACAGAGGAGATTTACTAGAATGTTGCCAGGGTTCCAGCAACTATGTTACAGAGAAAGGTTGAACAAGTTAGGTCTTTATTCTTTGGAGCGCAGAAGGTTAAGGGGGGACTTGATTGAGGTCTTTAAAATGATGAAAGGGATAGACAGAGTTGACGTGGATAAGCTTTTCCCATTGAGGGTAGGGAAGATTCAAACAAGAGGGCATGACATGAGAATTAAGGGACAGAAGTTTAGGGGTAACGTGAGGGGGAACTTCTTTACTCAGAGGGTGGTGGCTGTGTGGAATGAGCTTCCGGCAGAGGTGGTGGAGGCAGGATCGATTTTAACATTTAAAAGTAAAGTGGATAGGTATATGGACGTGAAGGGAATGGAGGGGTATGGTCTGAGTGCAGGTAGATGGGACTAGGGTAAAACAAATGGTCGGCACGGACTGGAAGGGCCGAGAGGGCATGTCTCCGTGCTGTAATTGTTATATGGTTATATGGTTATATGGTAATCGTAGATGCATACAATGTGGTAAAAGGCCCTTTGGTTCTTAGAAAATGCACCTACCACCTACCCCCTCATTTTCACTCATGCTATAATAATCTCATCTTTATTCATGCCATATTCTTGGCAATTCCTCCATGATTTGGATGCAAAAGGAAACTGGAACTCTTTATGAAACCCATGTAGTCATAGGGAGAACATGCAAACTTCACACAGGCAGCATCCAAGGTCAGGATCAAAGCCAGGTCTCTGCTGTTAGGAGGCAATAACACTACGAGCTACACGACTGTGTTGCTTGGCATCAGTTAACGTGTGGATTCATCTGTATCAGTCCTAACTAGTTCACAAAGAAATTCTACTGATGCCCAGTGTAGGTTCCTACTGATTCTCCCACTGCAAGGTTTGAGTTGATTAGATATTATAGTCTCCTCTTCTACGTCCAATTTACATCATTATCATGGCAATGGGTCAACCTGGGGAGGCTTAATTGTTCTTGGTCAGTCACTGTTTGTGGAACCACAAGCCAAAGCCTTGCTAAGGGAAAATATAAAAAGAATCAAGCAAAAATTCAGAATATTTCTTTCACAAAGAGTGATCAGCATGCTGTTAAGGCGATCTTATGTTTCCTAAAATTTCCATTGTATAAATCATGAATGTAGAGTAAATATACTCACATCACTATTCAATGTGATGCATAAAACATGAAATATCATCTAATTCACTTCTGTTATTCAAAAATTAATTACATTGATTTTTAGCACAGAATAACAAAGAGAGACTCAAACTTGCATTCTTCTAAAACCAGCCAACGCATGTGATTTTGAAGATGCAGCTCTGATATTTTTTAAGATACTGAGAACAATTTTTGTTGTTCAAAGGATGATGTTTTTCAGCACATGGCACATGAATTAATTGTTTATCATGAATGGGGAAGCCCTCTTGCCTGTTTTCTTCAGACATCTATTTTACATATCAGAGAAAATAGTCTGTAAATACCATTATCAAATCAACATCAAAGCCTAAGGAAGCTTAGAGATAAAAATGATGAGGAAAAGTTACTCATTAACTTTCTCAAGTTGTTTATCGAATGCAGGCTTAAAAGAAATTGGAATTTATTTTAATTTTTTTTAAATGCATGCATGTCGACATGAATATACAATGAAGTTTATTTAAATTATTCTGGTCAAATTTCTTGATTAAATTTTAATTCACCGAATAGTAAATATATAATACTAGACTAAGTGGGACCTGTTGGGTCCCAGCTTCACACGGGAGGGCTGGTCCCCCAACGCAATGTTCCACTTCTTCACCAATATACACACACCAGGCACGTGTCGTCAGGGTGGGCAAGGTAGGCACTGCCTACCCTGACTAAAATTATAAAATGGTAATTATTAAATATAAATAGTAAAGGCATGGGAGAATTATGCCTATCTAAGAGATCGATCTCTTGGGTAGGCATAATTCTCCGTGCCTTTTATCTGCAGTACCTGTAACACGCGAATGTCTGTGCAGCCCATGTGCCGTCGGTGCAGCTTCAGGCCATCAATGACAAGCGAGGCTGAAAACAGCTGAAATTCTGCCTTTGCAGTACTGCACATGCGCAGCGCAAGTTTCATGGCGGGTTTTTCCAAATATGGATTGCCATTATCTTAAGTGTATCTTAGGAAACAAAGGGAGAAGAATGGAGTTCGTGTTCAAATGATGTGGTAAGTGCATTTCTTGGGGCTATACGTTTTTAAATACTGTATTTCCCGGGGTGGGGAGGGGGGAGAGAGTTCCTTTCACAGCGTATATGGAAGTCTGGCAAGGTGTAAAGTTGCGGGGAGGGCAGGAATGTTGAGAAGGAGGGGGTTGGGGATCATGCCAGTAACCCACTTGTGACATTCCAGGCATGGAGCCATCGCATTGTGGCCGGGGGGAGAAGTAGCTCGGGTGGCTGCGAGCGGCCGCCAGGAGCGGACAGCGGAACCGGCCACCACCTCAGCCCCTTCTGCCAGCCCCCGCTCACCTCTGGCAGTGCTCTCCATCTGTAAACCTTCTCCTCCCAAAGATACTGGAGCAATTTAACAATTTGCGGGAAGCGACTGACATGAGCGAAGTCGGCGAGCGGCAGGTGAGAGGTGTTCAGACGGAGAGCACTGCCAGAGGTGAGCGGACCGGCAGAAGGCAATGAAGTGGTGTCCAGTTCTGCTGTCGGGTCTCGGCGCCAGCTCGCAGCCACCTGAGTTGCTTCCCTCCCTGGCCACAATGCGGTCGCTCCGCACCTGGAGCGCTGCGGCAGCGGTGAGTGAGTGAGTTACTGGCATGATCCCCGACCCCCTCCTTCTTAACACTCCTGCCCTCCCTGAAACTTTACCCCTGCACAGACTCTCTACACGATGTGCAAGGAACTCTCCCCCCAATTGGTCCCTTGAACAAGTATTGTCATTCAATAAGATGACAACTGATTCAACTTGTCCCGTTGTGCTCCCATTTTTCCCACCATCTCGCCACCTGCCATCACCCTTCACCCCCACCCATTCAGTAATTCAGAATTAAGGAAACATGGGAGCGTTGGGCAAATTGAATTGTTACTGTCTTTATTTTTATGGAGAGGATAACAATCTGCGCATGCGCTGTTTAAGATTTTTTTTTAAAGCCGACTGACTGCCTACCCTGAGTAATCACTTGCTGCACGTGCCTGACACACACACACTGGACTGACTCACATCCAGGCATCTGGGGTTTTATAGTCCTGCCCTCTCCCCCCCGAAGAGGCGTTACCTTCATCGTGGTGATTGACAGGCGTGAGAACCAATCAGCTGATCTCAAGGTTATTTAAACATTTTTATTTTTCATCAATGGGAAAAATCCTCAGAGCTGTATCAGCGGAGGAGGACTGTGAGTAAAATGGGCAAAATCACAGCGATACAGGGTAGCGTTTTTTCTAAAATCAATATACAGCGCAGACTGGAAGTGGTCAAGATAAGACTTTTAATTATATAGATATATGTTAATTAGCAGTGGTAAACTATCCTGGAAGGAGCAAAACGTTAACTAGCTGTAAAGTATAAGCAAAAGATTATTTAAAAATTGCTGGTCAAATTTTAACAATGAAAACATCAAATAAGATGAGGAATAGATTAAAATCAGACTGAAGTATTCTGAACTAGTAACCTCAACAGAAAAGAAAGATGAAGGGGTGTAACAGGTCAGCAAGTCCCGCACTGGGGCACCTACTAACATGGCATGGTGGTGCAGCAGGTAGTGCTGCTACCTCGCAGTTCCAGAGACCTGGGGTTGATCCTGACCTCTGGTGCTGTCTGCGTGTTTGCGTGTTATACCCGTAAACCTGTGGCTTTCCCTTGGGTGCTCCTGTTCCCTCCCCAAAGATGTGCTGGCAGATTAATTGGCTCTTTAAATTACCCTTCATCATAGCTAATTAGTAAAAAATAATCACATTTGAGTTGATGGGCATGTTTGAGAGAGAATAGGATCCAGGAAAATATTGAGAGAGGGAAGGGGCTAATGGAATTACTGTGTTTGAAGCTGAATGTCCTCCTTTTTTGCTGTTTTGAATTAAATTTACAGCAAATGAAACTGAAAGACACATTGTCCCGAAGTACAAACCAATACATATGATCAAGCTCCCATAACATTAAATTCACAAGTCCCATGTACGTTCAAACATTTGGTCCTATGAGCAGCAGAATGTTGGTTCTTCTCTCTCTCCACTCTTGGCAATAGTTTTTATTATTAGTGTCATGTGCCTTTGATGCATTTATTACAATACTGTGGTATAGTTACCAAACTGAATATTTTTGTATATTTTCTGATTTACCAACAAAACTGGATTACAGACATCTGTAAAAACTGAACCTATCCATTACTTGGGCACACATTTCTGAAAAACTCTACCTATCCTGTCAGATGACCTAATTATGTGTGGCTTTCCTTCCAGACAATATTTAATTCCAAACACTGGCTTCTCTATTCAGGAATTTAATTCAGGAATTATTTTCCTTCACCTTAAAGTTTCACCTCCATCCACAAGGATGGAGATTCTTTGAGATTCTCTAAGATTCAGTTGCTTGTTACTTTAATTCCCCATCCCATGCCAGTTCTGACCTCTCTGCCTTTGGTCTTCCACACTTTTCTAATGAAATCCAATGTGACTGTGAGGAAACGCTGGACTCAGGACTGGAGTTATCAATCCCAGTTCATCAGTCCTTCCTGCTTGTGTCAGAAGTGGCCAGCTCTGCTGTTAGTTAATCCATCTACAACATTAATTCAGATTTTCTTCACTCTTTCTGATGCTAGCTGATCAATTAGTATTTTATTTTCAGATTTCCAGCGTTGTTTATTCTTTCTCTATCGCTCACAGTTCTGCTCTATTCACTTTCCTTAGCAGACACTATCAACATTATAGTATCAGACCGCACGGGAAACTTTCTCCAGGCTGGTTGTCATCCCATGGCTCTGGTGGTTTAAGTGCCCTGTAGTATAATCAGGCTTGGAGAGGGACCAGAAGTGAGGAACAGTCCTTAAGATCCACAATCCTGAGGCCAGCTACTGAAATACGACTGGATATTTGGGAGAGCCTGAGGAGGAAGTAGTTGCTTGAGATTTCCTGCTACAAGGATTAGAACATGAAAAATCCTTCTCCCATTTATCAGCTCTGGGTTTGATAGCCCCTGTAAAGTTCTGATAGACTTAGGGGCATATAAATACATTAAGTGAAAGGGTGAGGATTCTCAATTCTCAAGCTCAGTTCTCAATTTTTTAATTTAAAAAATAATTTCAAAATAGACTTTATTCGAGAAATAAATATATACACTACATGATCCTTACAAAACCCCATCCGACATTCTTGGAGGCTCTACATTCAATACAGTTTCCCCAACTCACAATTTTACTTCGGAGTCACGTGAGTGATTTTGTGAAGACCCCGCCAGCACGCATGCGCGACATATCGTCGCTCGCATTTGCAGTTGACAGCTTGGGGGGGGAGTGCGCTCCTCTGCCGGCAGCTTCAAAAAGGCCCTCAGCTAAGTTTCACTAATCTTGAGCTGGTTAGTTTTTCTGTAATTGTTTAAACCTACAGGAAAACATGGAAAGGAGGACGAAAAAGAAGGCTGCGTTGAAGCATGCCATTCAGGACCGCGGGACTTAAGACAGAAGTCAGTGGCCGACATCCCCGGAGCTGACCACAGAACCGGCAGCACATGGTCCGGGAAAACAGCGCGGAAGTCGGGGAGTCCTGCTCAGTTGGCAGAACCCAACTCTCCACCACAGCAGGCCAGGGAGCTGCATACTGGCAGGAGGACCGCGCGGGATCAGGGTAGACAAGACCCCGACTCCCTACCGCTTCAGTCTGAACAGAAACGGACCAGCGGTAAAAAGATGCTTAAGACATTGCCTGCCTCTATGGCACCCCCCAACTCACCACCGTTACAGTTCGTAAGAGGGCGGACCGGTGGGAAAACTGCACCAAAGTCGCGTAGCCCCACTGGAGCGGCTGGCACCGACTCCCCACCACTTCAGTCTGCTTGATTGCAGACCGGTGGAATAACAACACAGGAGTCGTGTAGCCCCGTAGGAGTGGCTGGCACCGACTCCCACCGCTTCAGAAGATGACTTGCCGTTCGCAGATAGCGGCGGCGGTCGCATAGCTCGAATGGAGCGCATAGTCGAGCAGCTGCTCGAAAGGGACCTCCTCCAACAGGAACGTGCTTCCCAAGGATCATGAAGATCCACGGGAAGCACAGGGCTGCCCAACATCTCTCCCTCCTCCAGAGGGAGTGCAAGAAGCCAGGGACTTGTTGACTTCGATGAGGGGTTGGCAGAAGATCAACAGTTGCAAGAGATGCCAGAAGAGGAACTTCTGGGGATGGTATCGAAGTTCACCCAACCATCCCAGAAAGGGTAACCTCTTCAACCGAGGCTTGCGGCTAGCATAATTTACCTGACGACTCACCAGCTCCAAGAACAGGTAATTTCGGAGACAACCAATAAATACATGGCTCCGGAAAATTGCGTGTCGCTGAATGTCCCTACCATAAATACGCCCATATTGGGTAACATCAGCCCTGGAATTAGGGCTCAGGAGTTAAAAATCCAAAGGATCCTGAAATTACTGACCTCGGGCATCACGACATTTGCCAGGTCAATAGACGGTACGGACATGACGGAAGAGCAACAGGACGCATTAGCTCTGCTATGCAACACTCGGGACGAAATCAACTGTTTTCGGAAAAGCTCTATCCGTCCTACATTAAACCCCAAGTTTGCGGGTTTGTGTAAGGCCAATGTTACTCAGCCACCAAGACAATAATTTGCTGATGACCTGCCTAAACAGGTAAAAGATCTGGACGAGGAAGCCAAAGCAGTTGGGATGATTAAACCACCTTCCTCAAACCAAACCACCGGCGTACCAAAGGCAGCATCCATATGCAACAGCGAACAGGCCTCGGGTTCAACCCGACAAAAGGACGGGAACTAACCCTAAGGTCGCGCCTTACCACCGGTAACCATGGAGGTAAGGGGGTTTGGTTCCCTTGGGAGTGCTGCATGCAAAACCTCACTAGTAGGTGGGAGATTGCATCTGTTTGGGGATGCATGGAGTTCTATAACTTCTGACACTTTCATATTACAAAGTATTCAAGGTTACGAAATTGCATTCATAAACGGACAACTTCCCCCAGCTCAGCATGTACCTAGCCGGAAATTTGTACTTTCTCACAAAGAGAAAGTGGAAGGACATGTAGAGCTATTAAGATTATACACTAAGGGGGTTATAGAGAAAACGATACATGAACCGCTTGAGTTTGTATCTAACATCTTTACTAAAATGAAAAAAGATGGTGGATGCCGTATCATAATTGATTTAACCCAATTGAATACTTTTGTACAATATACCCATTTCAAGATGGAAACATTTGAAACGGCTAAGCAACTGTTTTCCGGAGGGTACTTCATGGCCTGCATTGACTTAAAAGATGCATACTATTCAGTACCTATACGTAAACATCACCGTAAATACTTAAAATTTGTCTGGATGGGGCAGCTATGGCAGTATAAAGCATTACCTAATGGACTTACAACTGCCCCCAGGTTATTTACCAAAATACTAAAACCAGTATTGGCGTCTCTACGAAGACAAAACCACATAGTCATGGCATATCTTGATAACATTCTGATTGTGGGAAAAACTATGGAATTAGCTAAATCAGCTGTGACAGCTACCAAGTCAGTGTTCGATAAACTGGGGTTCGTCATCCATCCAGACAAATCAAAGTTTAACCCTTCTGTGATTATGGACTACCTGGGATTCACGGTTAACACCAATCATATGGTTATCACTTTCCCAGAGAACAAAGTAACAGACATTATAGAGGCATGTAATAACCTTGCTTGCGCCAGGAAACCGACTATTAGACATGCTGCCAAGGTGATTGGAAAACTTGTAGCTACATTTCCAGCTGCACAATTTGGACCATTACATTACCAAAATTTGCAAAGAGCAAAGATCTCAGCACTAAAAACAAATGCTGGACACTTTGACAGACCTATGCAGCTACCAAACAAAGCAAAAGATGAGCTACGATGGTGGATTGACAACATTTGTGATTGTTTCAATCCCATCATAGTGTCAAACCCGTCAGTCATGTTACAAACCGACGCAAGCGCCCAGGGCTGGAGAGCTACCGACACCACTTCCAGTTGTGGAGGCAGATGGGATTTCCACGAATCTACTATACTCCAATCACAAGGTATAAACTATTTGGAAATGCTGGGAACATTTCACGGACTGCGGGCTTACTGCACGAAAATGCATCATACGCACGTCCATCTACAAATAGATAATACCACAGTGGTGGCATATTTAAACCATATGGGCGGTATCAAGTCGATATCTTGCGATGAATTGGCAAACATAATTTGGCACTGGTGTATTGAAAGAAATATTTGGATATCAGCTACATACCTTCCGGGTAAGCTCAATACAGTGGCGGACACTAGGTCACGAGTATTCAATAACAACACCGAGTGGATGTTAAACCCCCAAATATTTGCTAATATTATAGCCAAGTATGGAACACCAGATATCGACCTCTTTGCGTCCAGGTTGAACCATCAGATACCAGCATATGTCTCTTGGGAACCAGATTCTGGGGCAGTAGTGATGAACGCGTTCTCGCTACATTGGGGGAAATTGTTCTTCTATGCATTTCCCCCTTTCTGCCTCATCAGTCGGGTATTGCAGAAAATCCAGCTAGGCTCTGCATCTGGTATTCTGATAATACCCGACTGGCCCACACAACCATGGTACCCGGTGGCCTCAATATGGTGAAGGAACCATGGGTGCAGGTTCCTAAATGCCCAATGAATCTAGTGACCCATCCCATAACAGGAGAAAGACATCCGTGCCATGGTCATCTGAACCTGTTGGCTTCCAGGTTCTGAAGAGGCCATTACTGGGATTCAGGCTGTCAACAAGGACCATGGATATCATCACGGCATCGTGCCGAGGGTCCACGAGGAAGCAGTACCTCACCCACATAAGGAAATGGGAGGCTTTCTGTTCCCGGACCAATACCACCTACAACTCTGCCACAATCACTGAAGTACTGGAATTCCTCGCTTTCACTATGATGAGGGCCTTAGCTACAGTGCCATCAACAGTGCCAGAAACGCATTGTCATCCTACCTCAATATCGGAGTAGGATCCCACCAGCTGGTATCAAATCTTATGAGGGGTATTTTTAATTCTAACCCTCCCCGACCACGCTATAATATGACCTGGGACATTTGGGTTGTGTTGTCCCTACTCAGGAGATGGTCACCAGTTTCAGATCTACCACTGGATAAACTCACCTTCAAAGTGGTGATGTTAATGGCACTGATCACAGCTCAACAGGTCCAGACCCTACACAAACTAAAATTGGACAGGATGGGCTCGACCCCCACCAAAGTAACCTTCTTTATAGATGAGTTACTCAAACATCATAGACCTGGGACAACAGGTCTGAAATTGGAATTCCGAGCATATCCCATTGATGTACGACTCTGCATAACCACCTATCTCCGACATTACATTAATGTCACCCAAAACATCAGGAGAATGGAAACAAAAAACCCCTGAATTCGGGGAAACGTTTAGGGAACAGCACTTAAAACTGAATCCGCAAACATTGCAGGAGCGGCCACAGGTTTGTTATAGAAACGTTGAAATGTTCCTTCACTGGCCCAGCCCGCTGTTGCTCCATGGGTACCTCCACGGTCCTCGCCGCTGATGTGGATGCAGCCCTAGTAGAATGAGATTTTAAAATGTCAGTGTCTACACCTGCTGCACCCAATACCACCCTGAGCCACCTGGAGATAGTCTGCACCGTCACCCTGTGATGTGGGTTTTTGAAACTCTGTGGCAGGGAATTCCATTAATTCACAACTCTCTGGGTAAAAAAGTTTTTTCTCAGCTCAGTCTTAAATGACCTCCCCTTTATTCTAAGTCTGTGGCCCCTGGTTCTGGACTCACCCAACATTGGGAAAAATTTTCCTGCATGTAATGACACTTGGTGCTCACGTGCCTTGGCTCTACGCTCCGCCTGATGCAGCCACACACGAAAGTGGCCATCAGGGTGAGGGCAATGTTGGGCACGCTTTTACCCCCGTTGTCCGCCGACTTGTGCATTGTGGCCCATCGCACCCTGTCCATCCACGACCCCCAGATGAACTGGAAGATGGCCCGGGTGATCCCTGTGGCGTAGGAGGGAGGGACAGGCCACACTTGCGCCAAGAACAGCAGCCCCTCTCGAGTGCAGAAGGAGCAGATGCTGCAATTCCCTCTGACTCTGTCTTGCTCTCTGAACCCCTTTAAATATGAATAACCTCTTAATGTTTTCCTTGGTTGCTTCCCACCAGTGTGTCGGGGAGTCAAAGAGGGGCTTCACCGTTCTCCATCATGCATAGTCGGTCTTTAGTTCCTCAATGTTCTCTGGAGTCAACAGCCTCGCATTTAACTTCCACATTACTCTGCCTGCCTTCCGGTCCTCCTGCTCAGTTCGCAATAACCAACCTGATCTCCCGGTGGCTCAGCACCTCAACTCCCCCTCCCATTCCAAATCCAACCTTTCTGACCTGGGCCTCCTCCATGGCCAGAGTTAGTCCCACCGTAAATTGGAGAAGCAGCACCTCATATTTTTGCTTGGGTAGTTTACAACCCAGCTGTATGAACGTTGACTTCTCCAATTTCAGGTAGTCCTTGCTTTTTCCCTCTTCCCCCTCCCCTCCCCACCCGCTGAGTTTTTCCATCATTTTTATCTACCTCCCATGACATCAAAGTGCTTGTGTAACTCTGTGTGATCAAGCAGCATCACTGGAGGAGATGGATAGGTTATGTTTCTGGGTTGAAATAGCAGAGGAGTCTAAAATGAGAGAACATGGGTTCAAGGGGAAAGGTAAAAAGCTTACAGAGGTTCCGAAGAAAAATATTTCACTCAGACAGTGGTTGGAATCTAGAATGGGTGGTGGAGGAAATTATTATCACATTTTATTGAGACAAGCACATGATTCAGCAGTGCATAGATAGATGACTACTGTCCAAGTGCTGGTAAATGAAATTAGCACAGATAATAGGTACTCAGTATAGACATGGTGTGCTACATGTCTCCATGACCCTTGCTCTAAACTACTATGACACTATTTCATTGTTCTGTATGAATGCAAAACACAGGAGCAGGAAATCAATTGTATTAAGGTGCTATGCAAGTCAAACTAGTTACATCATGCTGCTTAATAAAATGTTATGTCTGGCATTTCTGCACGCGTGACCCGCTAGCAGAACAACAAGATTTTTTCACATTATCTTCTGGCTCTTTTGGTTCTAATAATCTACATGTTCCAACTCAATCACAAAGACAGCAAAGGATAGTGTTAAAAAAACATAAACAATTGAAATGGAGTTAAAAGACAGTCCTAAACTGTAACATTCTGACAAAAAATGATTCTGACTTCTAAGCTGGACAGCGAAAATCTCAATGGGATCTCTATTCATGCTGGAGATATTTGCGTGAAGAAGTGGCTGCCAAAGGAAATGGGAAATGGCTTTCAAGGGAAAACAGCAAAGCATTCATTCTATGAACACTTAAATTTGTGACAAGGCAATGATAATAAGAGCATTGATTTTGTGATTGGATAGCTGGCTGCTTAACACGGAAATGATCCACACCATATTTAAACCACAAACTGCTGAGAAAATAATCAACCTAATTACAAGAAAACAATAAACCAACTCCCCCAGGACTTTGGTGATGCTGAACCAGCAGATTTTCTAGAATATTGGATGTTATATCTATTAGTACCTTGGCGCACTTTTAATTGATTTATTTTTAGATGTTGCATGGCAATATTGTAGATTTTCCATTCTTCCTGGTGAGTTTAAAGAGTGCATGCGAAACAGGGTGTTAGTGGGCTTGAAAGGGAGTTCTGAAAATAGGGCTCCAGTAAGTTAAAAGAAAGCGGGAAATGGGGTTCTAGTGTGTTTAAAGGATTACAGGGAAATGCGGCCTCTGTAGTGAGCACAAGGAAAGTGGCCTTGGTGTGCTTAAAGGGACAGTGGGAAACAGGGTCTCATTTTGTTTAAAGAAACAGAAATCGGTGAATGTAAAGGGAATGTGGGAAACTAAACTCAATGATTCAGACTGTGCCTTTGGGATTTCCAGACAATCATACACTGGATGATTGGAGTTTTATTGTAGATCCTCTGATTTCTAGGTTGCAAGAGGAAAGGGATCAACTCTCCTACTTGTTGTCATCTCATTGATGCTCCGACAGTTTGATGGACTAAGGAACATATCTCTTTAGAAGATCCTTTTTGATCTAGCCATAATATATCAAATGGTATTTACATATTACAAATAATATTTGAAGAGAAAAGCTACAGATGTAGAAGATTGAAAACAATCTGCCGAACAAATGAAATGTAGAATGTGGTTACAAACCTTGATACATTTTATGTTGCAGAGATTAATAAAACATCGGATTTTTTCAGAGATTCACAATGAACAATGGAATATAATCAATGGAATATAATATGGAATAAACAAATAATTATTTTTGTACTCAAAAATATGCTTTTTAGTGCAATGATAATTGAAATACTTTCAAATGATTTGGGGATTCTAATTGCAACATTCACATTTGTAGTTCAATGATGACTGGCAGGTAAAATTCTCCATTTCATTGTATGTTCCCATTAAGAATGAACACCTCATGATATATGAATCAAACACATTTAATATATGTAAAAACAAATGAGTTTGATTGCAAGTTCAATGTTTAAATAAAAGTTTCCCTCGATTTAAGCAGAATTTGAGGACTGTGTAATGGGTTGGCCATGCACTTCTGCCTTTAAGGTTGGAAAACGGTTGAGGTCTCCGATATGGCTATAGGTGTCCCAACGTTGGATGGTTTTGCGTTTGCGGTTGAGCTGTTATGCTGGACCTCCTTCAGCCCATAACCCCCTTATCAAAGTCTTGCTCATGACAGCATAGAAACATAGAAACATAGAAATTAGGTGCAGGAGCAGGCCATTCGGCCCTTCGAGCCTGCACCGCCATTCAATATGATCATGGCTGATCATCCAACTCGGTATCCTGTACCTGCCTTCTCTCCATACCCCCTGATCCCTTCAGCCACAAGGGCCACATCCAACTCCCTCTTAAATAAGGCCAACGAACTGGCCTCAACTACCTTCTGTGGCAGAGAATTCCACAGATTCATCACTCTCTGTGTGAAAAACGATTTTCTCATCTCGGTCCTAAAAGACTTCCCCCTTATCCTTAAACTGTGACCCCTTGTCCTGGACTTCCCCAACATCGGGAACAATCTTCCTGCATCTAGTCTGTCCAACCCCTTAAGAATTTTGTAAGTCTCTATGAGATCACCCCTCAATCTTCTAAATTCCAGCGAGTACAAGCCAAGTCTATCCAGTCTTTCTTCATATGGAAGTCGTGCCATCCCAGGAATCAGTCTGGTGAACCTTCTCTGTACTCCCTCTATGGCAAGAATGTCTTTCCTCAGATCAGGAGACCAAAACTGTACGCAATACTCCAGGTGTGGCCTCACCAAGACCCTGTACAGCTGCAGTAGAACCTCCCTGCTCTTGTACTCAAATCCTTTTGCTATGAATGCCAACATACCATTTGCTTTCTTCACAGCCTGCTGCACCTACATGCCTACTTTCAATGACTGGTGTACCATGACAACTACCTGAGGCCAGTTCATTGGCTAAGAGTGAGTTGGATGTGGCCTTGTGGCTAAGGGGATCAGAGGGTATGGAGAAAAGGCAGGTACGGGATACTGAGTTGGATGATCAGCCATGATCATATTGAAACTATGTATCTATGACACCCAGGTCTCGCTGCATCTCCCCTTTTCCTAATCGGTCACCATTCAAATAATAGTCTACCTTCCTGTTTTTGCCACCAGTGGCATTAAATGCCCATCCTATTCTGGCAAGGTCTAGAATGCAATAGTTCACCGATTTGAACAGTTCACAGCATCACTGATAATAAGTTGTCAAATGAACATTAAAGTACCAGTTTATGACGTTTGATCTCATGTTGTCACTGGGGAAATGCAGGTACTGATAGGTTCAAGGATTGAAAATTCTCCAAAGCAGAAATGGGAGACACACAAGCAAGCACACATGCACACATCCACCTACACACGCGCACCAAACATGTGTGCACATACTCACATACACATGCATGCACACACATAAATGTGCACACACTCACAAACACACACACACACAAACACACCCATAAACACTCACACACACATTACTTTCTTAAACTGCTATAGTCCTTCTGCAGAATTTCTTCCTGTTCTGAGTATGGCAGGGTTAAAGTATTATTCATCCATTATGTGTAAATGTGCAACACTATGCTATTGATTTGCCATTAATTTTCCTGAGATCTGGGTCTGCACACATTCCAACACTCCTCAGGGCTGGAAGAATACCAGACCCAGCAGTTGCTCAATTCCTTGTGAGGATTTGAAATAAACTCACTGCTGAGAGGGCCACACATGAGGACGAGCCACCTATTTCAGGCCAGGTTTTCAGATTTCAAGATTAAAACACATGCTGAAATCATTCTGTCTTATCCCCTAACTTCCTCCAGAGTTTAAGTGCTGTGATATACTGTTAAATTCTGTTAAATACCTTAGACTCTCCCTGCTATCCCCTCTTCCACTTCCCTTCTCCTCTGTCACTTCCCCTCTCCTTCTCACCCACTCCGTCATGCATTTTCCTTCTCTCTCCACCCTTCCTTCTCTCCTTCTCCATTCCCTTCTTTCCATTTCACTCTTCTCCCTCTCCCTCTTTTTCTCCCTTCCACCCCCTCTTTCTCTCCCTCAACACCTTTCTCTCCCTGTCCCCCAACCCCTCCCTTCCTCCCTACATTCTTCCTCTCCATTTTTTTCTTACTCCTTCTCTTTGCCTCTCATGCATGGTAATACTGTATGCAAAAAGGAACTTCACTGAACTTCGGCACATGTGAAAATAAAGTGCCTTTGAACCATTGAACCCTTCCCCCCTCTCTTCTTCTTCTCTATTTCCTTCCACCTTCTTCACCCTCTCCTTGTCTCTCTCCCCCCTCCTTCCCCTTTCCCCTCTTTCCCGCTCCTTTCCTCCACTCCTTTCCCCTCATCCTTTTTTTTGTCCCTCTGCTTCCTTCTGTCTCTCTCCCTTCCCCCCTCTCTCTCTCTCCACCTCCCACTTTTCTTTTCCTATCCTTTACTCTCTCTCCCAGACGTCATCTTCCTTTCTCTTAAATCTCCCTTTGAAACATGCCACACATTAAAGCCAACATTTTATCTGCCCAAATGATCAAAAAATCTGCGAGTGCCTGGTATCCTCAGCAGATCACTCAACATCCTTGGAGAAAAAAAAACAACTCAGAGCTTCATTAGAGCTCCTCTTTGGCTCAGTATGAATTATTGTTGGACAATATTCCTGCTAAGTTTTTGGAATGTTTTACAGTGTTAAAAAGGGAGTATAGATTTACTATTGTTCCAAATGAACAGTTAATTATTTTTGAAAAGCTGTTCACCTTTATAATGTAAGAATTGAAGCAACTAATTTAAGTGCAGGTGGGTTACACAAACAGTAACGTATTATTGATCCGGTAATCTTCCACAGTGCACAGTGTCAGTGTTAGATGTTACACTGAAGTCTATGGAATGTGATGTGTAGACACAAATCTTCGTTACTTCAGGTTAAATGAAAAAGCAAGTTGTGACATAAGCCAAAAGAACAAATGTGGCCATACATTCTTGGTTGTCCTTGCTCTGTACTTCTGAGGTTACCCTTGACAACTGATGCTTCCTGCAGACCCAGCAGCATAGTGTACCAGCTCAATTTTCACATGTAATGCGAAAGATTATATCCACTTTCCATCAGAAAATATAGCCTGTCTCATATTAACAATTTCATATGGCAAAGAAGGAAGCCATTGGGCCTGTTGTGCCCATGCCAGCTCTTGGAGCAAACCCATTAGTCCCATGACCCCATCTTTCAATCTACCCTGTAAGAAAACTTGCACTTTTTGGTATCTGCATATTCTCTGTAGCTGTAACATTATATTTTGCACTCTATTTTCTGTTTTACACTACTTGATGTACTCCTGCTTGGTATAATTTGTCCGGATAGCTGCAAAACAAAGATTTTCACTGTATTTTGGTAGGCGCGACAATAGTAAACCAATACCAACCAATAGGGTGTTCTGCCTCCTCTCTGCACTTGGTGGCACTACGATGAGATGGAGTCATAGTCATAGTCATACAGTATGAAAACAGGCCCTTTAGCCCAATTTTCCCACGTCCATCAACATGCCCTATCAACACTAGTCCCACCTGCTTGCATTTGGCCCATATCTTGCTAAACTTATCCTATCCATGTACCTGTCCAAATGTTTTAAAAATGTTGTGATAGTACTTGCCACAACTACCTCCTCTGAAAGCTCATTCTATATACTCACCAACCTTTGTGCCCCACAGGTTCCCATTAAATCTTTCCCCACTCACCTTAAACCCATGACCTCTGATTCTTGATTTCTCTACTCTGTATAAAATATTTTGTGCAAATATTTACTCTTTCCATTCCTCTTATGACCTTATACACCTCTATAAGATCACCCGTCATCCTCCTGCACTCCAAGGAATAAAATCCTAGCCTGCTCAACCTCTCCCTATAGGTCAAGCCCTTGAGACCAAAACTGAACACAATATTCTATATGTGGCACCACCAATATCTTGTACAACTGAAATATGACCTCCGAACTTCTATACTGAATACTATGACAGATGAAGGCTAATGTGCCAAAAGTCTTCTTGACCACCGTATCTACTTGTGACACCACATTCAAGGAACCATGTACCTACACACCTAACTCCCTCTACAACACTCCACAGAGCCCTACACCTATGGTCTAGGTTATGCCCTGGTTAGACTTCCCAAAATGCAACGTCTTGCAATTCTCAGTATTAAACTCCATCAATCATTCTCAGCCCACCTGCCCAACTGATCAAGATGCTGTTGCAATTTTTGACAACCACCTTCACTATCTACAATACCACCCTCATTAGTGTCATTTGCAAACTTATTAATCATGCTTGTACATTCTCATCCAAATTATTTATATAGATGACACATAGCAATTGGGCCTGTGACACACAGGACTGAAACCTGTGACACACCACTAGTCACAGGTCTCCAGTCTGAAAAACAACCTTCTACTCTCTGCTTACTTCCACAAATCCAATGTCCTATCCAGTGGGCTATCTCTCATATATCCCATGTGATCTAACCTTACAGAAGAGCCTATCATGCAAAATCGTGTCAAATGCCTTGTTCAAATCATATATACTATATCTACAGCTCTGCCCTCAACAACCTTTTTGAACGCATCTTCAAAAGAATCAATCATATTCATGAGACTCGATCTCCCACATACAAAATTGTACTGACTATCCCTAATCAGCCATTGTCCATCTGAATGCATGTATATCTTATCGCTCAGAATACTCTCTTGTAACTTCCCGACCATAGATGTTAGACTCACTGGCCTGTAGTTGCTTGGCTTTTCCCTGTCGCCCTTCTTAAATAGAGGCACAGCATTTACCAACCTCCAGTCTTCCGGCACCTCACCCATATTTAATGATGACTCATAAATCTCAGCCAGGGCACCTGCAATTTCTTCTCTAGCTTCCCAGTGTCCTTGGATATGTCTGATCAGGTCCGGGAGATTTATCTAACTTCATACATGTTAAGACCATCAGCACAACTTCAACCATAATACTGACTGTCCTCAACACACTTCCATTGACTGCCCCAAGTTCCTCGGTCCTCATGTCTTTCTCCATGGTAAAAACAGAGGAGAAATACTAATTGAGGACCTTGCCCATCTCCTGGGTTCCACATAGAGTTGACTGCTTTGATTCCTAATGGGCCCCATTCTCTCTCTGGTTACCTTTTTCCCTTAACCTACCTAAAAAATCTCTTGTGATTATCCTTTATATTATCTGCCACAGCTATGTCATGTCCTCTTTTAGCTCTCCTAATTTCCTTTTTTTGCATTCACCTCAATACCCAAAATTCCTACAGGAATATACATGCCCCATGCTTCCTTAATATTCTTGACCAGAGCCTCAATTTCCCTCGTCATCCAAGCTTCCATACGCCCACCTGCTTTGCCTTTCACGCTAACAGGAATATGCATGTCCTCTGTCAGCAAACTTTAAAAAACATCCCACTTTTCAGATGTTCCTTTTCCTTCAAACAACTTGCTCCAATCAACTTGAGCGAGTTCCTTTCTAATAATGTCAAAGTGGCTTGCCCCAAATTGAGAATTTTAACTCGTGAGCCTACACTGTCAATATTCATATCTTTCTTAAGCTAATAAAACAGTGGTCGCTGGTCCCAAAAGGTTAATCTGTGAACATTTCATCCACCTGCCTGTCCCAATTTCCGAAGACCAGATCAAGCATTGCCCTCTCCCATGTAAGAACCTGTGTTCTGCTTCTGCTTCTGCTTGAGGGTCACAGGGATGCTGGGCATGTTGGTCAGGGAGAGGACAGATTCATTGGCGATATTGTCTTGCCAAGAAACTCCCAAGATGTGAGGAAGACAGCAGGAATGAAAATTATTAAATTTCCATTCTTGATGTAGGCAAGTCATCCAAGCTTCACTGCTGTGCAATAATGTGTTCAAGATGCACGCTTTGTAGACATTTATCCTGGTCTTGATTGTGAGTTTCCTGTTCTTCCATGCCCACTTGGTTAGCCTTCAGAACGTGGTTGGTGCTTTTCTTATGTGAGTTGATTTCCTCCTCCAGTGACAGTTTCTAGCAGAGTGATATGTAGGGTGATTTCAGGGGAGGAGTAGTGCCCTGACCCAAGACAACAGTCTTCGTAATTCTGATTGCCAGTCGGTATTCATTTCAAATATGAGACGGTGTGTCCATCAGCCACTGAAGCCGGTCTGTTGGGTCGATGAGTGCAGCATCATCAGCGTACAGGAGTTCCCTTATGGGCCTGTCCCACTTAGGCGATTTTTCAGGCAACTGTCGGCAACTGTCAAGTCCCTTTGAGGAAGTTTAAAAGATTTACAAATAAAACCAAAGGGATGATTTGAGATTGGAGACACCTTTGAGTCACACTTAATCGTAGCTACTAGACCTCCAGCAACAGTGAAAGAAATAGGAAAACTGATAAAATGACAAACTGACAAAGAGACAATTCATGTTTTAAAGTTGCCAATGACACAGAAGGAAAGATCACATGTCAGAAAGGAATTGGACACTATGAAAAGCAACAGCTGCCTACGGAGGATCTGCCAACTGTGGCTCTGCTCCAAGTACCCTACGAACAATGGGCAAAGCATAAGAATCATGTGGGATGAGTATATTCAGCCCCTGAACATATACTAACTATAAAAAGTGAGCTATCTTGCCACGAATTAAAACAATATTGACTGGCCCCGGAGGCTGAAGAAAGGATAGCTATAGTCATTTTGATTGACATGATTGTCTTTATTGTACCAAGCACTATTAGTGAAAATGCAAAGTCTGTGTAATAGACCTCGAAGGTGGGAAGACGTAATTAATGCTGTTTTGTCAAAGACCTGAGAGCTATTAAAAATAGTCCTTTAGTACCTGATACCAATATTATTCGGTCTTCTATAACGGCAGAAGCCGACACCTTTACATTGACCTATGTTCAGCCTTTTTCTCCATATCCCTGCATAAAGACCAGTAGCCGATTATTCCTTGGTTTTACCAGCAGTAGTAGAATAGCATGCCAGTCTGCTTACATGCTGTAACTGCAAAGGCTATAATTATAGCAGTGAACTGGCTGCTGTAAGGTAATCAAGCTTCTTTATCTGATTAGGATGTTGGGTTTGTGCCATAACCGCTTACGAGCTCAAGGACAGATTCAAACCAAATTACAATCAGACACATAATGCTTCTAGTTCATGGTATCTTATAACATTTGAACTTATGGATGTTAATCTCTTAAAGAAGCTAAAAAAACAAATCTACAGGTCCGACAGTCATGGATAAATGGCTTGAAGCAATTAAAAGGGATAATTTGAATAAAATAAGTGTTGATCATAATTTATTTATTGTTTATAATAAAATAAGTATTGATCATAAAGATCAACAAGAGGCACCAGTATTATAATGTGTGCCTAAATCTCTGATGAATCCTCTAATATCACTGACCTTGCTACCCACATTTCCCAAGAATTTGAGAAAATTCATAAGGTTGACAGTGGCATGCATAGGTACAATGAAGGATATGGGAGCTGTTGGCTATTCAGTTGGTTTGAAAGACTCTGGAATACTATATTACACTATGGCTCTATCCTTTTACTAATCATCACTCTGATATTTATTGTTAACTGCTTGTGACCATTATGTACCTACCGAAGATTGTGAATGTTATCATAAACTGATAAAGAGGAAGGAATGAGGAAGTTTAAAAGATTTAGGTTACAAATATGGATTAAGCTATAAAACTAGAAACAAGGACAGGCTTTCACCTTTCTCCACTTTTACTTGCAAAGCTAGCAGAAAATGCCTTCACCTTTCTCCCATTACACTAGCAAAGCTACATCACTATAACACTCAATGTTTTTGCACTATAATATAAACAGTCTGAGGAATGTTCAGACAACGGTTCTGTCCCGCTGCTCCACAGATTGCAATGTACTTAAACAATAGATCAACCAGGTCAAAAAACAAGAATGCTTGATCTGCAGAAAAATAACCTCCTCATCATGATCAAATATGAGCTAATCCTTTCTCTCTCAGAAGAAGCTGTCAATCTTAAGAAGCTGTCAATCTTAAGAAGCAAGAGGCTGTACCAATGCTCTGTGAAATAAAGTATTGCTGAATCGCTGATTATTGAAGTATAAATATATCTGATTAAACATTACCCCTTTGTGTGGAGGTAGAGTTGCTCTGTATAGTCTGTATCTACATATTGTAAGAGTTACTACCACAACCACATGGCAAAATAAAGATGTTACTGTTTGATTACTAATTTCATAGCGTTTTAGTCTGTTTGAAGTGAAACGAACCACAACACCTTCACCAGCCTGTTATGCAGGTGGAACAGGGCAAGTGGGGGGAGTGCTGTCTGAGTGAAATTCACAGGTGCAAAGTCAATGTGATACAGATACACACCTCGATGAACAGGAAGGTTAGCCCTGTAATTAAGACAGTGAAAGCACAGTGTACAGGAAGGGTCACGTAAGTCTTTTAAAAGAGGGGAGGAGAGGGGGGGTAGAAGGGGGGAGAAGGAGTGGAGACAACTTTTATGAAGCCAGAGATACACGGCTGTGAAGCTCGGCGGACATTAACATTACCGGCCGGTTATCCTTGGTTCTGAAAACTACTGCTTATGTTTTTTTTTTCCCAATTAGCCAATGAAATTCACCAGTCAGCACCAGCTACAACCTAGGAAAACCTATGAGAACCTTCGATCTCCTGGCAACCCACTACCACTGCACCTACGGCATGAGAATTCTCACTACTCTCCATGGCAGCTTCATTCTGGCCGCCGCTAATTTTTCAACATGTTGAAAAATTCACGGCAACCATAATGAGGTTGTGACTAGTTCCCAGAATGCGGAAACTTCTCACGATCATGAAGGCGACTACCTGGCAAGCACCCGCGAACATGTGGCAACCATGTAGCGACCACACAGTCTCCTGCAGTCACCTAAAAAGTCGCCTAAGTGGGACAGGCCCATTACTAGCACAGTTCTTACATTCATTTTGGCTTTGCTAGATTGAAGAGCTTCCCATCTCTTCTGGTGTGAAGATACACTCTTCTGCGCCTGT
This sequence comes from Okamejei kenojei, assembly GCA_035221665.1. NCBI lineage: Eukaryota > Metazoa > Chordata > Chondrichthyes > Rajiformes > Rajidae > Okamejei > Okamejei kenojei. The sequence continues at coordinate 57,158,156 of CM069137.1, forward strand.
CGAGAAGGCCAAGTACAGAAGGCCAGATAGGAAGATGCCGAACAGAGTGGGAACGAGGACGCAGCCTTGCTTCACTCCATTTCTCACGGGGAAACTGTCCAATGTAGCCCCTTCACATTGCACTGCACACTGCATGGAAGGACTGAATGAAGTTTTAGAAGAGGTGGTGGAATCCAATCTTCTCCAGTAGCTGGTAGAAGCTGTGTCCACTGACAGAGTCAAAAGCCTCAGTTCAAATGACAATAAAAAACCTAAACTTAAACCTAGGAACAGGTGGTCATGAACAGAGTGATTGCAGTGGTGATCTAAATATTGTGCATTCATTAGTGAATGTATTCGTCCCAGACCTTAAGGAAGGTTATTGAAGAAGCAGCTGAAGATGACCGAGTGCAGGACACTTCTCTGAGTAGCTCCTACAGCGATGTCCCAGGATATGGATGACTGTACACATCCGACAATCACAACCAACTCCCTTGTGGGAGATATGGTTTGATCCGTTGGACTATTCTCCCCTTGCGACTGGGTGCGTCCATGGTCTATCACGGCCTTATATAAGCAGCTGATAAATCAGAGTGTTACATTGTTTTACAATTTTTCATCCGTAAAAATTGACAGATTGCCCACTTGCTATTTTCCTAAAACATTGTTTTTGAACACTTGCATCTTGGAATATTTGCTTTTTACTTTCTTCCATTTGACTGGCATGTAACTAGATTTTAATTAATCAAAAACTGATTGCAGTGTACGAGTGAACTAACTGAATTTAACTCAAACTTTGGGGGTCTATCTGTGATTTCTTCAATGTGATTATGGTTTAGTGAAAAAATAGCACCAGAATATTGAGTGCAATAGGACATTAACACTGTGAGATATGTATTAACACCATATGGCAGTTTTACTGAACCAAGCATAAAGTCAGCCCATCAAAGATAAATTGAATTAATTGCAATTTAAAATAAATCCTATAGATATCTGAGGTCAGTATACATGGCAGCTTTGGAAATGATCAAACAACACAAAGGGCATGAATCAAACACAAAATATTTTTCATAGAAATGTGAAATGAAGGAGCTATTCAGCTTTCGCATCAGAATTTTGCAGGTTTGATTCTGTACTCCCAGTTGCGATTATCTCAAAACCGTGCTTATTTTTAAGGGTTGCCTGCGCCTAATAAGTTGAATTGGTAGCTTAATGGCTATGGTAAAGCATTAGCAATCCAGGTTTCAACTTGGTTTGAAATAAAATTTGGTAAAACAGTTAATTTGACATCTGGGTTTGACCAGTGACCAGAAAAGATCAAATTATCACTCAAATCATGCTTTACAGATCAAAATATCACACTCACATATTTGTTCCAATTCAGTGACAAGCAATTTTACAAATGGAAAAGTACAGAGCAATAAATTCAGTAATAGATTTCACTTTTACAAAAATCATTAGAAGCCTGATAACAGATAGTAAGTAATGAATTAACTACTGTTAATTTGGAGGAGACAAATTATGAGGAATTCAATTCATTTTCATCCAATTATTGATCTGAATGATATGTACAAACATTGGTCATGCTCGATATGAGGTTAATTGAATCTACATGTAATATTTTCTCTTTTCTCTCTATCTGACAGTGCTTGGTATGCTGGGTATTCCCCACAGATCTGGCCTGCATTTCACAGCTTTTGCCTCTTGTTTATCTATCAAATGAAAGAGTTTATCAACACGGCACTCCTGCCTCCACCCTATTGGATATTCCCTTGGTCCTGTTCATCTCTCACTCAGAAACTGAGTGATAATTGTACATATTTGTTGTTTAAAAGACATTTGAACAAGTACATAGGTAGGAACGGTTTAGAGGATGTGAGCCAATGCAGGCAGGTGGGACTTGCGTAGGTGGGGCATCTTGGTTGGCATGGGCAAATTGGGCCGAAGAGCTTGTTTCTGTGCTGTGTGACTCTATATTAATCATTCAGGTATGGGTTGTATGGGCTAACAGTTTTTACTTTGCTCTTTACACAAAGTGCAGAGTGCAGTGAGGAGTTTGGTAATGGGTTGCAAGATGTCATGGATAAGCTGGCTGAATGGGCAAACAGGTGGGTAAATAAAATTAATTCAAAAAAATACTGTGATACACTTTACAAGATAGAGTAGCAGAGACAATGTGAATTAAAAAAGCACTGTTGGGGAACGAGGTGGACACGTATACTGTAATTCCTTAAACGTGCATGTTGAAAAACCAGTGAAGCATATGCGACAATAGGATTAGAAATAGGCCCAGTTTTAATGTTGCACATAAAAATTGTAGGTTAGATCATTTTGACTAATTCTAGCCAACTAAATATCAGTAAGTGAGGATGCTAGGGAGGAAATGAAAGGGATTTACTAGCTTGGCTCATGTTGCAACTGTAAAGACAAACTGGAAAAGCTGGATTTGATGACTTCAGACTGAGTAATGTGTGGTGGATATCTGATAGCGATGTGCAAAATCATGCCTAAAAACTAGATTAAAAAAACAGAGCACCAATCAGACGAAGAGATTTCTAAGTACATTAAGGGAAAAATGTCAAGCACATGCTTCACTGAAAAAACCTGGGAACCTTTGACACTTGGCCTCTCAGTAGGGATGAAGAGCATTCAGATGGGATTTGGAACCTCGTCTATACTTTCAGAATGCACGGAAACCTTGGGAGGAATGCACCAACTCACAAACTGCCCACCTGCTCTGTCACCCACCCTTTGCCCCAACTGTGGTCGGTGGGCCCCACATTGGCTTTAGCAGCCAACAAGGAGTCCACAGAACTGGATTCATTCTTGATCTGAGATGTTGCCTAAGAAAACAAAGACAAGATGGTAACTGATTTAAATGAGGAAAAAGGGAAGCTTTTTGTCTGAAGAAGGGTTGTTGGATGGTTTATGGAGCAAAGAGGATGTTTAAAAGTTTGGCCAGAAAGGACCACGGCTATGTGTAAAGGAACATGTTTGCACAGAAAGGTTTAATTTAGTTTCGTTTTAATTTAGAGGTACAGCACGGAAACAGGCCTTCGGCCCACCGTGTCTGCACCGACCAGCAATCCACAATACTGGTAATTTAAGTTCTGTTTTAATGACATTGCTTCTTACTGAACCAGAATGTTTGTGGTCTCCACACCTACTTGACCCCAAAGCAGATGGCCTCACTTTCTTTCCAGCAGAAACATCACCGTCTTCAGTCTCCATATAACAATCCCTTCACCGCGTTCCAGCCCATCCAAAGCTGAAACTCATTCATACTGTGGTTGCTCAGCCTGATTATTCCCATGTTCTCCCACTAACCTTCCTTCCGTTCTCTGCAATCTGTAAGCTTCAGCTCAAAAGCTTTGCTTACCAGTGACCTATTTTGCCCCAGGTCCACCTGCCTGACCATTATCTGACTCATTCATCCGGACAGTCCTCTCCTCACACAGTGCCTCCATTTAAAAAGTATATTTGCAATGGTTATTATTGCCTTTTTCCACATCTGTTTTTGAAACTTCCTACATCTTGATTCCTCTGACTCTGGCAGTGGTTTTAAATTGGTGGAATGGTTTATACAGTGTGCAAACTTGAACTAAAAAGAGCATCGAAGACCTGGTTCAAAATACAAACACTAGAGACAGTTCAAAAGGGATTCACTGGCCTATTTCTTGTAATAGAATGATTGATCTATCATAAGAGGCGAAAGACATTTGACCTCGGAGTCAGCAGCCTCCTCTGCCACTAGATCCTCAACTTTCTGACCCATAGACTATAATTAGTGTGGGCAGGCAAAAAACAAATAATTCTCAATGCCGATGTCCTTCAAGGATGCAGTGACACGCCTTTACTTTACTCCTGATACACTCATGACCATGCAGCCAAATTTTGTTCTAACCATTTAGAAATTTACAGATGAAATCACTGTAGTGCGCTCTATGTCAAACAATGACGAGATGGAGTACAGATAACAACCTGTCCCTTAATGTTATCAAGATGAAGTGTGGTGGAGTACATGCCACAATCAGCATTAATTGTACTGAAGTCGAGATAGTGGAGAGCTTCGTTCCTGAGTGTAAATATCACAAACAATTTATCCTGGATCAACCGCATTGAAGCTATTGCTAAGTGTAGATTGGTTATTTCCTAATAACCAATTGTCGTGCTTGTTAGTAGTTGCTCCACCTATTATGCGATTTATATTACCAAGAGCTTGCTTACGTAATTCAGTCTGAGTAGCTGTTAGGTACTGTAATGTTCTGCAGACCAATGCTGTAAGTGGACTTTAATAAATATATGTTGTATTTTGATGTGTGTACGACTCCACTCATTACATGGTGTCAAGAAGTGAGTCTTACCTACTCCATTCATGTTTATCGGATTTTGTTTTTTTTAACATTTGTTTTATGTGCCTGTTATTCTATCATGGAAAACTTGTCTCGCCGTCCTAGTCCTCTGATCTTTGACTCCGACATTGCTGAACGTTGGCACCTTTTCGAGTGCAACTACATTCACTACATTTGCATCATTCATCGCAATGATCCTCCAGATGTATGTGCTTCCATGTTACGAAACCTGGCTGGTCCTGGGGCAATAAAACGTGCCAACCGTTTTACTTTTGAGCCTGCTGTTTTAGACACAACCGGACAGATCCTAATGCCTGCAGAAACGATTGATGACCCTGCTGACCTACTTGCAAAGTTTAGACAGCTGTGTGGCCTCCCCTCGAGCTCTGTTATCGAACGTACCAGGTTTTTTGCTCGTACGCAAAAAGTTAGCAAGGCGATAGAATGTTTTATTCGCGACTTGAAACACATGACTGCACGCTCTCATTTTCAAGATTTATGCGATGAACTGATCCGTGACAAACTCGTTGGAGGTATGCTTAATGACAAGGTGAGAGACGAATTGCTTTGTAATACTGAACTAACTCTTAATCAAGCCGAACACGCCTGTTGGATTGCTGAGATAACGGCTTCTCACACTATTTCTGTGACCTCTGGGCAGCGCTCCCAGTATAATGTTAACCTTACAGACATCTCCTGTCATAACAAGCATCCGCAGCCTTCCCCTGCTTGGCAGGAGTGAAAGTCTGCTGCCCGATGTGAAATTGTAACTATTCTCATGTTCGGGGTCGGGAGTTTTGTATTACTTATGGTAACATTTTCAATTTCTGCAAGAAATTCAACCACTTTGCAAAATGTTGCCATTCCCGTGCGACTCAATCCGTTTCAAGGCCGAGTTTGCACCTGTTACAACATGAGTCTGCTGATAATGAAAGCTGAGAGCTTGAGGTGCCATCCTCCGCTCAGCTCTCTGAAAGTGAAAATAACAGTTCAGACATCCACTCTCTCCTCCCTTCCTCCAACGAGCAACTTGACCCTTAAGTAACCATGTTTGTGAATAACAGGCCTGTGATCGCAAAGATTGATACCGGCGCAAAATGCAATATCGTTATCTGAGTTTTAAAAAAAACATAATGCTGAACATGTTGAAAATGCCTCGGCCATGCTTCGGGCCTACAGGGGTGATGTTCTACACCCACTTGAACAAACTGTTTTAAACTTCATCATAGACTCGCAGCCTCATACACTAATGTTTTATGTCATCAAGGGGTATCTGAAACTCTGCTTGGTATCAATGCATGCTATGATCTAGGCCTAGTATACTTTGGCCGTGCTGTCCATCAACACATTCTCGCTAAGGGCCCCACTCAGCAAATACTCTCTCAATACAGAGAACTATTTAACAGTGAGCTGGGCAAGCTGCCGCTCAAGTACAACATCGCCGTTGATCCAAATGTCACTCCTGTGGTTCGAGCACCACATCATGTTCTGCATGCCATAAATGACAGAGTACACAATGAACTCAAGCGGATGGTCTCCCTGGGTGTCATTGCTGAGGTTACTGACCCATCTGACTGGGTTTCCACCATGGTGGTTGCGATGAAAAAAACCAAGGAGGAAATCCGCATCTGCATAAACCCCAGGGATCTCAACACTGCTATCAAACGCCTGCATTACCCTATGCGAATGGTAGAGGAAGTTGCCGCTCAAATATGCAACACATCAGTATTCTCTGTTCTGGATGCCAAAAGTTCATTTTGGCAGATTCCTTTGGACCCAGACTCGTCCAACCTTACTAGATTCGACACCCCCTTTGGCCATTACAAATTCCTGAGAATACCCTTTGGCATCAATTCTGCCAGTGAGGTTTTCCATGCGCCATTATTGTTGATGACATTCTCATTTACGGGCGCGATTTGGCTGAGCATGACACTAATCTGAAGAAAGTGCTGGGCCATGCCAAAGACATCCAGCTCAAATTCAATCCCCTGAATTGCAACTTTTGGGTCCCGGAATTTACCTACGTCAGACATGTTTTCACAAGTGATGGTCTCAGACCAGACCCATTGAAGACTGCTGCTATGCGGTGAGCGCGACAAAACGTGGTGGCTTGAGGCATAAGGCCTAGCGGGACCGGTCCCACTTCCAACCATGGAGCCGTTGCCGCGCGGGATTTTTGAAAAGTGCCAGTTTTTCGGAGCCCCGCGTGATGTCGGGACCAGCCCCGCACAACTCCATACGGCTCCGGCGATTGAAGTGGGACCAGTTCCACGAAGCCGTACGGCTCAAGCAACCACGTTAGGTCGCGCTCGCCACATGCAGTCGCATGCTGGTGGGACAGGCCCTTAATTCTGATCTCACAACCTACCTCATTTGCTCTGTAACCGTAACACTTTCATGCTCATCATATTCTGCACTCTGGTATGTTTCTCAGTGTACTCAGTTTCTCAGTATATGTGACAATAATAATCCAATACCAATACAAATATATTGTGTGGAGTTAGGAAGAATGAGACTTGGTCACAGTAAAATATATAAGATCCTAAGGGGACATCACAATATCGATGTTGAGATGCTTCTATCAGTGGAAGAGTCTTTATCTAATGGTCATGGCTATAAGGCAAGGAATGATCATTTAAAAATCATGGGCAGAAACTTCTCACCAAAGTTTTGAATCTCCGGAATTCTCACTCCCAGAATTCTCACTGTGGAGGCCAGATTCCTGAGGGTATTGAAAGAGGAGGTAGATACATTTCTGGGAGATCAGAAAATTGAGGGCCATGGGGGGAATGGCACAGAAGTGGAGATGAGGCCTGGTGCAGATCATCTATGGTAATATTGAATGGTGGGGCAGGCTTGAGGAGACAAATGGTCTACTCCTGTTCCTTTTTTCTTATGTTCTAATTTCAGATCCGCAAGGAATAACTCAAATAGTAGGAGTTAAAATAAAATATGCTGGACCGTGATAGGCAAACTTTCAGAATGTACTTCAAAGGTTTCAAAGGTTTCAAAGGTCTTTTATTGTCATGTACCAGTTAAGGTACGGTGATATGCGAATTACCATACAGCCACATGGAAAAAAAAGCAACAAGACACACAACTACATAAAAGTTAACATAAACATCCACCACAGCGGATTCCCTATATTCCTCTCTGTGATGGAAGGCAAAAAGGTCCAATCTTCTTCCTCTTTATTCTCCCGCGGTTGGGGCAATCGAAGCTCCCAGAGCCGGCAATCGAAGCACCCATGTCGGGGCAATCGAAACTCCCGCGTTGGTGTTGTCGAAACTCCCGCGGCTTGGAGTTCCCAAAGTCGGTCTCTGACCAGAGACCGCGGGCTCCGTGATTTTAAAGTCCACAAGCACACACGGTTGGAGCTTCGAGGTGAACCCTGGCAAAGAGATTATGTGCTCCCCAATCTTAAAGTCCCGTAGACACCCGCGGTGGAATTCTCAAAATCTGTCTTCACCAAAGGCCGGCAACTCTTCGATGTTAGGCCGCAGTGCAGACGGAGATACGATACGGAAAAAAATTGCATCTCTGTCGAGGTAAGAGATTAGAAAAAGTTTCCTGCAACTCCCATCCCCCACATAAAACAAACTAAAGAACACAAAAAACATACATTTAACACATCCAATTAAAACACAAAGCAGGAAAGAACAGACAGGCTGTTGGCGAGGCAGCCATTGCTGGCGCCACCCGGTGGTAGGTCACTTAGAGAGTTGGGTGAGGATGAACACTGTGGCAAACTGGGAAACTAGTCTAAAAGAACCAAATATATCCCCACAGCCACAAACATTGTCCAGAGCCACATACATAGTAAGATCACCCCCACTTAACTGAAATGAGCCTCATTGAGCTGTTTCAGTTAAGTGAGGGTGATCTTACTAACTAGAGGGAGTGTGGAGACAATAATAATGTATTCTTCAATGACGTTTTTATTTTATACAAAGAAAGTGACTAGTTTTCCAAAAGCAGAGATTAGGCTTGTGGATTCAGAATCAGAGGGAGTCTTTCGCAGCTCTCTTCCGTTTTTTTATTAGTTCACTGGCACTTCAGCAAAAACAAAATGCAAAGCTAGATTAATTACTTTTTATAACACAGAGTTTAGCAATCTTTTCGCCACTACCACAGCTGATGCTGTAAACTGACCAGAGGCTGATTAATTCTCCAAAATGATTCACTCTTGAGCAAGTCCTTGAGCCTTGGCTTCAGTTCAGTGGACGGTCCAGGTGGCCTGTCATAACCCATTAAGACACCACGTGCAGCTCTGTGTATTTGTTGCACACCATCTTTAAACGGAAATTAAATATTCTGCCGCCTGTGTGATGCAGTATTTTTCCAACAATGTATTTCAATCAATGGCGGTCTCTTAATTATAATAGCTGCATAACAATAGATAACAATTAATCATCAAAGAAAAATGACAAACAATGATGCATTGAGGCTCTAAGCAATATCTCTGCCAGAGATTTTGATCTTCCTCCTAGTCCTAGTTCAAAATCTAAGTATTCTTCTGCAGTCGGGGGGGGGGAATACTGGGGTTGTATTGGCATCATCTGCTGAGTACAGCCTTGGCTGTAGTCAAGCTTATCATTCTCTCATTGTCCTCTCTGATGGAAATGCCCAGACATTTGAGGCTGCATAACTTGGCTGCACCTCCTTATTATTAGCACAGTACACCTGAAAGGCCAGAAAGTCCTCATCACCATGGACTTAGGACAGGATAGCGGCACAACAGTATTGTTGCTGCCTTACAGCGCCAGAGACCTGGGTTCGATTCTGACTACAGGTCCTGTCTGTACGTTCTCCCTGTGACCTGCATGGGTTTTCTCCAGATCTCCGGTTTCATAGAAACATACATAGAAACATAGAAAATAGGTGTAGGAGGAGGCCATTTGGCCCTGTGGGCCTGCACCGTCATTCATTGTGATCATAGCTGATCATTCACAATCAATAACCCGTGCCCACCTTCTCTCCATATCCCTTGATTCTGCTAGCCACTAGAGCTCCTACACTTAAAAGGCACACAGGTTGTAGGTTAATTGGTCTTGGTATAATTGTAAATTGTCCCTTGTGTGTGGGATAGTGTTAGTGTGCATTGATGGCTGGTTGACTGAAGGGCCTTGTTCCATGCTGAATCTCTAAACTAAATAATGGACCCCATAAATGCTGTATTGAGATAGGAAGAAGCATTTGCACCAAACATTGTTTGAACAAAGCATGTCAAGTGCATATAAAGATCTTTACTCCACCAGCATCCACTCTCTCTGGTCATGCAGCATGCATTGCATCCGGTTGGGTACCTTTGAAATGTACATGACAACATGGTAGAATGTGTTAATAAGTAAGTAATCTGATGTTGGGCTTAGTAAATATTGGCAGGACACTGGAGAACTTCCGGGAAACATTCCCTTGGTTTATTTTATACAATTTCTTATACAATTGTTCCAAACACTCGACTTATGTACAGTCCATACATACAAAGTGAGCTTTTGGGAGACCAGCAGGATGGATTTGCCGACTACTGTTGGGCTACAGGCATCATCTGCCATGTAGAAACTTTGATTTCAACCGCACTTACAACTTACTAACTGTTACCAGAGATTTCAGGAACAGAACCCGGTCATGCTCAGGGAGGACCTGTGCGAAGAAGGTCCAACAGGGAAAAATGTTGTAGGAAGGAACTGCAGATGCTGGTTTAAACCGAAAATAGACACAAAACGCTGGAGTAGCTCAGCGGGACAGGCAGCATCTCTGGATAGAACGAATGGGTGATGTTTCGGGTCAAGACTGGTCTGAAGAAGGGTCTCGACCCAAAACATAAAGCATTCATTCTATCCAGAGATGTTGCCTGTCCCGCTGAGTTACTCCAGCAATTTGTGTCTATCTTAGGTACAATAGGGCATTGGATACATATTTGATCTAAAAGGTAGTGTCTCTGATTGTACAGCATTCTCCAGATACTGCTCAAGTGCTTTAGTCTCGGAAGTGGAACTAATTACACAACTGATCATTGGGGAGGGTGCAATCAGAGTGCCTTGGCTGTCAGAAAAGCTCCCCTGCAGTGCTCTGCTATTATGCTAGAGATGTTCAGATGGTGTAAATTGAAAAGAAAATACACCCCACAGAGTTTTGTTGGTATATTGGAGAAACTGGGCTGACCAAATACAGGTCAATGACTGAAGAAATACACAGTTTAAAGAGCTTAAGACTGATTATATATAATTAAAATGATTGAAAACATAGACTCTATACTGACACTAACTAGTTGTTCTTTTTAATATTCCAAACAGTTAAAAATAATGGTCTTCTCAAACCTTGCAGGATTTACAAGTGTTGCTGATCATTGTGGCCATCCCTTGGCAGGGTAGAATAATTTGATAGGAAGCATAAGCATTGTGTCAACATATGCACAGTGTTCATCAGCATGACCGCCTCTGTTAGATCAAAACTCTATAGGTATGTGAAGTGGAAACAATTAGTTAAGACCAAAGTTGGACCCTTGAAGACTGAAAAAGGTGAATTTATTATGGGGAACAGGTACTTTAGATCTGTCTTCATTAAAAAGGACACAAACAATCTTCCTGATGTTAGTGGCCAGAGGATATGGTGACGGAGGAACTGAAGGAAATCCACTTTAAGCAGGAAATGGTGTTGGTTAGACTGATGAGACTGAAGGCTGATAAATCCCCAGGGCCTGATGGTCTGCATCCCAGGAAGTGACTCTAGAAATTGTGGACGCATTGGTGATCATTTTCCAATGTTCTATAGATTCAGGATCAGTTCCTGTGGATTGGAAGATAGATAATGTTATCCCATTTTTTTAAGAAAGGCGGAAGAGAGAAAACAGGGAATTATAGACCAGATAGCCTGACATTGGTGGTGGGGAAGATGCTGGTCAATCATAAAAGATGAAATAGCAGCACATTTGGATAGCAGTAACAGGATCGGTCCGAGTCCGCATGGATTTAAGAAGGGGAAATCATGCTTGACTAATCTTCTGTAATTTTTTGAGGATGTAACTAAGAAAATGGACAAGGGAGAACCAATGGATGTAGTGTACCTGAACTTTCAGAAAGTATTTGATAAAGTCCTACATAGGAGATTAGTGGGCAAAATTAGGGCACATGGTATTGGGGGTAGAGTGCTGACATGGATAAAAAATTGGTTGGCAGACAGGAACCCAAGTGTAGGGATTAACGGGTCCCTTTCAGAATGGCAGGAAGTGACTAGTGGGGTACCGCAAGGTTCGGTGCTGGGACCGCAGCTATTTACAATATACATCAATGATTTAGATGAAGGGATTCAAAGTAATATTAGCAAATTTTCAGATGATACAAAGCTGGGTGGCAGTGTGAACTGTGAGGAGGATGCTATGTGAATGCAGGGTGTCTTGGACAGGTTGGGTAGGTCGGCAGATGCATGGCAGATGCAGTTTAATGTGGATAAATGTGAGGTTATCCACTTTGGTAGCAAAAACAGGAAGGCAGATTATTTTATAAATGGTGTCAAGTTGGGAAAAGAGGAAGTACAACGGGATCTGGGGATCCTTGTTCATCAGTCAATGAAAGTAAGCATGCAGGTACAGCAGGCAGTGAAGAAAGCGTTTGGCATGTTGGCCTTCATAACAAGACGAGTTGAGTATAGGAGCAAAGAGGTCCTTCTGCAGTTGTACAGACCCCCAGTGATATCACACCTGGATTATTGTGTGCAGTTTTGGTCCTGAAATTTGAGGAAGGACATTCTTGCTATTGAAGGAGTGCAGCGTAGGTTTACAAGGTTAATTCCCGGGATGGCGGGACTGTCATATGCTGAGAGAATGGAATGGCTGGGCTTCTATACTCTGGAATTTAGAAGGATGAGAGGGGATCTTATTGAAACATATAAGACTATTAAGGGTTTGGACACACTAGAGGCAGGAAACATGTTCCCGATGTTGGGGGAGTCCAGAACCAGGGGCACACTTTAAGAATAAGTGGTAAGCCATTTAGAACAGAAATGAGGAAACATTTTATCAGTCTGTGGAATTCTCTGCCTCAGTGGGCGGTGGAGGCCGGTTCTCTGGATACTTTGAAGAGAGAACTAGATAGGGCAGGGGATATGGGGAGAAGGCAGGAATGGGGTACTGATTGTGGATGGCAGGAACGGGGTACACATTGAATGGCGGTGCTGGCTCGAAGGGCTGAAAGGCCTACACCTGCACCTATTGTCTATTGTCTATTGTCTCTAAAAATACACCCAAATCTTGTTTAAATGAAATGGCACGTGTGCCTCCACAGACGGTTATGCTGGCTTGGAATATGGGCTTTCCACTACAATGCAAGCAGTTCACAGCTAAATCGCTCTTCTGGCTGGGATGGGTGATGGGGTGCTGGATACATAGAATGAGAGGGGGTTGATGACAAACTAGTATTGACCCTCAAAACCACCATGGGACCAAGGCAATGAACAAATGTTTCCTATGTCAGGACACTATTTAGTTGAGGTACTGACAGTAGGGTTGTCAAGATCTCGGGTTTTTACTGGAATCTCCACATTTTCCTGACAACAATCCAATAGAAAGGTTAAAGGGATAGTAACCAATATGCATTTATAAAATACTTTAAAACATTATCTTTGAACAATGTGTTGAACAATCATTACTAAACGGGATTAATTCTGCTTAATGGATACTCAAGAGCCATTCACCATGAGGAGTGACAAGACTGGTGACCAACGGCAGTGGTGTGGAGGGGGATATTGTACGGCACAAGTAATGTGTTGAAATCTGTAAGCTTTTGTTGGCAATCTAGTCCCAGATTTTTTTTTCCAAAACAATATAAAGATATCTCCCTCAATAACAAACAGCGCAGAGGGTAATTGTCATAAATCATGTTATCCTGACCTGGATGAATTAATTGACAACGTCTTTGCTTTCACTGAAGTTTGTTTGAGTACAATGAGCTTTCTCTTCCAAGACCACAAATCAGAAATACTCCCCGGAATTTAAATTGGTCACGTATTGCAAACAAACAAAATTGAAATATGTATGCCCAGAAGGAGCTCGAAGTTGGAATATTATACTTGTAACATCATCTTTTATTGTCTCTGTTCTGGATACTTGATGATGAAATATTCATGAAAAAAAATCATTATGTAAAGATTCTATCAAATTGTTTACAACCTTGGTGGCACAATTGATGTTGAGCTGTACATCAGACCACAGATTCCGCTGACCCTAAGAAGTGGTAAAGATGCTGCTTCAATCCTGATCTCTGATGCTCTCTGTGTGGAGTTTGCATGCTCTCCCCATGACAGCATTCATTTCATCTGGCTGCTCTGGTTTCCTCCCACATCCCAAAGACATGTGGATTGACTGTTTCGAATTGCCTTGAATCTGCAGGTGAGTGGTAGAATCTGGGGGTAGTTCTTCAGAATGTGGAGAAGAATTAGTGCACATGCATGGTTGTTGGCCGGCAAAGGACCTATTGTCGTGCTGTATCTCTCTATGACCAAGTTCACCTGCATGACATTGCCAGTCTTTGCCCCCTGCATTATTTCATCTGAAGCAGGATCTCTTTCCATGCCTTTGTTAGCTCCAGGCAAGAGTATGAGGAGGGACCCGGTGAGGGGGGTGGCTGGCAAGTTCAAAGAGGGGCCCGGCGGGGGGGGGCGGGGGGGGGGGGGGGGGGGGCGAGAACAAAGTGGGACCATCGGGGCTCAAATGAGTACTTTTGTAACGTTGTTGGCGTCAGAAACGTGGAGACTCTGTGTACTTTGTGTACTGGATGCAATAATAAAGAATTTCACTGGACCCAGGTAAATGTGACAATAAAGTATCGTTGAATCGTTGAATCATTAAGTATAGGAGGGAAATAAAAAGTTTTTAAAATGGGGCGTTCCTCAAATAATTACAGAACTTCATCACTGTCAACTGACATTGTGCTGAGAATAGGCAGGGCATGCTGAAAACCGGTACTGCAGTCTCACACTGTTAATTAACTCAATATCTCTTTCTCTCATTGGCAGAACATTCTCAATTTGAAGTTAATGTTAGATCATATTTTGAGCTATCCTTTCTTTTTTGGCATCATATAAACTACTGCATGGGTTTTGAAAAGTAATGGTTGAGTCTCCAGCTCTGATTTTAAAAGGGAAACGTTAGAGGGTGCATCATGTAAGCCGAGAGTACTGTGCAGTTTTGACTCCCTTACTGAACAAAAGATATATTGGCTTTGGAGGTAGTCCAGAAGAGAGTCACTCAGCTAGCTCCTGGGGTGAGAGGCTGATTAATGAACAGTGATTGTATTGTAACACGTAAGATCATAAGGGGGCGTGACAGGGTAGATGTTGAGATGTTTTTACCAGTAGAAGGAGCTCAAAGAAGAGTGAAGGCGAAATCATTGGAGGTATTTAAAGAGGAAGTGGGAAAAATATGGAAAGATCAGAAGATGGAGAGCTATGGGGAATTGACATTGAAATATGGAGATTGGCCAGGGGCAGAGTAGCCATGACAGGCTTTAGGGGCCAATTGACCTCATCCTGCTCATAATTTCATATGTTTTTATGAACCTTGACTGGCAGCCAACCCTAGGATGTGCAGACTGGGCTAATCCTGACATTCCTAAAATAGTTTAGCTTAGTTTAGTTTAGTTTAGGTTTGTTTTTTATTTGTGTTCAGAAATGCAGCATGAAATCAGACCCCACAGCCCATGTTGCCCATTGATCACCCTTTCACACTAATTCTATGTCATCCACTCCGTACACATGAGGGGCAATTTACAGACGCCAATTAACCTACAGATCTTTGAGGTGTGTGTGTGTGTGTGTGTGTGTGTGTGTGTGTGTGTGTGTGTGTGTGTGTGTGTGTGTGTGTGTGTGTGTGTGTGTGGGGGGGGGGGGGGGAGGGTGGGGAGAACCAGGGCACCTGGTGGAAATCCAATCGATCACAGGGAGAGCATGCAAACACCACATAAGCACCTACCGAGGTCAGGGTCAAACATAAAGTCTCTGTCACCGTGAGGTAGCAGCTCTACCAGCTAAGCCACTGTGTTCTTCATGTCCCACTGAACCAAAGCTCAGCGACTGCTGGTGGCGCAGGTTAGCGAGATCAGCAGCACCAGATCCATTCATAGAACTGTGGGAATGGTCCTGTTTATCTTGTATTAAGAGGTGTGGCAACACACGTATGGCCTCTGAGTCCATTGATGGGAATGTTAAAGTTTTTTGTGATCTATAAGAGGACTCTTGTCCACCATAAAATCTTGGGCAACAATCTTGTGGCATAATTAGTATAGCTACTGCCTCGCTCATCCAGTGAACCGAGTTCTCTGGGTGCTCGGGTTTCCTTGCACATTCCAAACACTTGTGGGCTGATAGATCAACTAGTTGCTGAAAATTGCCCCAAGTCTATAGATGGTTTCGTAGAAACTGAGAGGAGTTGAAGTGAATGTGGGGAGAATTAAGTGGCATTAGAGTAAATGGTGCTTGATGGTTCACAAGGACCTGGTTTGCTAAAGGTCTTGGCTTTGTGCTGAATGTCTCCATACTATTAACAGCAGCCTATATTTTCATGGAGCTATGGTTACAGATGAATCAGTATGAATGCAAGCTGGGTTTGAAGGGCCAGATGGCTAACTCCTCTACCTGGTTCTTATTGTTACTCTCTTTTCTCTGAACACTCGCAGCCATTATACTCCTTGTATTTCAGTACAGATGAATAATAGGGTCTGTAAACCAAATATTGTGCTGTTTGAATTGGATTTTAAGGAGTAGCATAATAACTCTCAGGAACATGGTGAACTGCAAGTAACACTGACAGCTCCGTTTATTTCAAATTAAAATAATCCAAATGCTGGGAGTCTGAAGATAAAACAGAAGATGCTGGGAAATGGACAACATCTGCCAAGAGCAGGGCCTGCCTCATGTTTCAGCTTCAGACCCTTCATCATAAGTGAAAAATGAAATATAATTGATTATCTTTCAGTTTTCTGCTACAAACCCTTGTCTTTGCTCAGTATGAATGCTGATCAGACGACCATGGGTATCTGCAGTTTTCTTAAACTGAGGAAAACAGTGTTTCATTTTCAATTCACATAAAATAAGCCAGGATGCTTTTGATAAAGAAGCTAACAAACACTTTGGCTTCAATTTGCTTTCCCAGACTGGCAGAGTGATAGCGGAGCAAGATCATGTCTCCATCTCCCTTACTTCATTTTCTGGTTGTGCACAACCTCCTTTAACTGGAAGAAGTAACGGAGATACACTTCGCTTTAATCCTTGTGTGACCTTTGGCTGCAACCTCCTCCTTTTGATGCAGGTAAAGCTATGGTATAACACTGCTAAATTTGCATCAGGTCCCGTATTCCTTTCCACTCCGCTGTTGCATATTCCCAGTTGAAGGAGGATTGTTTGTTTTGGCATGATAGCAACTACTTAGTGAATAATTCATTGATGTAGTTTTTGGTTTGCTACAACTATCATAGGTGACAAAACCAAACTGCACACAATACTTCTTACAAAAATCGTTTAACAAAATCCATTTTATCAAAGAAAATGTTAATTATCCAGGGCTTTACTTGGTCCAAGGCAGTCATGTTCAATGCTCAATTGCTCTTCAAGCAAACAGCTTGCCAGACAAGAGGGTACTTAAGAATCATCCTCATTGATAGGTTGAATGTCAGTCCCCATCCCAGAAGCGCATTAGTTCACCATTTAGCAGCACAGTGGTGAGCTGATGGAAATGCAGGGAGATTAAAGTGGGAGATAGACACAAAAAGCTGGAGGAACTCATCGGGTCAGAAGCATCTCTGGAGAAAAGGAATAGGATAGTTTCGGGTTGAGATTCTTCTGCAGACTGAGAGTCAGGGGAAAGGGAAAGTAGAGATTCAGATGGTGATATAGAGAGATATCGAACAAATGAATGAAAGCTATGCAAAATAGTAACAATGATTTGGCAATTGTTAGCTGTGGGCTATGTGAAAACAAGTTACAGACAATGAGACTCAACAGGATGACTTTGAAGCTAATGTGGCCCATCGATTAAAATGGGCTTAAGTTAGTTAAGGTTAGGTTTATTATTTGCATCCTATCCAACCGAGTTCGATAATACTATATGTAAACACAATACAATGCAAGTCAAACTCACATACAATAGGTAAAGCCAAGAAAAAGACACAGAGTGCAGAATATAATTCTGAGCATTGTAGCATTACAGTTCCAGAAATATAGTTCAATGTCCACAATGAGGTAGAGCAGAATTGGACTGTACTTATGGAAGGACTGTTCAGAAACCTGATGACAGCGGGACAATAGCTATGAAAGAAGCATGGATCAAGTATCGGTGGGTACTTAATAGTCAGCATGGCAAGCTGAAGGGCCTTATTCCATGCTGTATGATACAAATTTTCTCTAAAGCTAGGAAACACTTATTGGGTATGGCAACAGTCAATAAATATTAATTAACATCTAAGCCGTGGTGTTGTATTATTGATACCTTCCTGTGTGTTTTCATGGTTAAAAGAATACTAAGTTCCTTAATGGTAGTAGTAATGAAAATCAGAGGAGCACACTAACTAATGTCATACCTTGCCTTCTCCTCAGGGCTCTGGCAGAATGTCCTCCCAAGGGTGGCACAGTGGTGCAGGGGGCAGAGATGCTGCCTCACAGCGGAAGGTGACCTTGGGGGCTGTCTGAGTAAAGTTTGCATGCTCTCTCTGTGACTCTCTGGGTTTCCTCCAGGTGCTTTAACTTCCTCCCACATCCCAAAGACATGTGGGTTGCTTGATTTACTTGGCTTCTTTAAATTGTCCCTAGTGTGATCATCCCATCAACGGAAGGTTAGAGGCTCCCGACACGGAGGGCAAAGAAGGGAAGAGACTGAACTTTTTTTTGCCTTCCATCATAGCAAGGAATGTGGAGGAGTCACTGTGGTGGATGTTTATGTTAATATGTATTTTGTGTGTTCTGGTGCTTTTTATTAGTATGACTGACTATATGGCAAATCAAATTCCTTGTATGTTGGAAAACATGCTTGGCTAATAAAGTAAGTATGAGCATGTAGGGTATGGATGGGAAAGTGGGATATGATAGAATTAGTGTGAATGGATGATCGATAGTCAGTGTGTGGACTCGATGGGCCGATGTTTCCATGTTGCCTACTTCAAACACTTAATCAGTCAAAGCGTGCCGTAACTCCTTCACAAGTGTGCACTCGCATAGATCCAACTTGACACATGTAACAACCAGGGTACATACCCTACGGAGGTGAATTTTGTGACCTCATCTTCTGAAAAGCTGGCCTGGTTGTATATTTAATTAAAAACATTGAGGTTCAAGGAATTTATTTTGCATATAAAATCTTAGAAACTATGGAAATACTGAGCCTTGGGTATTTTATGAAGCAATTATGTATTTGTGGAATTTCATGCTCATTAAGAGAATGTAAGTTAGCAAGTTCATTAATAGCTCACTCAAGGCAAATAATAAACCAATAGCTTCTGGTCTGCCATCCAGTAATTTTAACTTGTCTGTAATTTATGTAAATGCTTGAAAATGTGAATGATGGGAATGGAATCATCCAACGATGGTAATACGTAGAGCAAAGTGATCTGTGTTTTCAGGATTAACAGTATTCTAGGAACTAAAGCCCCTGTCCCACTTGGCGACTTTTTTCAGCGACAGCCAAAAAATAGGCTGTCGCCTCATGGTCGCGGCGTAATGCAGGCTGACGCCTGTGTGGTTGTGAGCAGTCTTCGCAAGAGTCTTCACTTTTTTCTTGTCGCCGTCGGATTTTGAAATGTTCAAAACCTTGCGGTGACAGCATCTCCTGTTGTAGGTGCTGTCGTAGGTTGTCGGCAGGATGTCGTCAAGTGATGTATGATGTCGCAAGATCATGACCTCGGCGAATTCCTTTTGTGACAACCTGCATCATCATACGTCAACCGGCAACAGTGCCTGCGTCAAGATACGGATCAAAATAACGTTACTTGTCTTCTGTTGTCTTCAGATGTCGCAGACAGTGTCGTAGCTTGTCGTATCTTGCCGTATTATGTCGTGGGTGGACGTATGTTGACCTCGGTTATCGTTGTTTGACGTCTGTGCGGTGGTAGGTTGTCGTATGTTGTCGCTGTTGTGGTCGTCCCAGGTCCCGAAAAATTGTGCCGCTGGTTGACGTAAATTGTCGCAACTTGATGTCAACTGTGTCATAGCTTGTCATAGCTTGTTGTACACCTTGACTTTTTTTGGCGACCTGGTACGTCAGTCAATGATGCCGGCAGTCACCGAAAAAATCCGCAAGTGGGACAGGCCCTTAATGGTTGAAAGAAAACCACATGCAATTTAAAAGGAATCTGAGGGGTAACTTTTCACACAGAGTGGTGGATGTATGGAACAAGCTGCCGGGGGGGTAGTTGAGGCAGGGACTACCCCAACATTTAATAAGCAGTTAGACAAGTACATGGATACGACAGGTTTAGAGGGATATGAATCAAATGCTGGCAGGTAGGACTAGATAGCTGGGACATGTTGGCCGGTGTTGGCAAGTTGGGCCGAAGGGCCTGGTTCCACACTGTATGACTATGATTAACCAGTCTCTCTATCACATTGAATTGCATTGAATTTAAGTATATCCTTCCTTAGGTTGGTATCAGATAGAAGGAAATTGATGTTAGGCATTGTGACCAAGGGTCTGATTAGAAAGGTATGCTTTAAGAATGCTTTGAAAAATGCTCATGAAGGGGTTGGTTACACCCAAATGTGGAAATCAGGGCATTGGAAGATATTGCACAGAATTAGAAAAGCAAAGCACAAGAGCTTCTCACAAACAAAAAGGTAGCAAAAACTGTGGGGAACCAGAATGAGGCACAAACAGATTCACAAACAATGGCTAGTATTTTAAAATTGGCATGTAAAACAAGTTTAAGAAGCTGATTTTATTTGAAAGGAAAAGAGATGAAACCAGAGAACTTACATGTTGATGGCTTCTATGAAAACTAATACCATAAAATTTTAATTAGCATTTGCAAACATATTCTGTAAATTAAGCTTCTTCAAATTGAATTTCTAAAGCCATGCAATACAGGTAAAATGCACATTCCACCCAGAACATAATCCGTTACAGAATCTCTTGAGGGCAAATGTTAGTCATTAATGACTCAGGTGAATATCCAGGAAAAGAGCTAAATTCCCTTACAAGAATGTCCTGCCTGAGGGAAAGACTTTGCAACTTACCTACTTGCAATATAGCTGAAGATTTATGTAGGAACATCTACGGAAATAGTCACGTTCCTGCGTGACACATTAATATTGGATCACATGCCGTTTTAGTGGCTGTGCATCATAGTTAATCTTAATGATTCTGTTCTCATATTTATCCTTGACCCCATTTATTTCTGAGGAAATATTTATTTAATGTGTTAAAGATTGCAAACGAAGTTCTCTTCTGCTGAGCCACAGGCAGGGAAGTATCACAAATGCCTGGTTCGTTCTCATTGATATATTAGATCTCCCGTAGATGCAACAAAGTAGCAGATATCCCATGTAATCTTTATAGAAATCAGGAAGAAAATATGTTTTGCAACAAATATATATTTCTTTAAGCTGCAGAGGCACAATCGAACAGATGCTCCACCTGGGGGCTGCAGGTAAAATTAAAGAGAGTATTAAATCTTAGAAATAGGCATAAAGTTATCGGAGAAAGGACAAAGCCAATTGGAAATGTTTTAGAATTCAGCAAAGGTTATAAAA
The DNA here is from genome assembly GCA_035221665.1 of Okamejei kenojei. Taxonomy (NCBI): domain Eukaryota; kingdom Metazoa; phylum Chordata; class Chondrichthyes; order Rajiformes; family Rajidae; genus Okamejei; species Okamejei kenojei. Next base: position 57,179,215 of record CM069137.1, read on the forward strand.
AGAGAAATTGAATTTGAAAATAAACGAGTTAGGGACATCAGTCCCTTTAACTCCAAGATGAAAGGATTTATAATGGGGATAAGGAACTCAAGAAAATAGTGGAGAATTCAGGAGAATTCATATAACACCAAACTCTCACCAAAAAATTAGAAAGAGGTATCAACTTCCTCATCAGATTCTCATATCTACATCCCACTTTCACCTTCACTGAATAATTTCAAGCCTCCGTCTCTACCTCCACCCTCCCCTCCCCCACATGGTCCCCACTGCCCATCATCCCCTTCCTGTCTTCACCTATTGCACCTATCATCAAGTCCTCAAGAAGACAGCATCCATCATCAAGGATCCCCACCATCCAGGACAAGCCCTCCTCTTGCTGCTACCGTCAGGAAGAGGTGGAGAAAACTGAAGTCCTGCACTACCAGGTTCAGGAATAGCTGCTTTGTTCCAACTATTAAGTTCTTGAACCAACCTACACAAACATAATCCTACCTTGGCAACGGAACACTACAGCCCACCTTTTGCACTACCAGAAGCTTGTTTTTTTTCTAAATACATTTTTGCACTAATATCTTGTTTTTTTGCAGTGTTCTTTCTTTTAGAGTTTTGTGTGTGATTTATGTATGATTTGTTTATGCATGCGTGACTGAGTCTATCTGCCTGTGAATGTACCTATACTTCACTATGCTCGTGCACATGATAAACTCAAATGGAAAATGTACTACACCTCAGCATTTTGAAAGTATTGTCAACGGAGAAAGCAGGTGCTTCAATTGCCATCTTCTTAATTCTTTTGATTCTGGAATTCTTCCTGCAGGAGGGAACAAGGCAATCCTCTCTACTTAAAAATAGAGGGAGTGGGAAAACTGGGAACTACCAACCTGATTGCCTAACATGACTTGAGCTCCAAAAATATTCCATTAGTCAAGAGTAGTATAGCCACCACATAATTGCATTTCAGTTGGGTAACCTGAGTGCATGCCAGAAAGCCTCCAGACATGGAAATCTTCCAGCAGAAATCATTAGTTAAGAGCCTCAGCCTCTGCATCTTATCAAGACAGACAATGAGTTTAATACAGCATTCTGAGATAAATTAACCTTTGTCAGAGCTCTAATTAAACTTAAATTAAAATTCATGAACGTTAGACATCATTCATCAGTCACTGATATATCTTCACCCTTCTCTATATATATTTTAGTTGATTGCTTGTGACATTGCTCTCAAATAGTCTCAGAAAAAAAGCTCCGGCATCCTTATAATTCCGTTCACGACTTAGTATATTCCAAAGTAGTTTACGGTCATTAAAGTAGTTTACAGTTGTGTTTTATAATGTACTGTTTGTTCATGGGATGAGGATAATTATTGCCAATTCCTAATTGCCCTTGAGAGAGTAGTGGTGAGCTGCCATCTTCGGTCACTAAAGTCCTTCTGGCGAAGGTGCTATCACGGAGCTGTTAAGTGAACAGAGAGAGCAGGCTATTCTAGACTGGGAATTGAGTAATGAGGAAGGGTCAGTTAGCAGTCTTGTTGTGCGTGGCCCCTTGGGCAAGAGTGACCATAATATGGTAGAGTTCTTCATTAGGATGAAGAGTAACATAATTAAGTTAGAAACAAGGGTTCTGAAATTAAACAAAGGTAACTTTGAGGGTATGAGACGTGAATTGGCCAAGATAGACTGGCAAGTGATTCTTAAAAGATTGACAGTGGATGTGCAATGGAAGGTATTTAAAGACTGCATGGATGAACTACAACAATTGTTCATCCCAGTTTGGCAAAAGAATAAATCAGGGAAGGTAGTGCATCCATGGATAACAAGGGAAATCAGGGATAGTATAAAAACAAAAGATGAAGCATACAAATTAGCCCAAAAAAGCAGCCTATCAGAGGACTGGGAGAAATTCAGAGTCCAGTAGAGGAGGACAAAGGGCTTAATTAGGAAATGGACAATAGATTATGAAAGTAAACTGGCAGGGAACATAAAATCTGACAGCAAAAGGTTTTTATAGATATGTGAAGAGAAAGAGATTAATTAAAGCAAATGTAGGTCACTTGCAGTCAGAAACAGGTGAATGGGGAACAAGGACATGGCAGACCAATTGAATAACTACTTCGGTTCTGTCTTCACAAAGGAAGACATAAATAATCTGCCGGAAATAGCAGGTGGCAGGGGGTCAAATAAGATGGAGGAACTGAGTGAAATCCAGGTTAGCCGGGAAGTGGTGTTGGGTAAATTGAATGGATTAAAGGCCGATAAATCCCCAGGGCCATCCCAGAGTAATCAAGGAAGTAGCCACAGAAATAGTGGATGCATTAGTGATAATTTTTGAAAACTCCTTAGCTTCTGGAGTAGTTCCTGAGGATTGGAGGGTAGCTAATGTAACCCCACTTTTAAAAAAAAGGAGGGAGAGAGAAAACAGGGAATTACAGACCGGTAGTGGGGAAACTGCTAGAGTCAGTTATTAAAGATGGGATAGCAGCACATTTGGAAAGTGGTGAAATTATTGGACAAAGTCAGCATGGATTTACAAAAGGTAAATCATGTCGGACAAATCTTATAGAATTTTTCGAGGATGTAACTAGTAGAGTGGATAAGGGAGAACCAGTGGATGTGTTATATCTAAACTTTCAAAAGGCTTTCGACAAGGTCCAGCATAAGAGATTGGTATACAAACTTAAAGCACAAAGTATTGGGGGTTCAGTATTAATGTGGATAGAGAACTGGCTGGCAGACAGGAAGCAAAGGGTAGGAGTAAACAGGTCCTTTTCAGAATGGCAGGCAGTGACTAGTGGAGTATCGCAAGGCTCAGTGCTTGGACCCCAGCTATTTACAATATATATTAATATAGATTTGGACGAGGGAATTGAATGCAACACCTCCAAGTTTGCAGATGACACTAAGCTGGGAGGTAGTGTTAGGTGTGAGGAGGATGCTAGGAGGCTGCAGTAGAACCTCCCTGCTCCTAAACTCAAATCCTTTCGCTATGAATGTTAACATACCATTTGCTTTCTTCACTGCCTGCTTCATCTGCATGCCTACTTTCAATGATTGGTGTACCATGATACCCAGGTCTCGTTGCATCTCCTCTTTTCCTAATCTTCCACCATTCAGATAATAGTCTACCCTCCTGTTTTTGCCACCAAAGTGGGTAACCTCACATTAATCCACATTATACTGCATCTGCCATGCATTTGCCCACTCACCCAGCCTATCCAATTCACCTTGCAGCCTCCTAGCATCCTCCTCACACCTAACACTACCCCCCAGCTTAGTGTCATCTGCAAACTTGGAGGTGTTGCATTCAATTCCCTCGTCCAAATCATTAATATATATTGTAAATAGCTGGGGTCCAAGCACTGAGCCTTGCTTGGACCCCAGCTATTTACAATATATATTAATGAGACAAATTCTATAAGATTTGTCCGACATGATTTACCTTTTGTAAATCCATGCTGACTTTGTCCAATAATTTCACCACTTTCCAAATGTGCTGCTATCCCATCTTTAATAACTGACTCTAGCAGTTTCCCCACTACCGGTCTGTAATTCCCTGTTTTCTCTCTCCCTCCTTTTTTTAAAAGTGGGGTTACATTAGCTACCCTCCAATCCTCAGGAACTACTCCAGAATCTAAGGAGTTTTCAAAAATTATCACTAATGCATCCACTATTTCTGTGGCTACTTCCTTAAGTACCCTGGGATGCATCCTATCTGGCCCTGGGGATTTATCGGCCTTTAATCCATTCAATTTACCTAACACCACTTTCCAGCTAACCTGGATTTCACTCATTTCCTCCATCTCATTTGACCCGCGATCCCCTGCTACTTCCGGCAAATTATTTATGTCTTCCTTTGTGAAGACAGAACGAAAGTAGTTATTCAATTGGTCTGCCATGTCCTTGTTCCCCATGATCAATTCACCCGTTTCTGACTGCAAGGGACCTACATTTGTTTTAACTAATCTTTTGCGCTTCACATATCGATAAAAACTTTTGCAGTCGGTTTTTTATGTTTCCTGCCAGTTTTCTTTCATACTCCATTTTCCCTTTCCTAATTAAGCCCTTTGTCCTCCTCTGTTGGTCTCTGAATTTCTCCCAGTCCTCTGGTAGGCTGCTTTTTCTGGCTAATTTGTACGCTTCATCTTTTTCTTTGATACTATCCCTGATTTCCCTCGTTATCCATGGATGCGCCACTTTCCCTGATTTATTCTTTTGCCATACTGGGATGAACAATTGTTGTAGTTCATCCATGCAGTCTTTAAATGCCTTCCATTGCATATCCACCGTCAACCCTTCAAGAATCAATTGCCAGTCAATCTTGGCCAATTCACGTCTCATACCCTCAAAGTTACCTTTCTTTAAGTTCAGGACCCGTGTTTCTGAATTAACAATGTCACTCTCCATCCTAATGAAGAACTCAACCATATTATGGTCACTCTTGCCCAAGGGGCCACGTACAACAAGGCTGCTAACTAACCCTTCCTCATTACTCAATATCCAGTCTAGAATAGCCTGCTCTCTGAATACTCCATCACTCTGCTGAATTCTTCCCAACTGATGGTGGAAAGGCTTTGAGATGTCAGGAATTGATTAATTTGCCACAATAAGTTCAGTCTCTGACCTCCTCTTGTAGCTACCACATTTATGTAGCTGGTCCAGTTGAGTTTCAGGGCAATTGTGAGCTCCAGGATATTGATAGTGGAAAATTAACAAGCAAATGTAAAGGGGAGGTTTCTAGTTGCTTGACCTATCTTGCTGGCGATCACAGTTGTCTATTTCATGTTGGGCAAATGTCACTTGCTGTTTTAACTCTTGCGTGGAGCTTGCTTTGGTTTCCTCTGCATGCAAGCATGGGAAGCTTTCTTTCCTGAGGCTCTCGGCACCAACGGCTAATTACCTAGTCATCAGAATGCCCACATCTGCAGCTTTCATTCCATTTTTGTCCACCACTAACGTGCCAACTGAGCCTCTCTGGCTGTTTAACTCCAAGGGAAAGTGCAGCAGATACGCCATGGGATACTGATTAGTTAGTTTATAACATAATAAAAGGCAGGAAAGAACTGCTATACCCAAGGTCACCGCCCCTAATCACTTTACACATGTTGTCAGAAAACTCCCCCCTCACCCCCCCCACACCAATTCCATCTTGCACTTGAAGGTGGTCAAGGTCCTTCAGACATTGAACAAATTTGCCACCTCAACAATGTCTGCTCTTAGACTGATATATGAAAAGAAACACAAAGGTTACACATGGAGGCAGACCACTGTGCCCTGCACTGCAATTCCAAAACCTTCCCTCTGCACCATATCTACACTTTTCACTGAAATTGTCAGGCTGAAATAATATGAAGGAAAGATTTTAATTAACTTAAGCAAAAGACCATTAAAGTGAAAAGAAATGTAATGGCCATACTATTAAATTCAACTTAATAATGATTCGGTAAAATTATCTATTCTTAGATGATTAGAGCCACAAGAATCTTATGAACTATACAACACCCTGTGCACCCTTGATTTCCTCTTAGTAACAATGAAGTCAGTTTACTGGCCTCCCTAGCGCTCCAAAACTCACTTGTGAGTGTAGTTGGTGGTGGAATGTTATTCCCTTTCATTGGCAGAGGCTGAAATGTAGGAATGCAAAGATCTTTACGTTCATTATTGTAATGTGTAACTAGGTACAGTGGAAAAAAATGTTTTGCATGCTATCCGATCAAATCAGATAATACCATACGTAAATACAATCAAGCCAAACTCAAGTCCAATAGTATCTCAGCTCTAGCAAAGAGGAAGGTACAGAATGCAATATATAGTGCGCCAGTAGCAGAGACAAAGTACAATGTCCTCAATGGTGTAGAGATGAATCTGCGGTAACAGAGGGGAAGAAGCTGTTCCTGAGTCTGGCCGTGCGTGCTTCCAAACTTCTGTATCTTCTGCCCGATGGGAACAGGGAATAAAAGGAATGACCAGAATGGGGCAAGTCTTTGATTACATTGGTTACTTTTCAGAGGCAGCGCGAAGTGTAGATGGAGTCAATGGTGGGGGTTTGGCTTGTCTGATGGACTGGGTAACATCCACAATTCTCAGTAATTTCTTGCAGTCTTGGACAGAGTTGTTCCCAAACCAAGCTGAGATGCATCCCGAAGGTATGCTTCCTGCAGTGCATCTTTTGAAGTATGTAAGAGGCATTAAAGACGTTGAATTTGCTGTCTCCTGAGGAAGCAGAGGCATTGGTGTGCCTTCTTGGCTGTCGTTTTAATGTGGTAGGTCCACGACAAATCGTTGGTAATATTAACGCAAAGGAATCTGAATCTCGAAACCATTTCCATTTCATCGCCATTGGCGCTGATTGGGGGGATGTAATCTACCATGCTTCCTGAGGTTGATAACTAGCCCCTTTGTCTTCTTTGCAAGGGACAAGGTGACACTTTAACATCTGGAGCTGAGGTGCATCAGTCTGTAGTCTGAGGCCATTGCCAATGATTCAATAATGTGAAGAGAGATGCTGATATCCTGAGAGGGGATAGGACATTCAAGCTCCACTTTGTTGCTGGTACTATTCCCAGAACCAGCATTCATTTGACTGGGAGGTTATTGTGACTCAGGTTGTACTGCTGTTGTATCGTTCAAATCAGCACAATCATCACCCACAGGGCAACGTCAGACTGCCATAGATTTAAAGAAATGTTCAGCAAAGAAACAAACCCTTCAGCCCACCTCATCCATACAACCATAATAGCTATCTGCACTAATCTCACTTGCCTGCATTATACCTATTACTTGCACGCCTTTCCTATCCAAGTACCTCTCCAAATACTTTTAAACATTTTAATTGTATATACCTTCAAACCTCCCATGGCAGCTTTATTCCAAATTCTGGGAGGTGGAAACTGTAAGAGGGGGCGCAGGATAAAGCCTAGTGAGTGATAGGTGGATACTGGTGATGGGAGGTTAGATAAGAATGAATGGATGAATTAATAAGTTTATTGGTCAAGTTTTCACATACAAGGAATTTGCCTTGGCGCTCTGCCTGCAAGTGACACCATGACAAACAGTGACAGTTAGGAATTAAATATAAAACATAATAAACATTAATAATAAAACATTATTGATTAAACATGTGAATTAAATAAAATACCAGAGCAAAAGGAGGCTACAGATTTTTGGTTATTGAGTAGAGCTACTACTCGTGGAAAAAAGCTGTTTTTATGCCTGGCTGTGGCAGCTTTGACAGTCCGGAGACGCCTTCCAGAGGGAAGTAATTCAAAGAGTTTTTGGCCAGAGTGAGAGGGTCAGAGATGATCTTACCTGCTCGCTTCCTGGCCCTTGCAGTGTACAGTTCGTCAATGGAGGGAAGGTTGCAGCCATTAACATTCTCAGCTGATCGGATGATTTGCTGCAGCCTCCGGATGTCGTGCTTGGTGGCTGAGGCAAACCACACCATGATGGAGAAGGTGAGGACAGACTCTATGATGGCCGTATGGAATTGGACCATCATTGCCTGTGATTGTGCTTCCTCAGCTGCCGCAGGAAGTACATCCTCTGTTGTGCCTTTTTGACAGCCAAATGGTTGGATGAAGGACAGAGATGCAAAGACAAAAGGTGTGAGACAAGGACATAGAAGGACAAATTGTGAATCCATGGGAAGGAATATAGGTGGAAGGGGAAATATGGAAACATAGAAAACGTAGAAACATTAAAAAAAATAGGTGCAGGAGCAGACCATTTGGCCCTTCAAGCCAGCACTGCCATTCAATTTTATCAGGGCTGATCATCTAAAATCAGTACCCCGTTCCTGCTTTTTTCTCCATATCCCTTGATTACTTAAGCCCCAAGAGCTAAATCTAACTCTCTCTTGAAAATATCCAGTGAATCAGTTTCCACTGTGGCAGAGAATTCCACAGATTCCCAACTCTCTGAAAGAAAAAGGTTTTCTTCATCTCAGTCCTCCTCTTATTCTTAAACTGTGACCCGGGTTCTGGACTCCCACAACATCTGGAACATTTTTCCTGCATCTAGCCAGTCCAATCATGTAAGAATTGTATTTGTTTCTATAAGATCCCCTCTCATCCTTCTAAATTCCAGTGTGACTACAATCCCAGTCGACCTATTCTTTCATCATATGTCAGTCCCGCCATCCCGGGAATTAACCTGGTGAACCTACGCTGCATTACCTCAATAGCAATAATGTCCTTCCTCAAATTAGGAGATCATAATTGCACACAATAGTCCTGGTGCGGTTTCACCAGAGCCTGTACAACTGCATTAGGACTTCTTTGTTCATAAACTCAAATCCTCTCGCAATGAAGGCGAATATGCCATTAGCTTTCTTCACGGCCTGCTGTACCTGCATGCTTAATTTCAGTGACTGATGTACAAGCACACCCAGATCTCATTGCACCTCCCCTATTCCTAATCTGACACCATCCTGGCATAATGATCTGTCTTCCTGTTCTTGCCACCAAAGTGGATAATCTCACATTGATCCACATTATACTGCATCTGCCATGCATGTGCCCACTCACCCAACCTGTCCCAGTCACCCTGCAGCCTCATCGTATCCTTCTCGCAGCTCACACTCCCACCCAGTTTTGTGTCATCTGCAAACTTAGAGATGTTACATTTAATTCCCTCGTTAATATATATTGTAAATAACTGGGGCCCCAGCACCGAGCCTTGCGACACCCCACTAGTCACTGAAGGAGGGGAAAGGGGAAAAATAGATGCAAGTCCGGGTTGGGCACAGGGAGAAGAGGGGAAGAAAGGAAGGAAAGTTGTTTCTAGGTTAGTTACCTAACATAGCCACATATTCAGCGCTAGAGGTGTGGCATAGAACCATGGACATTGTATTTTGCACTGATGTCTGGGTTTTCCTTTTGCAGTCCTTATTCTTTTTACAGTCTTGCATAATTTTCAGAGTAATTTGTATATAATTTCTGTGTGTTTGTCTGAGTCCAAATGTCTGTGATGTTGCTGCAAGCAAGGTTTTTATTTCACCTCACCATCCTTGTGTGCATGTGACAATAAACCTCCCAGGTGGCGCCGTGCAATGGCTGCCTTGCCAACAGTCTCTCATCCTTTTCTCTCTTTGGTGTTTTTTAGTCTCTAGTTAAATGCTGTTTTAGTGTATCCTTAGTTTTGTATAATGTATGGGGTGGAGGGGGAGGGTGAGGGAAACTTTTTAATCTCTTTCCTCAACGGAGATGCGACTTTTTCATTATCGTATCTCCGTCTGCACTGCGGCCTAATATTGTGGAGCTGGCGGCCTCTTGCTGGGGATCGCCCTTGAGAGCTCCAACCATGGGAGCCTGCAGATTTAACATATCGGAGCTCCAACTGCGGGAGCCTGCAGATTTTAACATTGTGGACCGGCTTTGCGAGCTCCAACCGCAGGAACTTCGACTGCCTCGATCATGGGAGCTTCGATCGCCCTGACGTGGGAGCTTCGATCGCCGGCTGCAGGAGCTTCAATCGCCCCACCTGCGGATGGCTCAACTCCTCCGACCGTGGGAGAAAAAGGAGGAAAGAAGATGTGGAGGAGCTGCTGCGATGGATGTTTATGTTAAATTGTTAGGTGGTTGCGTTTTTTGTTGCTTTTTTGGTGCGACTGTATGGCAAATCAAATTCCCCGTATGATTTACATACTTGATTTGTTTTGATACTTGGCTAATAAAATCAATTACACATATTTAGTCAGGTTAGGTTGAGTTAATTTTACCTTAGACAATAGACAATAGACGCAGGAGTAGGCCATTTGGCCCTTCGAGCCAGCACCGCCATTCAATGTGATCATGGCTGAGCATCCCCAATCAGTACCCCGTTCCTGCCTTCTCCCCATAACCCCTGACTCCGCTATCTTTAAGAGCCCCATCTAGCTCTCTCTTGAAAGCATCCAGAGAACCTGCCTCCACCGCCCTCTGAGGCAGAGAATTCCACTGTCAATTCTTGATACTTTTATCACTAATTTCTATTGTTTATACTATGGCCTCCAAAACTTCAGACTTTTTAGAGAAACAGCCCCTGCAGCCCACCTAATCCGTGCCAATTCGCTATCACTCTGTACACTAACACTATCCTACATTTTAAGGACAATTTTATAACATCCCACAGCCAATTATCCTACAAACCTGTATCTTTGGAATGTGGAAGGAAACCGGAGCTCCTGGAGAAAACCCATGAGGTCACAGGAAGAACATACAAACTCCATACAGCACCCTTAGTCAGGATCGAACCAGGACCTTCGGCACTGCAAGGCAGAACTCAGCCCACATGATGCACAAAGTGGATGCAAAGCCATGCATAAATACTGAGGCATCAGGGATAATGCCGGGTTCGGCAATAACCACACTGACACTCATAGTAAGGTGAACTCACATGATATATTTCATTTACAGTAGTAAGAAAGTCCAGGACCAAATGCAGGGCGCTGTCCCTCATCATCAGGAGGCATGTGCAGTGACACTGACGACCTCAGGCTTGTCCGATCAGCTCAGTCCTGGATCTCAATGGAGCAGGCATGGTGATCTCAGGCATCTTCCTGCAGTTCACCTTACTTTGACAGGAGCCACTAGTTTTCTCTGGTTTATCCTGGTGACTTAGCTCTGAACTTGAAGAGACGGCACCAGCAGTCTTTGGGTTATCTTGGCAGCTCCGTATCTGCCTCTGAGTGTGGGCACTCATTGTCCATGGGCAGGAAGAGGCACTGGCATCTCAGGCTTGCTCCATCCACTCAGTCTTAGCCTCAATAGAGACACTGGCTGCCATGGGCATCTTCTCGGAAGCCCAGTCATAACCACACAGTGACACTGGTGGTCTCAAGGTTATCCAAGCGACTCAGTCTTCCTCAAACCTGTGGAAGAAAAACACTGCCCTCACCTGCCCCCTTTTGTCTAAAATGACTGTTTTATGACAAGGTTTAGGTGGCCAAAACAATATCAACTAATTGGGTTCTGCTGTTACCAATGCTGTTGGGGATTGGCCTCTCTTGGCCAGTCAACCAGTGACAGTGATCAGAGCAACACCAAAAGGAGGGGCAGCGCTGTCACAATACAAAACCTTCAGCATTTTTGAACAATTTTTCAAAGTAACCAAAGTGAAAATTTAAATAATTCTGTTGTCAGATACCAATTGCCAACTACACCCCATTGGAAGGATGAAAAATGGAATACTTTATTGTCACATGTAACAAGGCACAGTGCAATTTTTTGCTTGCATACCCAAGGTATACAAATAGCAACCACCTACAGCACTGACAAAGTTACAGAATACGCTGGCTCCTCCTTTGTTCTCCCACCTTCCCCCCAGTGGTTCCCACATGCCAGGTCCTCCATTGTCCATTGTTCTTCCCCCTCCCTCACAGCAGTCCCCCCACACCCGAACCACACATCAACTGCGAGGCTTCACCTTCACCTTCACCACCACCACCAAGGCTCCACCAATGCCACCGAGGCTCCATTTGGCCCAGGCAGGCGTCGCCAGCGAGGCCTGGTTATTATTTATATCACTAAAGTCACCAGGTTATTATTTCCTGATGAGGGCTGGCAATCTTTCTGGACTTGCCTTAAGCTCCTTCTGCTTCTGATGAGAAAGCAAAACACACCCACAGAAGAGAATGTGTCATTGACACTTGTTAATTAGAAGCCATGAATTCTCAATTGATGTAAACACTCATTCCTAATTGTCTTTGATCAATTTGCTCATTCATTAGATTTATTACCTTTTATAGCACGTACCACCAATTTATGTATCCTCGGGTCTGGAACTTACAATCCTCACATGGTGTTATCACATTTATAACTGAATGCAGAGCCCACTCAGGGAAGTTTCTCATCCAGAAATCATTTCCTTTTGGTGCCTCTCAGGTTGCTTTTAATGCTGATTAAGAGAGAGACTTTGAATAAGTTGCAATTGTGCATTTATCCAAGGAGACCCATTTAAAGAGAACACTATCAACTGATGGGGTGTAGATAAATTAATTCTCAATGTCACCAGGTCAATGCAAATAACATTTTGGCTGTTTTAACCCATCCACCTAAAACGACAAATTAAAACCTACACTTACCTCTGATCATACCTTTCAGGTGGATCTTAGAAACATAGAAACATAGAAAATAGGTGCAGGAGTAGGCCATTTGGCCCTTCGAGCCTGCACCGCCATTCAATATGATCATGGCTGATCATCCAACTCAGTATTCTGTACCTGCCTTCTCTCCATACCCCCTGATCCCTCTAGCCACAAGGGCCACATCTAACTTCCTCTTAAAAATAGCCAATGAACTGGGCTTAACTACCTTCTGTGGCAGAGAATTCCAGAGGCTCACCACTCTGCGTGAAATATGTTTTTCTCATCTCAGTCCTAAAAGATTTTCCCCTTATCCTTAAACTGTGACCCTTTGTTCTAGACTTCCCCAACATCGGGAACAATCTTCCTCCATCTAGCCTGTACAACCCCTTTTGTAAAATTTTTGTAAATTTTGTAAGTTTCTATAAGATCCCCCCTCAATCTTCTAAATTCTAGCGAGTACAATCCGAGTGTATCCAGTCTTTCTTCATATGAAAGTCCTGACATCCCAAGAATCAGTCTGGTGAACCTTCTCTGTACCCCCTCTATGGCAAGAATGTCTTTCCTCAGATTTGGAGACCAAAACTGTACGCAATGCTCGAGGTGTGGCCTCACCAAGAAACTGTGCTTGACTGAATGTTTTTTTTCCCACTAGTTTTCCTTCCAGAAGTCCTGTTCATGTTTTAACTTTCTTTAATATGAAGAAAGTCCTTCTGACTAGTGCTAAATCAGCTCTTCATCACTGCTCCATTACAGCCGTATTCACCTGATTTGCTTTGAATTGACTAGGTGGCAATTTGTCTGTGTTTGCACTAGTTAGTGTTTTTTTACGTGTGCGGACGTGGCGCCAATGGACGAGAAGCCGAAGCAAAGTAGTCGAAGCCAAAGAACCGAATGGAAACGAGGCCGAAACGCCAATAAACCGAAAGAGTACGTAGACGAAACGCTTACTAACCAAAAGGATGGGACGCCTAAATGCAAACTAACTGAAAGGGCGGGAAGCCTAAAAGTCAATGAACCGAAAAGCTGCATCGCCTAAAAGCAAACTTACTGAATGGCCGCCATGTCGAAACATCACCTACCTGAAAGGCGGCGTTGCCTACAAGCCAAAGGACCGGCTGCCGCTCAACAGAAAAGTCCAATAACGGACATGGCGTTGCCGGGGGGTGGGACTTGTCAGTGATTGGTCCAGACCCCCGCGTCCATCACATCACTGTGAAGGGATGAACATTGTCCCACACCTCCGCTACACCCGACCCACAGCCCACGGAGGGTGGCTATGGGAGAGTGGGGACCGTCCTGAGGGATGCGCAACTTCGGCCGCTTTCAACTTGGTGCTTGGGTTCAGATTGCCCAGTCACCTATGGCTTGTGGGGGAAAAGGACCCCCACACTCCTGTCTCCCCCTTTTCTCTCCCCTCTTCTCTCTCTCCCCCCCCTCTCTCTCTCTCTCTCTCTCCCTTCTCTCTCTCCCCTTGCCTTGGCATGACGCAGGCTAGCAGTACTAAACATCACTGATGCCACAGGGTGCTGTGATGTTATTGACTGAATCAAACCCCAATGAAAGAGGCTTTTAGCCACAATGTTCATGCCAGAGATCAATTACCTTCTTCTCTACCTTCACTAACACCATTGATCAGCACTTGTTCCCCAGCCCACTATTCCTTGGCAATTAAAATGCTTGTCGAGATACTACAAGCATTGTGGGACTGCCTGCCTCCATCATCCATTAAGGTAGTGCATTTCAGATTCCAACCACACTCTGGGTGGGGAAAACAATGTCTTCAGATCCCCTCTCAACTCAGCTCAGGGGAAAGCTGTCCTATTATCCAATCTGTCAATGTTCCTCATGTGTTTGATAAAAAAAAATCTCCAGTGCATTTTACATTTTTCTGTTCATTTATCCAATTTACTACCAGTCCCAGTCTGCCTTTCCCCCCAATTTCTGGTCTAATTTCTTAACCATCCCATCTTCAAAAGCTGGGTTTATTTAAAATATAACCATGTAGTGCTTTCCTGGCACCTGTTATAAAGAGATTTGGCATGTTGCCAAATACTTGAAAAAACAAACTGGTTGCACCATGACCTGGTACAGCAATCACAAGGTACAGGAAGGCAAGAGACTGCAGAGAGTGGTGATCTCAGCACTGTCCATCGCAGGCACAGCCATCCCCACCATCAAAAACATCCACACGAGGCTCTGCCTTAAGGTGGTATCTAACTCCAGCAATCACCACCATCCCTGTTATACCCTTTTCCTATTGGTACCATTAGGCTGGAGGTGAAGAAACCTGAAGTCACATGCCACCAGCTTCAGGGACAATTATTTTTCAACAAGGAGTCTGGAATGTTTTACTTGTTGCAGATTAATGGGCCCATTAATGTAATAACACAATGACAACATTTAAAATCAAAAATACAATCAATTGGTATCTATAACATGAAGTAACATAATAGTTCAAACACCAATGTCTGCAATGCAACCAAAGGCAAAGTCCATCAATGATCATAGTTACTGAGGTTAGTGCTGTGTAGGGTTCAATAGTCTGAGGGTTGCTTAGTTGTTCTTGAATCCCTTGATCACGATTTTCAGGTTCCTGTACCGATGATAATGGCGAAATGAGATCACAGCCAGCCTGGTGTGAATCTCTGATATTGCTGCCTTCTTACGACAGCACCTCCTATAGACCCCTTTGTTGGGGAGGTCTTTGTTAGGATGGACTAGTGCCTACCACCCTCTATAGTCTCTTTTGTTTATGGGTGTTTGCGTTGCTGAATTAGACTATGATGTAACCAGTCAGTGTGAACTCTGCTGTACAGATATAGAAGTTCAATAGAGTATTCACAGGCATGCCAAATCTTTTAAGTAGAGACATTGATGAGCTTTCTTTGTGATGCATCAATGTGCTGAGCCCAGGGCAGATCTTCAGAGATATGCTCAGGATCTTCACGCTATTGAAGCTCTCTACCACCCACCGCCCTATCAATGAAGACAGGTTCTTTGATCCCTGGTTTTCCTCTCCTGAAGTCAACAGGCAATTCCTTGGTCTTCCTAAGGTTCAGAATACGTTTTTTGTTCTCGCAGCAATCAGATTTTTAATTTCCCTCCTGTACTTTGACTCATCATTACCTGTCATTCGCCCCACAACAGTTGTATCATTGTGAATTTAAAGATATCTGACTACAAAGACACAGTTATAGAGAGAGGAGAATAGGGAATAAAACACACAGCCTTGAGATGCTCTTGTGTTGATGATTACCAAGGAGTGGTGTGGCCAATTTGTGCTGATTGTGGTCTGCTGTTGAGGAAATTGATGATCTAATTGCATAGGAATCCAACAAGGATGAGCAGAGACCCAGCTCTCTGGGTTTAATGATAGATTTGGAGGGGATGATGGTCTTGAATGCCAAGCTGAAGTCTATGAACAACAGCCTGATGTACGTGTTCATATTATCTAAGTGGTCCTGTGCAGAGTGGAGACCAAGTGGAATTGCATCCCCTGTTCATAGTTCATGTGTGACAAGATCAGAATTAGGCCCATCAGGTCTACTGCCATTCAATCATGGCTGATCTATCTTTCCCGCTCAACCCCATTTTCCTCCCTTCTCCCCATAGCCTTCTAGACTGTACTAATCAAGAATCTATCTCTGCCTTAATAATATCCATTGACTTGGCTTCCACAGCCTTCTGTGGCAATTAATTCCACAGCCTTCTGTGGCAATTAATTCCACAGATTCACCACCCTCTGACTAAAGAAATTCTTCCTCATATCCTTCCTAAAGGAACGTCCTTTTATTCTGAGGCTATGACCTCTGGTCCTAGACTCTCCCACCAGTGGAATCACCCTCTCCACATCCACAATCCAAGCCCTTCACTATCCAGTAAGTTTCAATGAGGTTCCCCCTCATCGTTCGAAATTCATTATTGTAGTGGTAGGCATTTGTAATGGCTCCAAGTCTTTAGTCAGGCAAGAATTGATATCTGTCATCACCATGGATGTTAGCACCACCAGTCGGTAGACATAGATGCATGTCACTTTACTTTTCTTGGACACTGGTATTGTTAAAGAATGTGGGAACCTCGGACTTTCCTAATAAGGGGTTTAAGATGTCTGCAAAAAGCTCCAGACACTTGGTCTGGACAGGTTTTGAGAACATGACCAGGTACACCATCAGAGCTAGACAATTTCTGAAGGTTCACCTTCGTGAAGGATCTTTTGACATTGGCCTATGTAACTGAGATTACAGTGTGGCTGGGGCTATGGGGAGCATGAGATACATCAATGTCCCCCCTTTCAAATTGAAAATAGAACGCATCAAGCTTGTCTTGGAGTGATGACTCATTGTCGTTTGAGCTGCTGCTTGGTTTCACCTTGTAGGAAGTGATGGCACGCAAGGCCTGCCACAGCTGTCAAAAGTCCGTCTCCACCTCCAGTTTAGGCCAAAAGCATCTCATCGCTTTTCTGATGGCCTTGCTGAGATCGTACCTGTATTTCCTACATGACCCTCTATCACAATATACTGAGGATTAGATCTCCGAGATCTAATCCTCAATATATTTAGGTATGTTACAAAACTTACCTTGAGCAACGCTGCAGTACTGCCACTCCCCGTGTGCGTGACTTTGGCGCCTTTCAGAGGGGGGCATGTTTAAAGTGCCGTTTTTCCACAGACAGGGCAAATCGATCCATCTCAGGGGTTTGCTTTGCTAAAGAAAAATCGCTCCAACATTTCATTCATGAAGGTATTTTTAAATTACGCTAGATTATTTATTAACTAGAGTAATTTAAAAATCATCTTCTAAAGCCGTGAGCGCCGACAACAGGAACAAAGGATGGAGTTTACGTAGGGGAAAAAAATAAAGTTACACAGTTTATTTTTCATTGGCAAAACTTGGTTTTTAGGAAGTTCACACCTTTAATCGGCGGGACACATCTCTTTTCATGTTGCGAAATGGGGACAAAAAAGTCACCCGAGCTGTATTCCTCTGAACCTGTGTGTAGTCTATCGGTGTTTTTCATGCCGACTTCACCGTCAAATCTGTGTGTTGTCTGATGTCGGTCCCGGTGTCCGCCAAAGCAACGTTCCAATCCACCGCATTCTGTCACTAAAATCTCTCCCTCTCTGTCCTATCTGTGTTGTACTCGCAATGTCGGGTTGATTTAAATGGCCATTAATGTTACAGTGTGTGTGTGTGTGTGTGACTGTCGATCCCGCTTCAAACATTCCTCTAATGTGTGTGATTCCTTCTGTCTATTTGGCCTATCTGTGTGTGTGTCTAAATTCATCAAAGAGTGTGAAAATGAGTATTTAAAAACATAAAACAAAAACAACAAGAAATGCTTGGTTACTGGAGGATGCGCATTTTTCCCATCCGCGCTTAAAACATCATGGAGATTATTTTTAAACATTGTTGCTTTATTAAAACATACCTTCATTCAGGTTGGCTCAAGAGTATTGTGTGAATGCAGCTCGTGCACAGCCACGAGTCTGTCACTTACCTCGTGGGTTCGCACAGTGAACAGGGCCATTAGGCAATTTAAAAAAGTTTATCTTTTCTTAAGAAATGGATAGATGTTTAGATCTAGTCATTGAATTTTGTAATTAGCTACAATTAGGTAACTAACTAATTATATGCTTTAATTTCAGGTCATCCAAGTAATATTGTTTCATATTTGTTTCAGAATGCTTCAATCTATAATAACTGAAAATTACATTGAGTTCTATTAATTTTTAAGAAAGTTATGGGCTTTTGACTGTCCAAGATCACAGCTTTTGTGTTAAGTCAATGGAAAGGCAATGGGGAACAAGATGCTAATTTCCGAGTATGAAAATGGCCATAACTATTTTAATACTGAAGATATTAAAGTGAATTAGGTGTCAAATTAAACTTATTTTTATGCTTTATCTGATGGGATAAATTGCAAACTTGATTTTTTAAATCTCAAAATTTTGTAACATTGCTAATATATTGTGGGCTTTCTGGTTCATCCAAAGCTGATGATTTCGGAGCACACAAATACTCTTGGTGGGAACACACTCCTTCACACATTTCCTTGTGAAGTCAGTAACAACTGTAGCATATTTGTTCAGGACTATTGGTGAATCCTTGAACATTACCCAATCTACCAACTCCAAGCAGTTGCAGATTTATTCCTCTGCCTCCTCTGATCAGCTCTGTACAATCCGCACCACTGAAACTTCACTCTTCAGTTGCTGCCATTGAACAGGAAGAAGGAGCACAACCAGGTGGTCTGATTTCCCAGAAGTGAGGACAAGGGATTGAATGTAAGGCACCTTTATTGGAGGAATAGCAATGGTGAATGGTATTTGATCTCTAGTGCTATAGGAAATGTGCTTGTTAGTTAGGAGGTGACTTCTTCAAACTAGCCTTAGTCTCCAGCATTGATGGGAAACCGTTGGGCTTTGCTGTTTGGTGCTTGTTGACTATGGTATGCAGCTCCTCCAGTGCTAGACAAATGCTTTTCTGGGGTGGATGTAGACCACAATCACGATGATGGAGTTAAATTCCCTTTGGAGGTGGGTTGTTCGCAGTTAGATTTTGGACGCCACATAGATGGAGGGAATGGGGTTTTATGGGAGCATTAGCAGATGGAGTACTAAACAAGCAGGATGCATCTTGAATGTTGTTGGTGATGAGATGTGATGACTGGAGCTATGCAAGGGGTCAGAGTTCTTGGATGTTCCAGCAAAAGAGAGAGTGGAGGCCATACCTGAACGTAACGATGAGTATTAAAATTGTGCTGTCAGCAGGTCAGGAGCTGATGTGGGGGAACAAGCACAGTGTTTATTCGGGTTGGGTATGGGTAGCTGAGGTGTAAATGGTTTCAGGTTCATGATAGGTGGATGCTTATACCAAGGCCATGAGATAGCAAATTTGTATTATCACAAATACAAAGCTAGGAAATTCTCTGCGGAAGAAGGCATGTTAAACCATGTAGGGTGGGGCACATATATCAATTTGGAAAGCTGCAGAGGATCCATGTTCTAACAATGGCGAGGGTTCTTAGCCATGGGAGCTCCTGCATCAGCTGTGGTGATCATTTGTTGCTGGTTTTGTCTACTGCGAATGGGTGGACCATGGATATCGTGTGCCTCCAGCAGTTGATTGGATGCCAATCTATCAAATGTGAAAGTGGGATGGCACAGTGGCGCTGAGGTAGAGATGCAGCTTTAAGGGCCTGTCCCACTTTCACGACCTAATTCACAACCTTTTTTACTCGTGGACATTTTTCATCATGCTAGAAAAATGCCCCGACCTACTTGATGCCACGAGTACCTACGACTAGCATCATGACCTACCTACGACCTCCTACGGCCTCCTACAACCTCGAGTCGACCATGCTGCGAGTATGAGTCAAGGGCAAACTCGGCAGAGGTCGTGAATTAGGTCGTGAAAGTGGGACAGGCCATTTACAGCGCCAGAGACCCAGGTTCGATGCTGATTATGGGTGCTGCCTGTACGAAGTTTGAACATTCTCCTTGTGACTGTGTGGGTTTCTCTGGGTGCTCTGGTTTCCTCCCACATGCCAAAGATGTGCAAGTTTGTAATTTAATTGGCTTTTGTAAAAAATTGGCCCTAATGTGTAGGACAGAACTAGTGTACAGGTGATCGAAGGTTGGCGTGGACTCAGTGGACCAAAGGGCCTGTTTCTATGCTACATCTCAAAACTAAACTAATTTAAAGGGATAATTATGTTTAGGTGAAGGAGAGATGGATAATCTAGGGCCCATAACAAAGACTGGTACAATGTCTGCTCCTGCATTTGAGGTCCAAAGTCAAAGCACATATTCATGCTGCAATATTGCAATGGAAATGTCAACCATGCATTGCGCATCCGTCTTATCGCTGCATACTTAACTGCTCTGCACATCATTTGCATGGAGGGCCACACTTGAAGTTGCCTCAGCAGCTCTCCATGTATAAATAAAGTACACATTTAGGGATTCATTTTCAGATATTATATATAGCAAAGTACATAAAAACATGATAAAATTTCTAGCCCAGGAATTTTTAAGCTGATAATGTAAATTATTTACTTATGACTCAGCACCTTCTAAGGAGGAGAAGACACCCAATTATATTCCATCGTTTTCCTTATTTCCCCATTTTGTATTTCACTGATTTATTTCAACTCCCTCTGGGTGAAAATAAAAGTATTCATAGATCTTCATTAAAAAGATGCCTTTCTTGCATGTGAGGGTAATACTCTCTTATCCCATAAGGTTTCAATTTCAAATGTTACAAATGAGAAGTTATTTTATCATAGCAAAGCTTCCTGCTGTTCAGCTGTTTGACTGGTATCCGCGTGTATGCTTTGTGTGCATAATCTTATCCTCTGCAGACCATCAATGACAGATTTCAATTAACTTCAATCTGCTAGGAAAAGCAACTGGGTCATCAGAATTATTATAACATATTTTAATGCATCCTGCAATGAAGGTTTTTAATGATGGGAAAAGTCAAGAAACATTTGTATTTACCTTTTGCCAATGTATATGATTTTTGCTTGACCAGTTAAAGCAGATAAAAGTCAAACAAAGTCACCTTGTGCGATTTCTGTTTTTGGTGTGTCTCACCAGTTCTCCATATTTCAGCACATCTCCATTACATCCTTTCCAAGTCCATTTCATTCTTGTTCTATTTCCTGAGGAAAAACAAAACTTGTGCTCGTCAATAAAGTAGGATTTGTCATGGTAAATTGTCACTGGTATGTGGATGAGTAGTAGAATTTGAATGGAGTTGATAGGAATGTGGGGAGCACAACATGAAGTTAATGCAGGATTAATGCCACTAATGGCTACTTGAAGGTCAACACAGACTTGATGGACTGAAGGGTCTGTTTGTGATGTAGCACAGTTAATAAATATGGTCCCTTACAGCTTCAATGAGCTCCAGTGTTGTTAGTGCGAGGTTTTCATGTTCTCCCTGTGACTACCAGGGTTTCCCCCGAGTACTTCAGTTTCCACCCACATTTTAAAGATGTGCAGGATGTTAGGTTAATTGGCTCCCGTGTGTGGGAGAGTGGCAGAATCTGGGAGGAATTGATGAGAATGAAATATTTTAGCTCCTTCATATTTCAGAGGAACAACAGATGTTCTTTTGCGGAGTAGTTTCTTCGACAGCTGTGAGAAAGATTTCATGGCCAGTTGAGCAAGCTCACTGCATCCCTGAGGGAAATGCAGGGGACTGGGGAGGCTGGCTCCTTGAGCAAAAAAAGGAAGTGCTGGAGGAACTCAGTGGGCCAGGCAGTATCTGTGGAGGGATACTCCGGTTGGAACCCTTCTTCAATTTGGAGCCCTGACGACCTTGGCTGACTGAACACTTCTGAATCATTTCATGTAGGTGCCTCCTTATTGCAAGACCACTCTGTCTCTCTCTAAGTGGCAAGGTTAGTGATGGGTCAGAAGTTAGGCTGCATACAAATTTTGGACAACCCTCTTTACGCTGCTAGATACCTCTTTTTTCCACTCATTCGCCTCTGTTCCAGAGTCTGAAGAAGGGTCCTGACCTGAAATATTATCAAACCACTTCCCTCCATAGACGCTGCCTGTCCTGCTGAGTTCCTCCAGTAATTTGTTTGTTTTCTTTTGTTCAAGATTACAACTCCTACAGTCTTGTGCCTTCACTTAGTAACTCCTTTGCTTGTGAATCAGAAGGTTGCAAGCTCACAGTTCCACTCCAGAGACTTCAGGTGTAAATTTGTAGGAAGGAACTGCAGAAGCTGGTTTAAACCAAAGATAGGCACAAAAAGCTGGAGTAACTCAGCGGGTCAGTCAGCATCTCTGGAGAAAAGGAATAGGTGACGTTTCGGGTCGAGACCCTTATTCAGATTAAAGTTTTCTGGGTAAAATTGTGTTCAGTACTAAGGGCGACTGCAG
Organism: Okamejei kenojei; assembly: GCA_035221665.1. Taxonomy (NCBI): domain Eukaryota; kingdom Metazoa; phylum Chordata; class Chondrichthyes; order Rajiformes; family Rajidae; genus Okamejei; species Okamejei kenojei. Next base: position 57,201,171 of record CM069137.1, read on the forward strand.
TGCTGCAGGCAACATCTTTTGGTCGAACTGAACCTGCTCTTGAGTGGATGTACAAAGACCCACATGACTGATCTGCTGCCGTCCTTGCTGAGGTTTAACCTTTTTATTCGACATTAGATACAGCCAGAATTACTTGGGGAAACTTGATTGCTGCATGTTGGGGCTTGCTGGATCTAAATTGGATGTTGGTTTTTCCTACATTATGACAATGCCTGCATTTCAAGGGTACAACCTTGTCTGTAACACACTTTGGAACATCTCAGAAGGAACATCAAAGACTACAGTGAAATAGGTTTATTTTAAGGTCATTGCTCTTTTTGATAGCTATTAAAGACTAGACAGATGTGAAAAGTTACATTTCAAAGTTTCCAGATGACATCAAGCTTCAAACTGTCATAACCAATGGGGAGAATAGTAGGAGATCACAGTGGAATTGTAGATATGGACCGACATCTAATTTTACTTCGGAGTCCCGTGATTGACTACGTGAAGAAGGCCGTCCCCTCGCATGCCGTCATTACGTCTGACGCATTGCGCAACAACTGGCTGGCGGGCACGTCGCTCCTTCCAGCGGGTAAATTTTAAAGTATTTAAAAGTAAGTATTATAAAAACTTGCTGAAGTTGCTCCCGGTCCGGAGTGTGTTTCGGCTTACCGTATTTTCAGCTTTGGATTGTGGGAGATATGTTCAAGAGGCGAGCCGCGACTAAACTGGCTGCGGAAGACCACGGGCCTGCGGACAGCGTATGGTCGCCGAATTCGCCTCCAGGGCCACTGGCAGAGCAGCCAGTGGCTGCAGACTTGGTGCTGCCAGAAAGCACCTTGGCTACTCCACGGGGGAGAAAAGCCACAAAAAAGTCTGTGAGAGCCATGGACTCAGAGGAGTCGGGCCAGGAGGTGGAAAAGTCCTCTCCTTCTAAGGGCAGTGTTACTGGCAGGCTGGCCCATCTGGAGAGCCTTGTGGAAGGTTACTCCAGCACGATATGCTCCAAAGGACGAAGCTATCGGAGCCCGGGGAGTATATGGAACCCGAGGCAGCAGCGCCTGTGCCAGGGCTGCATAATATCTCCGTCAGATGATGGGAGCGTACTAGGTCAGTACTATGCTGACCCAGATTAAGGAGGCATAGTTGGGCTAGAGGACCATCAGGACTGTCTATTGCATCCTAATTTGCGGTCCCAGCCCTAACAGGTGAGCCATTGGATGAAGAGCTCACTGTGAACATTAATTACTTCACTTTAATATCTTCAGTATTAAAATAGTTATGGCCATTTTCAAGAACAAACAGTGGAGGAGACCACTGCCAGGTATAACACTCCACTAAACTGTGCATCACTGAGTGTCCCCATTGTTAATCAAGCCATTTGTGGGCACATTGGAGTGGGCGTCCGAGCCCAAGAGGTTAAACTCCAAAGAGTACTCCGACTACTCTCCTCGGGTATCACGGCCTTTGCGAGGTCAGTGGAGGGGGCGCCTCTCTCAGATACACAGCAGGATGCGATGGTATTAATGTGCAATGCACATTTTGAAATCAATTACATTAGAAAGAATGCCATCCGTCCTGCTATAAATTTGCTGGGCTATGTAAGCCGGGGAATATACAACCCCCAAACCTTCTGTTCAGAGAAAACCTGACTAAACTGGTTAAAGAACTCGATGAGGAGTCAAAGGCTGTTGGCCTTATGAAGGTGCCTCCAAAGGTATCGTCTTTTCAGAGACTGTACCCCTACCCTCTTCTGCATACCAAACGGTTCGCTGGCTATGCCGGATGTGGTGCTGAGCAACAAACGCAGAGACCTCTTTTAGGGCAGGACGGATGGCATTGAACCGATGAACCCAATGAACCGATTTCCAAATTGAGTTCATTTCTGACTTGCCTCCACCCACTCAGCATACACCTGGCCATACTTTTGTGTTTTCACAACAGGAGTGTATTAGTGCACAAAGCGAACTTGACTCTTTGTTCAATAAAGGGGTAATTGAGGGGGCGAGGCGTGAGTCTTATCAGTTTGTGTCAAATATCTTTATTAGGCAAAAGAAGGATGGAGGATGTAGAATTATCCTAGATTTGACAGAGCTTAACACCTATGTGCAGTATAAACATTTCAAAATGGAACCTTTTGTCACTGCTAAACAACTGCTTTCCAAGGGATGTTATATGGCAAGCATTGACCTCAAAGATGCTTACTATTCAGTGGCCATTCATGAAAGGCACAGGAGATTTTTGAAGTTTAACTGGATGGATCAGTTGTGGCAGTTTAAAGCATTGCTTAATGGATTAACTTCAGCTCCCAGACTATTCACAAAATTGCTAAAACCAGTCCTGGGGTTACTCAGATCACAGAATAATATTGTCATGGCATATTTGGACAACATTTTATTCATTGGGAGGACATTCGAATTCGAATTAGCTGAATTATCTGTGTCAGTTACAAAACTCATTTTCGAAAAGATGTGTTTCATAATCCATCCAGTTAAGTCTAAATTGGTGCCATTTATGATAAGTGACTATTTGCGATTCACCATTAACTCAGTACACATGTCAGTGACTCTGCTTCGGGGCAAGCAATTAGAATTAATTGAAGCCTGCAGGAATCTCATTGTTGATAATCATCCTTCTATTAGACATGTGGCTCGGGTAATTGAAAAAATTAGTGGCAGCGTTCCCAGCTGCTCAGTTCGGGCCTTTGCACTACCAAAACTTACAGCGTGCAAAGGAACAGGCACTTAAGCTTCAGAGAGGTCGTTTTGAAAGACCCATGCAGCTACCAGTTGAGGCTCTGACTGAGTTACAATGGTGGATTGCCAATATTCAGTGCTGCTCTAGTACCATTTTAGTCAATACTCCATCAGTTATCCTGCAGACTGATGCACTAGGATGGGGTGCTACTGATACCATCTCAAGCTGTGGTGGCAGATGGGATCTGCAGTAAGCATCCATGCTTCAATCACACGGTATTAACTATTTAGAGTTGTTGGGAGCATTCTATGGGTTAAAGGCTTTTTGTACCAATAGGCATCATGTGCATGTCCAACTACAGATTGACAACACTACTGCAGTAGCGTACATTAATCACATGGGTGGCAGTTAGTCTGTATCCTGTGATAGGTTGTCCAATCTCCTCTGGCACTGGTGTATTGCGAGAAACATCTGGGTTTCAGCTATCTATTTACCAGGGAGGTATAACATAGTGGCAGACACCAGATCACGAGAGTTCAATGATAACAAAGAATGGATGTTAAATCACGAAGTGTTCAATGATATTGCCCTTCGTTATGGTGTACCGGACATTGATCTGTTTGCTTCCAGGCTTAATCATCAGTTAACAATTTACGTGTCATGGGAACCAGACCCAGGGGCAGTAGTGGTGGATGCATTCTCGCTACACTGGGGTGGTAAATTTGTGTATGTTTTCCCCCCATTCGGCCTCATTACTCGATGTGTGGCAAAAATTCAGCAAGATTCCGCCACTGGCATTTTGGTAGTGCCAGACTGGCCTACTCAGCATTGGTTCCCTCTGGTTCTAGCCTTAATTTCACAGCCTTTTATGGCAGTGCCCAAGAGCAGAAATCTGCTGGTACACCCAGTGACAGGGGAAAGCCACCCTCTTCATGACCGTATAAAGTTGTTGGTTTGCAGATTCTGAGGAGACCGTTCCTGAGGCTCGGGCTTTCAGAGCGTACCATTGATGTTATCACTGCGGCCTGGAGGAAGAGCACACAGAAACAATACATCTCTCACATAAGAAAATGGGAGATGTACTGTTCCCGCTCTCACATTTCATATCACACAGCTTCAATTACGGATGTTTTGGAGTTTCTATTGTCACTTTTTCACCAAAGCAAACTTAGTTACAGTGCCATTAACAGTGCCCTGAGTGCTTTGTACAATTATTTACGGCTGGGGTCAGCACACCACATGGTAGGGTCTCACCCGTTAATAACCAAATTTATGAAGGGCGTCTTTAACTCCACTCCACCTAGACCTAGGTACACACACATATGGGATGTCAGCGTGGTCCTCACCAGTTTTATCTCTGTCCCTACACCACCTTACATTGAAAGTAGTCATGCTCATGGCCCTGGCCTCAGCACAAGGGTCCAGACGCTACAAAAACTCAGACTGCACAGTATGGGTTCTTCCTGCAATAACATCACCTTTTTCCTTCGGGTTATATGGTTATATGGTTATATGGTTATATGGATCTCGTCAAGCAGAGCAGGCCAGGGGTAGAAGGGCTCAAATTGAGTTTTATGGCATATCCCTCAGATCCACAGTGTGTAGTATCATCTATAACCCAATACATAAAGATCACCAAGAGCTTGAGAGGCTCGGAACTCTCCTTCTTTGTCAGCTACACCAAACCTCACAAACAGGTTACGGTGCAGACCATCTCCAGATGGATTAAACAGGTTATGCGTATGCAGGAGTGGACACTGATATTTTTAAACCTAATTCCACCAGGGCTGCATCGACATCATCAGCAAGGGATATGGACGTACCTCTTGACCAAATTCTGGCGGCTATGGGATGGTCGAATGAGAGGACGTACCAGCGGTTTTATAATAAGCCTATTGCCAGATCATGGATTTTTGCTGATTCTGTTTTAAGTTTATTTTCTTTCTTGTTATTAAAGCATTAGTATTGTTAAACATGTCATGTTTTGAATGCATTAATTTTATCACTCATCCTGGTCAATTGATGCTGCTGTGATGCGTGGACTCGTTCCTCGGCATGAAATCACAGACCTTCAAAGTCTTCACGTAGTCACTCACGTGACTCCGAAGTAAAATAGTAAGATTAAATGAGAACTTACCAGTTTGAAGTTCGATCGTTATTTTATGAGGAGTTACTATAAGGGATTACATGCCCTCCGCTCCCTACCCTCATAACATAATGATCATCTGGTAGTTCTAGTCATCTATAATCTTACTATGTTAGTTCACAATGTTTTCTGTGACTTCACACCGCTGCTTTGAAGATTGACGCGCATGCGTGGGGACGGCCTTCTTCACGTAATCCCTCATCGTAACTCCTCATAAAGTAACGATCAAACTTCAAACTGGTAAGTTCTCATTTAATCTTACTATCAATCTAGTGTGAAGAGGTTTGCTTTGTCCAGAAATGTAACAAGTCGTTTAAATTAAACATCGGAGGGAAAGATGGGGAGGGCTAGGAATGTCTGTCCATGAATGTTTGCACTTGGCAGGAAAACGTTTGAAATGATCAACACAGAATGGGGGAAAGGGTGCCACAGGCATGCAGGGTCCTGGAGGCTGTGTGGCAACACAGGCATGCCTTTTCCCACTTGGTGAGGTTTTCATTGCACTTTCTGTAAATTAGATGATCACTCAACTCAACATAAGTAGTAAAAAATCTCAGAACACAATTAAGTTGGTGAGCTGTTAAATAGCATATGGGTTGGAAAATGCTCCATGAGTCCTAGATTCACCTTATTTACTTAATGTGTATAGACTGAACACTTATAGTGTATCTTTTTAAAAATGAACAAAATACATCAACTCACCTGTAGCTATAGCTTCATTCCATAAAAATAAGAAATTATTTCTTACATCCTACCTGATATGGACCAGGACAAAGAGCACTTGACTGGAGCAAAATGTCCCACATCCTCCTATATGAGCTATTCTTCCCCCCCTTTAAGATCGTGGACAATTGTCCACCTTTGGTTGTTATTTATCCAACATCAAGTCTTGGATGAGTCTAAACTTCCTACAATTCAGCATTAGGAAGATTAACGCAATCATCATTATTCCCATGGAGATACGAGATTGTAGATGCTGCAATCTTGGGTGAATAAACAAACTACTAATGGAATTCAACAGGTCAGGCAGCATCAGTGAAGGGAAATGGAGAAATTATGTTTTGGATTGGGATCCTTCTTCAGAGTAGGGGGAGATACCTGGCAAAAAGAGCATTCCATCAGTTTTGCACTTTCACCTCTGATTCTGTTTGTCCAGCTCCAACTGAATATGACTGTCCATGGTCTAAACTCTGTATATCTCCACTATTTCTAGTTTAAGTTTATGAATAAGTCTATTGGCCAGGTATTCACATACAAGGAATTTGTCTTGGTGCTCCGCCCGCAAATGACAAGATGACATACAGTGACAGTTAGGAATGACACATAAAACATTAAACATTAATAATAAAACATTATCTATTAAACATGTGAATTAAATAAAATACCAGAGCAAAAGGAGGCTACAGATTTTTGGTTATTGTGTAGAGCTACTACTTGTGGAAAAAAATCTGTTTTTATGTCTGGCTTCGACAGCTTCGGCAGCTTCGACAGTCCGGAGTCGCCTTCCAGAGGGAAGTGATTCAAAGAGTTTGTGGCCAGGGTGAGGGGATCGCTTGTTTCCTGGCCCTTGCAGTGTAGTTCGTCAATGGAGGGAAGGTCACAAGCAATAGCCTTCTCAACTAATCGGACAATTCGCTGCAGCCTCCGGATGTCGCGCTTGGTGGCTGAGCCAAACCAGACCATGATGGAGAAGGTGAGACTCTATGATGGCCTTATAGAATTGGACCATCATTGCCTGTGGCAGATTGTGCTTCCTCAGCTGCTGCAGGAAGTACATCCTCTGTTGTGCCTTTTTGACCGTGGAGTCGATGGTGGCCCCCCATTTACGGTCCTTGGAGATGATGGTTCCCAGGAACTTAAAAGACTCCACAGGTGTGACTGTGATGTTGCTGATGGTGAGTGGGGTGAGGGGAGGTGGAACTCTCCTAAAGTCAACAATCAATTCCACTGTCTTAAGAGCATTAGGCTCCAGGTTGTTGCCTCTGTAACATCACCTGAGTTGATCCATGCATGAACTTGGTAGACTCTAAATCATTCAGATATAATGAACTCCATTCCTTTAATGTTTGCCCTTTAGTGTCTCATCCTCTCCCATTATCACATTTTCACACAGAGAGTGGTGAGTCTCTGGAATTATCTGTCACAGAAGGTAGCTGAGGCCAGTTCATTGGCTATATTTAAGAGGGAGTTAGATGTGGCCCTTGTGGCTAAAGGGATCAGGGGGTATGGAGAGAAGGCAGGTACAGGATACTGAGTTGGATGATCAGCCATGATTATATTGAATAGCGGTGCAGGCTCGAAGGGCCGAATGGCCTATTCCTGCACCTATTTTCTATGTTTCTATTATCACTGTTGCCTGTCCTATCCCACACTAAGTCAGATGTAGATGACTGAAAAGTTGGCCAAAGAGATGGTTAAAGAAAGTCTTGTTGGAGAAAAGTGGTGAATGGATTCAGAGAGGAATGAGTGTCACACAAAGCTTCTGATAGGAAACTTGAGTCAAAAAAACTCGATGAAAACCATTGAATGACTGATGGGTTTCAAGAGATATTAAAAAAGCTGACCATGGTCTGACAGTAGTCAGTCAAATGATCTTCATCATCTTCATTAATTGATCTGAAATGCTGACTGTTTTTCTTTCCCCGTGCATGCTGCCTGATGTTGTGCTTCTCTTCAGTGGCATTTCCATAGTGGGCAGAGTGGGGAGAGGAATAGGTGACCACTCATCTATTTAGGAAAATTCTTAATTAGTTTAAGATTGGCTGCAGATTAGAGGCGTGAGTGGACAGGTCCAGCACAGGTTGGGTCGGGGCATGTGTTTACCTATGCTGCTGACTCATTCTCTAATCCCTCTGATCCCTAATTATGCTCTGTGGTCACTTCGCAACTTGTCTTAATCAGGGACCACAGTGCTTCCAATAATTCATACAGCTGATATTTACCCACATTCTCACTCCTGCCCTCCCGTCTCTGAAAAACCTAGCGCCACAGCTCTTCCAGCAAGTTATCAAACCTGGTTCTTTTCCAGCAAGTAATCAATGGATGTTAAAATAAATCTTGCCCTGCCACTAGACTGGTGTTTACATCAAACAAATATATTGGAGGCTTGGGGGGAAATTTATTGTTTTGGGTTATTATTTCATGTGTACCATGATACAGTGAATAGCTGTTTTGTATGAGATCCAGACAGTTCATACCATACATAATATAATTATATCATACAATAGATAATGCAAAAAGAGAAATGAAATAGAGTGCAGTACTGATGATGTGTCCTGTGCCCAGCTGTCCTGAAGGTTACCCAGGCCAAGATATACATATACGTACCCCCCCCACAGCCCCCCCCCCCCCAGCCCCCCCCCCCCCCCAAGCCCCCCCCCAGCCCCCCCCCCCCCCCCTGATGTTGAGCGTCCACCACTCTCAGCAATCAATGAATGTCGTGAAATGCTCCCCACCTACTGGCACAAGGGACTTCTTAACATCTAGTCCTGTGTATTTGATTCTGAAATCTGGACTTATCCAGTGACTGCTGTGAAAGGACAGCTGACAACATGGGAAAGTCCATGTGACAGCTTGGAGAGACAGCTGACAGGAGGGAAACAGACCCCAATGGGGCCGTCATGGGCTAGCTCCCCATGACAGCAGTCTCCAAAGCTGTTTTTCAGCTAGTTGGAGACACCCGCTAAATGCTACAAAAAGTAAATTAAAAGAAATACCCCTAGAGCCTGCGAGAGCGGGGGCGCAAGATGGCTCACCGATTGATAACACGGTTTACAGACCCAGGAACGGAAACGACCACGGACAAGGAGAGCATGGCACATGAGACATCCACAACAGCTGCGGGACACAAACTTCAGTGTGCATCTGTGGTTGGGAGAAAAGAACATCAATGATGGGCTTGAAGATCCACCAAGGGAGGAAAAAGTGCTTGAGAGAGCAGAGACATGGGCCACGCATTGACCAGTACTTCTTACGAAGCAACCAGTCAAATCAGTCGAATGAAGCACAGCGACGGGACACAAACCAAAGTTCGCAGAGCATCAGCACCCATGTCACTGAAGAGGGTGATACAAGCACAGAAATGCCGGTGGAGGAGCCCACGCAACAACTACAAAGACCTCCATTGGAGGGAAAGATCAAAGGGCATAAACTGGAGTGAAGTGGCCCAAAGCTGTTGAAAAGAAAGAGTGGGAGACGGTCAACAGTGACCTTATACATATCTTGGAGCAACAAGTGGGCACAGCAGTGGAAAAGCTTGAAAGGATGGGCAACATAATCTACAGCTATGGAGAAGAACGGTTTGGGTTAAGTAAAGGGAGAGGTGGAAAGAAGTTACCAACACCAATCAAGTCCAGGAGGCAGCAGGAGGATCGAGAGGCTAATCAGAGAGAGGAGACAGTTGAAAAAGCAATGGAAAAAAGCAACTGACGCAGAGAGAGAAGGTCTCATGCTACTCCAAGAGGACATCAAGAGCCGATTGGCAACCTTGCGAAAAGCAGAGAACATGAGGAAACTTCGCAAGAATAAAGAACACACAAGAACACGGTTTCTACAAAAGACCCTTTCAAGTTCATCAAAGACCTCTTCGCAAAGGAAAAAAGTGGAACTTTGAAAACATCAAAACAAGAATTGGAGGAACACCTGGAAAAGGCCCACCAAGACACGAAAAGGCATGAGAAGTTAGTCATCCCACATGACATCCACCTATTCAACCACCTGAATTCAACATGGACACCAGCCCTCCGAAATGGAAAGAGGTAGAGAGACACGGTCCGGCGAGCAAGAGCAGCATCAGCTCCGGGGCCAAACGGAGTACCATACAAGCTCTACAAGAATGCACCGGATGTGTTACGCTTTCTATGGAAGCTCATGAGGGTGGTGTGGAAGAAGCAAACAATACCTAAGGTGTGGCGAAGGGCCGGCGGCATACTAATACCTAAAGAAAAGGATGCATCAGACATCAGCCAATTCCGGCCAATATGTCTCCTCAACGTCGAGGGAAAAAATCTTTTTCAGCATTGTATCACAAAGGCTATCCACCTATCTGGTAACAACAAGTACATTGATACATCTGTACAGAAAGCAGGAATTCCAGGTTTTTTCGGGCTGCTTGGAGCATACAAGCATGATCTGGCACCAGATCCAAGCAGCTAAGAAGGACAAGAGAGACCTACATGTGATCTTCCTCGATCTGGCCAATGCATTTGGTTCAGTTCCACATGAACTCCTTTGGGAATCTTTTGCCTTTTTCCATGTACCAGAAGCTCATCACCACACTGGTCAAGAACTATTTCCAAGACCTGCAGCTGTGCTTCACAACAGCTGAATTCAGTACAACATGGCAGCGCTTGGAAAGTAGGCATCATGGCAGGCTGCACAGTCTCACCCTTGGCCTTTACAATGGCCATGGAAGTCATCATCAGGGCGTCAAAATGGGTGGTGGGCGGTGAACGAACCAGAGCTGGGCTCCGTCTGCCACCCATCAGGGCAAAACATGGACGATATGACAACAATAACCACTACTGCAGCATGCACCAAGCGGCTACTTGGAAAGCTGCAGGAGAACATCAAGTGGGCCCGAAATGAAAATCAAACCAAGTAAGTCTCGAAGCATCTCCATAGTTAAGGGGGTGCTTAGAGACACAAGGTTCTGCATCGGTGACGACCTAATACCAAACAGTGTCTGAGCAGCCAGTAAAAAGCCTGGGCAGATGGTACAACGCAAGTCTCAAGGACAAAGAGCAGGTGCAACAGCTAAGGCAAGAAATTGTCAACGGCCTGGAGATCATCAATCAGACCTACTGCCTGGGAAACTGAAGCTCTGGTGCCTACAGTTTGGCCTTCCTCGGACAATGTGGCCACTGACCGTTTATGAAGCTCCAATAAAACTGTGGAGAAGATGGAGCGAACCATAACTTCATACGCGAAGAAATGGCTCGGTGTCCCACGATGTCTAACTAACATCGGCCTCTATGCAAAGGGGTCCTGGAACTACCTCTCACTAGTCTAACAGAGGAATTACAAAGTGTTCCAAAGTAAGACTCCAGATGACACTGAGGGACTCTAGAGACAAGACATCAGTGCTGTTGCGCCGCCCCTTAGTAACCGGCCGGAAGTGGACACCATCTGATGCAGTACGCAAGCTTCATCAGCCCTGAGGCACAAAGATGTCGTGGGGCAAGTTGCAGCAGGAAAGAGGGAGGCTTTGGCCTTACGACAAGTAAACCAACTTGGCGAAAGGCCACAACATCAGAGCGGAGGACATTGGTGGTTGAGGAGGTGCGGCGACAGGAGGAGGCTGCAAGAAGTGCAAAAGGCGGGTCTCGCTTGCCAAACAGGGGCAAATGGATGCAGTGGGAAGGTGTGGAGCGGGAGGAAGATCAGCTGGAAAGAACTATGGAAATGGAATCAAGCAAGATCAGTTCATATCAGAGCGGGACATACGAGTCCTTCCATCACCAAAGAACCTCAATCAGTGGTACGGCGAGGATCCAACCTGTGCCCTCTGCCCAACTCCAGCGACCCTCAAACACATCATGGTAGGCTGCAAGACCAGCCTCACGCAAGGGAGATACACGTGGAGGCATAATCAGTATTAAAAGCTGGCAACAGCCCTTGAGAACAGGCTGTGTGCGACCAACTCCTTGCTCCGAGAGCAAGCAACCCCTCCCCTTAAGGGCGACAACCTTTGTCCGAGAAGGACAGAAAACACCGAAACATCTTCCACTAGATCAGAAGAAGGAAACTATGCAGGGCCCGTGACTGGTGGATGCTGGCGGACATCGGCCGACAACTAATCTTTCCACCTGAAATTGCTTCGACCAACCTCAGGCCAGATTTTGGTGTTCTGGTCCCTTTCACAGAAGACTGCTTACATCATAGAGCTCACAGTTCCATGGGTAGTACTCTGTTGTGGAGGCCTATGAGCGTAAGATGCTGCGCTACACAGAGCTTGCAGCAGAGGCAAGGCAGCGTGGCTGGAACATCAACGTTTATCCAGTTGAAGTGGGATGCAGAGGATTTGTTGCGTCATCTACCATCAGACTGCTGAAGGAGCTTGGAATCCATGGTCAGGCTCTGCAGAAGACCATAAGAGCTCACTCTCAGACGCGGCTGAAAGAAGCAGCTGTTGGATTTGGCTCAAGCGGAAAGACCCATGCTGGGCCCCAAATGCGTCACGGTGAATCTTTGAGGCATGTTGACACGGGACACACGCTGAGGGCTGATCATCTGCAGCGGGCCGCCTTGTGGAGGGTGTATAGTGATAAAAGGCCGAAAACACCCAGTGAGCAAGGGTACACTACTGATGATGTGTCCTGTGCCCAGCTGTCCTGAAGGTTACCCCAGGCCAAGATATACATATAGTACGTACCCCCCCCCCCCCAGCCCCCCCCCCCCCCCTGATGTTGAAGCGTCCACCACTCTCAGCAATCAATGAATGTCGTGAAATGCTCCCCACCTACTGGCACAAGGGACTTCTTAACATCTAGTCTGTGTATGAAATAGAGTGCAGAATATTATTACAAATATAGATAAAATTCCAGGTTTAAAAAAGTGCAAGAGCCACAATGAGGTATTTTGGATAATGAGGAATACATTCTTAGCATGTGGGAGGTCCGTTTAAGTGTCCAACAACAGCATCGAACAAGCTGTTTTTTAGAATCTGGTGGTACATGCTTTCAAGCTTTTGTATCTTCTGCCTGATGGGAGTGCAGAGAAGAGGGAATGACCTTGGTATGAGTGGTCCTTGATCATGTCGGCTGCTTTCCCAAGGCAGTTTAGATAAGAGTTGATTTGGAGATGCTGGTAGAAGGATTAGAGGAGAGTTAAGATGGGAATAATGAGAGGGGAATAATTATTTCACCACCAAGGTAGTGGTGCCCCGAACTTCAGTCTGAAAGGGTGGGAGAGGCAGAAACCCTTTTCAGTTAAACAGTGCCTCATTGTGCTCTGCAAGAGCTGCGACAAGCAGTGCAACAGATCCAGTGCTGTAAGATGAGCTCAGCCTGGAAATTCTCGATTGACTTGCCCAGACATAATGGACCAAATGGCCTCCTTCTAGATGATAAATATTTTATGATTGCATGTCTGTGGTTGCTTGCCACTGCACCTGTTCTCCCATTCCCTCCGACATTCCCATAATTACTGGGGCTGTGGATCAAAGACCAGCTTAGAAATAAAGACTTTGGGCCTAGATGCTGGGAACATTAATCACAAAACGTTTGCTGGAGATGTACAATCAAGCAAGGGTGATCCTGTCAAGCTGATGGAAGGAGATGCAGGGAGAGGTGAGTGTAAAAGATTACAGATCAAATGGCCACATGATCACGGTCACACAGAATGCAGAGTTCGTGACACGGAGTTAAAATCAGAGCTCTCAATTCGGCTTTGATAGTGATTGCACTGCAGGCCCATTTTCAGATATGAAATTAGACTGAGGCTTATAATTCCAATGTATTTTCTAAACATGCTATTGATGCTGCCATCCCTCACACAACTTGAACACCCCAACCCATCCCCCCTGCCCCCATGGAAGTCATAGAATCATACAGCGCCCAGGTTGCCCACACTGACAGTCACAGCCATTTACAGGAGAAGAAGGCTGTAGCTGTTTAACCACTACTCTTGGGCAGGAGCATGAAGACATGGGAGCCCCACATGATACAGCTATGTATGTGGGTGGCCGTGGATAGAGAGCGGGGGAAGAGCATGCAACTGACATGACAAGGCTTGCTTCAAGTACTGGAATCACTTTAGTTTCTTCCAATCTATTTGGACCCCAGTGAGAAGAGTGAACAGCAAAGACCAATTATGCCAAATGTCCTTTAGTCTGAGCTATAAAGCTTGTGCAATTTCTTGGTACCATTTGCAATTTAATTCTGTGAAGGTAGTACAATTTTCCTTCCTGATTACACAAAATTAAAGCAAGAAAACATGGTCCCTTGTTATTATGAAGAAGGGCCTCGTCCCGAAACATCACCCATTCCTTCTCTCCAGAGATGCTGCCTGTCCCGCTGCGTTACTACAGCATTTTGTATCTGCCCTTGTTATTCTTTTTTTTTAAATATTTTTATTAGAAGCATTGCATATTATCTAAGGTACAACAGTACTTCAAATACAAATTAGGCTTATCACAAATGTTGTACAGATGTTCCGGGATAATTAATATATGCTACTGTTTTTGATTTTTTTTGGGAAGGTAAGGGAGTGTAAAAAAAGTAAAAGTATAAATCAATAATCAAGACATTGTGATTAAATAATAATGATTATATAAGAAAATATAAAAAATAAAAAAAATAAAGATAAACAAAAATAAAAAAATAAAACAATTATTATATAATAATTTTTTTTTTAATAAATAAATAAAATAAGGAATACATCTTAACATTGAATGGAACAGTTTCATATAACAATATCTATTGAGACGTGTATACAAATCCCAATACATCTTTTCATCTAATCCTACACCAGGGTACTTATTGAGTTATGGTGCTGAGCTCAGCTACCCCTTTAAATAATCAATGAACGGAGACCATATTTGTTCAAATATCTGCCCTCGTTATTCTAACTCTATACTTAATAAAACGCTGGAATCTCTTTTTAAAGATTTTACCTCGTGGTCTATCCTTGAGGTAAGGTTAATGTCCTTACTCAATTAGCACAGACAATGCTATCAGTACTCTGGTCATGAGCTGGCGCATTAATAATATGAATGACCAATGTGCATCCCCTGTCTCAGTTCGTCTGCCATGATTTTCACACAATATTTTAATGTTTGAGCATCCGTCTTGGGTGCAGATGAAGCCGGTTTATCACCAGCTACCCCCTTGGCTCACAGTTATTTTTTAAGCAAAGCTCTATGTTGTTTATTCCCGTGCATATCAAGATCTGATAGAATTGCATATGAAAAGGAAAGCTGAGAAAAAATTAGGTTCTCCGCATTAAATAATTATGACTTTAAAGATTTTCTGCCTCTGCAGTGATGTGGTGATTTTTTTGATTAACTGGCCTACTTGCGGGCAATAATTTGCTATGTCTTTGATTACATAAAATTTCACAAAGGAGCTGCCATTAGATTCATACTAACTCGACTGGAAAGCAATTTAAAATTATCCTCCATTAAAAAGACACCTCTTTTCCCCCTTTTGGCAATGGGTTATTCTCCAAATAGTTAACGATGCTCTAGAGGAAGGCTTTTACCATTAGTTCCATTGTTAATCGCTACTCCGTGACTAAATGCGATCCAATCAATTTAAGGGTTGATAGATGGTAACAGGATTATTTTGGTTTATGTAAGCTTTTTGGATACATCGCCTCACAGCCTCGTGATATAGCTTTGCAAACTGCAGTTAAGGACTGTGAGCTGAATGTAACACCAATGCTTGATCACATATCAAAGAATGAAATGCAGCCTCACCCATGCTAATACCAAAGCATTGATACAACTGGTGTATTGATCAGTTCTTGTTACCATTTCAAAATGGGCGAGTTGCTTCAATACAAATTCTTGCCCCACACTGTTTAGTGAAGCCTCAGAGAACACTTTTCAGCGATATCACTCTGTGACTAATTCTGGAGTGGGATTTACTGACCTTTAGCAATTTAATGAGGAGGGTGTCCACTGATTCGATAAGTGCATTGCAAATTCATTTCCAAATTTTAACATCAATTTATATGCCCTCCAGAGAAGCGATGTACACTTCATTGAGTCATAATAGAACCAATGACTTTGCTGTAAAGTATTTAATAGTATTAGTTTCAGAATATTCATTATAACGTGGTTAGTGAAATCATACATTATTGCCTAACTTATTCTACATGACCGGTTTCATTAAGTATGTGATTAGTCAAAAGTATCAATTCATGCCTCTGGGGAAAGAGGGAAAGGAAAGGGGGGGGGGGGGGCAAGGGACTGGATGAAGAAAGATGGATTAAAATAAAAGATTTCCTCAGCTATGAACATTGCTATCTAGGGTGGAAATCTCTCATTGTCTTGAAAGAGGTGATGGCAAGTTCCAGTCCAGCTGTAGTTTTTTGCAGTGTAAACGCTTGCACTGGGTTGTTGACATTGATTTTGACCCGACAGATCAATTGAGCACCAAAGTATGTCCAGGTCAGAACAGTAGTGATTTACAGGGGTAACCAAATGATCTTGTTCTTCTTGCACCATAGTCTGCCCCTGTTCTTCTAGATGGCAAGAGCCTGCTGAAGAAAGCTTGCAGTTGTGCAAAATGCCAGCCGCTCATGCAACATCCATTGTGTGCTTATGGTGCAAGTTTGCATGTCTGGGCTGATGAATAAAGTATCATTGAAATGAATTGCTTTATCGAGCTGCTACATGCTCTTGAAATCCATGACCAGTGGGTTTAAACATTTGTCATTTACATGACTGTGAAAGGTGGGTTATTGGTCACCCAGAGTACTGATGTTGAGGAACTGGGTGATGATGATGCCAATAAATGCTGAAGAGATGTTTAGAGCAAAACAACACAGAACTGGAAATCATGCAGTCAGTGAACAGTCCCAATTCTGGCTTTATCATGGAGGAAAGGTAATTGATGAAGTATTACAGTCTGAGGAAGGTTGTGTGTGTTTATTGCTCTTGACTCATAACGACATCCTGATGTCCTAGATACCATTCCTCCCGCTGGAGAGGTTTCACTTGGTTCCCATAATCTTCACTTTCATGGGGTACCTTTTTGTGCAACCTTCATGTTAGTGCAACATGGAGCAGCCAATAAACTTATCATCCTGCACTCCTTTGGGATTTGGCTGAAAACTGGAGTACCCAGGGGAAACCCACGCAGGTACATGGAGAACATGCAAACTCCACACAGATGGCACTCGAGATGAGGTGTGAACCCGGTCACTAGATCTATGAGGCAGCTGCTCCACCAGCTGCAGCACTGTGGCACCCTGTCCAGACGTGATGAATAGCCATTCTTGAAATATTGACTTTTGAGATAGTTCCTGACAGTTTTTTTTCATTTGCATCAGTAAAACTTTCTTCCTTGCAATTCCTTTAATAGTAAGTTTATTTTGTCATCTGGTCCTTATATGAAATTAGATTTGCCTGGTGTGTTCAGACATGCTCCTAAGATTAAACCCAAGTGTAAACACAGCAAATTAAAATAAATTAATTGCTGCATTGAATTTAATTATTTTACTCTCCTTATTTCAATTAAGATGAGTATTAAGTATTCACGATTCTTCTTTCTAGTTTACACATTAATGTGAAACATACAGGGAGCTGCCTTATTGAACAGGTTGGTGTGAGCGATCTTTCATGGGGAATTTGCAGCTCTGCAGTTGATTGCCATGTCTTTACCGGAAGAGGGAGAGAATACCCAGACTAGGCAGCCAATGTCAACCATTACCCAAATGACTATTTTACTGAATTGTACAGACATTAGGACAAAGCAGGACATCAAAATAGACAAAATGACAAAATAGTCTAACCCACTGGTGCTAGCTGTTTACAAGTATATAAAAATCAGTTACCTGGATAAAGCAAGCTGAGAACTGTGGATACCGTGAAAATGTACCTCAGCATGATTTACAGCAAAACAGAAAATGTTTTTAAAAGTGAGCCAACACGTGAGCTAAACACATACACCTTTCATTTTTGTGACAACTCAGGACTAGTATTGCTCAATCTAAGAACTACCTTCTGTGGCAGCAGGAAGTCTCCCTACATCACCTCTATGTTGGGGTCTTCACCCTATTTTTTCATGTTACTTATGTTGACCTGGTCGTAGAGTCATATCACAATGAAACTGACTCTTCAGCCCACTGTCTGAAGAAGTCTGAAGCAGGGTCTCAACCCAAAACATCACGCATTCACTCTCTCCAGAGATGTTGCCTGTCCCACTGAATTACTCCAGCATTTTGTGTCTATCTTCAGCCCACTGAGTCCGTAGCAAACATCAAGCAACCCATTTTCATTCACTGCAGATTTTACCACTCACTCTTCTCTTCTTCGAGTCCGTTGCAATCTCAGATGTCGTTCTGCCAGTATCTGGCGCAGGTCACAGCTGGTCGGGTCGGATCAGCCAGGTCCTGGGGGCTGCACTGGGGGACGTCGTCACACTCCAGTAGGTGGGACATTGTCTGTACTGCTCAACAGCTGCCTGGTAGTTCCATGCTTTCATAAGTGCTTTGCACCTCCCCTGCTCCACTCGTAATCTGTTGAGGGTCTTCCAGGTTGGCCATGGGAGGTCGTGCCCGCTGGCGAGGCATTCAGTCAGAGTGATTCCTCTCTCCATCCAGTCGTGGGCTCGTGTGTTGAGCTGGTTCCATTCATCTGTCCTGATGTTGGTACTTGCTGTTTCTTTGGTTGTCTGGAGAGGTGGGACTGTCTGCAAGAAACTGGCTCTGGATTTCAGTCGGGGTGGAGGTGCTGTGTGTCTGTGCAGGGGGTGCCTGGTATCGATCTCCTGTCCTCTCCGCTCTTCTTAGGCGATGATGGATCGTCTGATATGGGGGGGGGGGGGGGGGGGGGCAATACCAGTTAGGGCGTAGAGGCACGGGACTGGCGTTGTCTTTATGCATCCTGTGATAATGCGGCAGGTGTCGTTGAGGGCTGTGTCAACCAGTTTGGTGTGGTGGGAGTGGCTCCAGCTTGAGCACGCATATTCAGCTGTGGAGAAGCACAGGGCTAGGGCAGTTGCGCGGATGGTTGGTGGATCAGCGCCCCACTTTGAGTTTACCAGTTTGCGCAGGATGTTGTTGCGAGTGTTGACCTTGGCTTTGGTGTTCTGAAGGTGGGTTTTGAAAGAGAGTGTCCTGTCGAGTGTGACTCCGAGGTACATGGGGTGGAAGTGGTTGGAGAGTTTGTGGCCATCCCATGAGACGCTCAGTTGTTTTCCTGCATCTCGATTTTTAAGGTGGAAGCTGCATAGTTGGGTTTTTGATGGGTTGGGTTTCAAGTGGTTGTTATTGTAGTAGGTTGTCATCTCTTGGAGGCGCTTTCCAGGACAGACTCAATGTTTTGGAAGTTCTCCTGTTGGGTGGTGATGCAGAGGTCATCAGCATAGATGAAGCGGCGGCATTGTGGGGGAAGTGGTTGGTCGTTGGTGTAGATGTTGAAGAGGAGGGGGGCCAGTACGCTGCCTTGTGGTAGGCC
This sequence comes from Okamejei kenojei, assembly GCA_035221665.1. Lineage (NCBI taxonomy): Eukaryota > Metazoa > Chordata > Chondrichthyes > Rajiformes > Rajidae > Okamejei > Okamejei kenojei. The sequence continues at coordinate 57,220,121 of CM069137.1, forward strand.
ATTCTTTTGGGCTTTCCATTTGCTCTTCTTGTCGTTTAGTTGGACGAAGAAGCGCCTGTTGTTGAGAAGGCTTTTGATGACTTGGCACAGGTCGAGGTCACCAGTCATGTCAAAAAGTTTCCTGATCATGGTGCGGTGCTGGACAGTGTCGTAGGCTGCAGTGAGGTCTATGAAAGCTGCTCCGGTGATGAGTTTGCACTCAAAACCGTCCTCAATGTGTTGGGTGAGGTTCAGTAGCTGCCCGGCACAGGAGCGGCCAGGGCGGAAGCCAGCTTGATCTTTAGTAAGCTTGGAGTCTATAAGTGGCATAAGGCGTTGGAGTAGTAGCCTCTCGTAGAGCTTGTAGGTGATGCAGAGGAGGGAAATGGGTCTGTAGCTCTTTGGGGATGATGGGTCCTTTCCAGGTTTGGGAATTGCGACAGTCTTGGCCTTTCTCCATACAGGTGGGGTTGTTTTCTGTGCCATGCATGAGTTCAGCATTGCTAGGAGGCAGGTCGTTGCTTTAGGTCCCAGGTGCTGTATCATTTCCGTCAGTACATCATCGATTCCTGCTGCTTTCCCAGGTTTCAGCATGCTAATTGCAGCTTCGAGTTCTTCTAGGTCAAAGGGCTTGGTGAGAGCACTGGCTGGTTGTAGGCGGTCTGTTACCGCTGTCCGGCGGTATTCTCCTGTGGCTCTGTGCCGGTTTTGGCTACGACCGTTTGCCACCAGCTGTGCTGCAACTGAGTTTGTTGTGACTGTTGTGAGCGTGGGCGGTGTGGTATGGTCTTCACCGATGCGGCGGATTGTGGCCCATGCCTTCCTGCTGTTATTGGTCATGTTGGTGTTTTCTATCAACTCCTTCCAGACTTGCCTTCGGTCCTCCCCGACTGTGTTCAACAGGATCTCTCCAAGTTCCATGGTGGTGGAGGAGAAAGGGTCCTCGTGGTATGCCCTGTGGTAGGCTTTCAGTAGATCGCTGGATGTTTCCGACAGCCCGGGGATGTACTCCGTCTGGCATCCTCTTAGAATATGTCGCCTGGCTGACCTTTTCAGCAGTTCTGTGAACATGGTATAGTTGTTGGGGTGTGATGGAATGCTGGGGATGGAGTCTTCGATCTCCTGTTGGAATGACAGCCAGTCGGTCTTCCGCAGATTGAACCTTCTGCGGAAGGGGACGGTTGTTGCTTGGAGAGCGGATTGGATGGTTATGGTGATTGGCCGGTGTTGCGTATGGGGGATAGGGTCCAGGACCTCTTTCACAACTCTGGATGATAGTTCGCTGCTCACACAAACAAGGTCTGGGTTATATCCTCGTTTCCATCTTGGCACTGTGGAAAGATTTTGGCAGTTTGGCGTCCTGGATCAGGGTCAGGTGTTTCAACACGAGCCAGGTTTCGACTTCATCTCCATCTTGATTGTTCACTTCATAGCCCCACAATGAGCTATGGGCATTGAAGTCCCCAATGCTAATGTGGTATTTCCTCTTGCATCTGTCTGGCAGTTCAGAGTGGAGGAACGGACTTTGGGGGGGGTTTATACACTGATGTGACAGAGATGTTTGGGAGGGCAACTGTGATGGTTTCCATTTGCCCTTCGGTGGTGTGGGTGCAGACCTCTTCGATCGCGAGGTTTGGTCTGCTGAATACAGCTGATCCATACTGTCTGTGTCGGATCTCGGCCACCAGCTTCATTCTAGGGATGGCTGGCCGGTGTTGTGTAGGGCCGGTGTGGGTTTCCTGCATGCACACTATGTCGAAGCGTTTGGCCGCTGTCGCTAGTATGTCTGTCTTGCATCTGGAGAAGCCTTCAGTATTGATTGAGGTGATTGACAGTGCAGGCTCCGGGGAGCACGAGTGTCTGTGGCACTTCAGCATGGTCATCTAGTAGATTGCTTGGGTAAGCATACAGATATCGGCCTACTGGTGGTAATAATATCAGATTATACCATTCAGTGTTTCCCAGGCTGCACCACGGGGAGTATTACCACTCGCTAAACATTCATGACAATTTACAGTGGCCAATTAACCTTCAAGTTAGCATGTCTCTGGAGCACTAGGAGGAAACCCACACAGTAGAGAACATACAAATTACAATGAACAGCACCAGAGTTCAGGATTGAACCTGGATCGCTGGAGCTATGAGGCAGCAACTCTAGTAGATGTCTACTCTACCACCTTGTTCATTTGGAGATTTGGAAGGTCCAGAGGTTGATCGCAAAGTGTCCTTAATGGAATGAATCAAATAGAAAATCAAAACAAATGGAAAGCAGTGATAGAGGTCTTCCCCTTTCACCTCTTCCCTTCGCACTATCCAATCTTCTTAGGTGCACATCACTCAGTCTGGTGTGCTGCACCCAGTGCAAATATTGTCCCTCTGTGGTTTGCGGGGCCTCCAGCCGCGGGTGGCGCTGACTCTAACATCGCAGAGTCCTGGGATCCTTTGCCAGGGATCGCCAGTGTTGGAGCTCTGCGCAGCTCGGCCTGCGGACTTCGGAAGCCGCGGTCTCCGGTAGGAAGCGGCTGATTCGGAAACTCCAAGCCAGTGAGAGTGTTCTTCCGTTCCGATGCCAGGGTTCCAATCATCCTGGCGAGAGGTCCCGAAACATCGGGCCACCGTTGTGGCGACTGCGGAGGCCTCTATAGGCCCCGACCATGGATGAACATGAGGAAGAAGACTGAACATTGTTACCTGCCCTCACAGTGGGAAATATTGATTCCGCTGAGGTAGATGTTTTTATGTTTTATGTTAAATTCTATGGTGATGTGTTTATCTTATTTATGTGCTGCATGGTAACTCAAATTTTGCTGCACCAATTGGCATATGTGACTATAAATGTCCTTTGTTTTTGTCTTAATGTTTAAAGAGCAACAGAAGATAAATAAAAAGGCAATACAGGGAGAAAAGATGAGGTACGAAGTTAAGTTAGCCAAGAATATAAAGGAGGATAGTAAAAGCTTCTTTAGGATGTGAAGAGGAAAAAAATAGTTAAGACCAAAGTTGGACCTTTGAAGACTGAAAAAGGTGAATTTATTATGGGGACCAAGGAAATGGCAGATGAGTTGAAGAGGTACTTTGCATCCATCTTCAGTAAGGAGGACACAAACAATCTTCCTGATGTACTATTGGCCAGGGGATCTGGGGTGATGGAGGAATTTAAGGAAATCCACATTATGCAGGAAATGGCGTTCGGTAGACTGATGGGACTGAAGGCTGATAAATCACCAGGGTCTGATGGTCTGCATACCAGGGTACTTAAGGAAGTGGCTCTAGAAATTGTGGATGCATTGGTGAACATTTTCCAATGTTCTATAGATTCAGGATCAGTTCCTGTGGATTGGAGGGTAGCTAATGTTACCACACCTTTTAAGAACTGAAGGAGAAAGTAAACAGGGAGTTATAGATCAGTTAGCCTGACATTAGTGGTGAGGAAGATGCTGGAATCAATTATAAAATATGAAATAGCGGCACATTTGGATAGCAGTAACAGGATCGATCTGAGTCAGCATGGATTTATGAAGGGAAAATAATGCTTGACTAATCTTCTGGAATTTTTTGAGGATGTAACTAGGATGACAAGGGAGTGCCAGTGGATGTTGTGCACCTGGACTTTCAGAAAGCATTTGATAAGGTCCCACGTAGGAGATTAGTGGGCAAAACTACGGCACATGGTATTGGGAGTAGAGTGCTGACATGGGTAGAAAATTGGTTGGCAGACAGGAAACAAAGAGTAGGGATTAACGGGTCCCTTTCAGAATGGCAGGCAGTGACCAGTGGGGTACCCAAAGGCTCGGTGCTGGGACCGCAGCTATTTAGTATACATCAATTATTTGGATGAAGTGATTCAAAGTAAAATTAGCAACTTTGCAGATGACACATAGCTGGGTGGCAGTGTGAACAGTGAGGAGGATGCTATGGGAATACAAGGCAAATAGGCAGGTTGGGTGAATGGGCAGATACATGGCAGATGCAGTTTAATGTGGAGAAATGTGAAGTTATCCACTTTGGTAGCAAAAACAGGAAGGCAGATTATTATCTAAATTGTGTCATGTTGAGAAAAGGGGAAGTACAACAGGATCTGGGGGTCCTTGTTCATCAATCAATGAAAGTAAGCATGCAGGTACAGCAGGCAGTGAAGAAAGCGAATGGCATGTTGGCCTTCATAACAAGAGGAGTTGAGTATAGGAGCAAAGAGGTCCTTCTGCAGTTGTACAGGGCCCTAGCGAGACCACACATGGAGTATTGTGTGCAGTTTGGTACCCTAATTTGAGGGGGCACATTCTTGCTATTGAGGGAGTGCAGCATAGGTTTACAAGGTTAATTCCCGGCATGACTGTTCAATGCTGAGAGAATGGACCGGCTGGGCTTTTATACTCTGGAATTTTGAAGGATGAGAGGAGATCTTATTGAAACATATCAGATTATTATATTTGTATTATATTTGTCTATTGTCAAATGTTTGTTCATAGCTGTACAAATTTGTCCCCAATCTAAGGAGCCAAATTCACAGCATGAGGGGCAAGAGAGTGCCTTTGGGCAAAACATGCTCTACATCTACATTTGACAATTATTTAGGTGAATTCAGTGAGGCCATTACACATGCATGCTCAGCAGGACATGTTCCTGGAATCACAGATACTGTTCAACACTCATGTTAAATTGTTGGATATTAATAACCTGCATCAAAATCCCACGAGATGTGCCCGGAAAACCGGCATTTCCTCTGTATCTCCATGTAGCAATTTCTAAGATTGCAACAAGCCACGAGAGACTGTTTCAAGTGAACAGTGTTGCCACAAGCTTTATTTTGTCATTTCCAACACACAAAGAAACATGAAACATATTTCTGCAATGTACTTTAATTCTGTGTGATGTATTGGGCAGTTCCTTGCAAATCATTGAAACACTGAATCCAGCATTGCAATCACACTGTTAAACAGCAGCAGAGTTATATCCATCTGTACAATATCCACGTAATAAAGTGATAGACCTAAACCGCATGTAATAGAGTACAATGCCTCTGAACATACGCAAACCCCTCTGTACAAAACATCAGTTCTACACAGTGTCATAGGAAGTACGCAATTTTACTTCAGAGTCACGTGAGTGATTCTGTGAAGAACCCCGCCAGTCGACATGCGCGTCATTACGTCTAATCCATGGCGCAGCGACCGGCTGGGAGGAGCAGCGCTTCTCCAGCGGTAAGTTTAAAAAGCCTCAGGTAAGTGTTAAACTTGTGCGAGGTCTCTGCGTTTGGTAATTCTTGTTTCAGGAGGACAAGTAAAAACATGAAAAAATCCGGAACAGCGAGGCGAGCCGTAGCAAAGATATCTCAAGCCCGCGCGAGTGCGGGTAGCGGGTGGCTGCCTAGCTCGACAGCAGTGGCGTATGTCAATCACATGGGTGGAATCAAGTCAAAATCATGTGATGGATTGGCTAACACTATTTGGCACTGGTGCATAATAAAGAATATTTGGATTTCAGCTGTCTACTTGCCAGGCAGACTCAATAAGGTGGCAGACACCAGGTCATGCAAATTCAATGACAACACCGAGTGGATGTTGAATCAGGATGTATTTTATGAAATTGTCCTTCGGTATGGGATGCCAGATATCGATTTGTTTGCATCCAGAATTAATCACCAGGTACCAAAGTATGTTTCATGGGAACCAGACCCAGGGGCAGTGGCGGTGAATGCATTCTCACTGCACTGGGGCGGAATGTTTTTATATGTCTTTCCCCCCTTCTGCCTCATCAGCCGGTGCCTGACTAAGATCAAGCAGGACACTGCTACGGGGATTCTGGTGGTTCCCGACTGGCCTACACAGCTATGGTTCCCGCTCATTTCGGAAATAACCACGCACCCTATTATGGTGGTTCCAAAGCGGAAAAATGTATTGGTGCACCCTGTGACTGGGGATTCACACCCATTGAATGATTGTGTAAATTTGTTAACTTGCAGATTTTAAGAAGGCCGTACCTGGGTCTGGGACTATCCAATCAGACTGTGGATACCATCACTTCATCCTGGAGGGATAGCACAAAAAGGCAATACCTTTCCAATATCATGGGAGGAATTTTGCATACATGGTAACATCACTTACCATACAGCCTCCATCCTAGATGTGCTAGAATTCCTATCCCACTTACACTCCAATGAAGGATTGAGTTACAGTGCCATCAGCAGTGCCAGAGGTGCCCTGTCTGCGTACCTGTGCCGGGGTTCAGAACTCCAAACATTAGAGTCCCACCCGTTAATATCAAGCTTCATGAAGGGTGTGTTTAATTCAAATCCTCCTAGATCTAGGTACTCTCAAATCTGGGATGTGAGCATGGTACTCACGGTGCTCCGTCAATGGGGAACAGCCACATCATTGTCTTTACTAAAGATCACCCTCAAATTGGTTATGCTCATGGCGCTTACATCAGCGCAAAGGGTTCAGACTCTCCACAAACTGCACCTGGGCAGGATGGTGTCATCACAAAATAATGTTACTTTTCACATCTATGACTTACTCAAACAGAGCAGACCAGGGGTGTCTGGATACAAGCTTGTATTGTCAGCTTTCCCCACAGATTCACGGCTGTGTGTAGTGGCGCATTTGAAGCATTATATTGACGTTGCGAGGGCAATGGACGTCCCTCAAGACCACATCCGCGCGGCCGCAGGATGGTCAAATGAATCGACTTTTCCGAGGTTCTACAGCAAGCTGCTTGTTGAATCTGGGGTGATCGCCCACTCTGTGTTAAACTTTGTTTCTTAGCTTCTCCCTGGGAGAGAGGAGTCGCTATTGTATATATTTTTTGTTATTTGTGAATTAAAGTATTAACATGTTAATCAGTATCATGAATCAATGTTGTTACTAATTCACTCCTCCTGAGTCAACTGCTTGCAGTGATACGCCTGGATTTGGATCGGCGTGAAATCACAGACCTTTAAAGTCTTCACGGAATCACTCACGTGACTCCGAAGTAAAATAGTAAGATTAAACGGGAACTTACCAGTTTGAAGTTTGATCTTTATTTTATGAGGCGTTACGATGAGCGATTACGTGCCCAGCGCTCCCAACCCTCATATCACGAAGCTCATCTGGAAGTTCTTGAGTTATAATCTTACTATAATACTTCAATTTGGTGTTCTTCTGTGATTTCACACTGCTGCTTTGAAGATTGATGCGCATGCCGACTGGCGGGGTTCTTCACGTAATCACTCATCGTAACTCCTCATAAAATAAAGATCAAACTTCAAACTGGTAAGTTCTCGTTTAATCTTACTATTATTCAGAATAGAGTGCAGAGGAGATTTACCAGAATGTAACACATAGAACCGTACAACTCAGGAACAGGCCCTTCGGCCCACAATACCTGTGCTGACCATGATGCAAAGATCAGCTCTTGTCTGAATCCATATCCTTTCATTCCTGCATGTACATGTTCCTATCCAAAAGTCTCTAAAATGCAACTATCACATCTGCTTCCACCACCTGTGGCAGCATGTTCCAGGCACTCACCACCCTCTGTAAAACACTTGCCTCACACATCTCCTTTAAACTTTGCTCTTCTCACCTTAAAGCTATGCCTTCTAATATTTGATATTTCCATCCTGGGTAAAGGTTTCTTGGGTGGCACAGTACTAGAGTTGTTGCCTTATAGTGCCAGAAAACCGGGTTTAATCCTGACTACAGGTGCTATCTGTGTATAGTTGGTACGTTCTCCCTGTGACCACATGGGTTTTCTCCAGGTGCTCCAGTTTCCTCCCACACTCCAAAGACATACAGATTTGTAGGATATTTGACATCAGTAAAAATTGTAAAACTGTCCTTAGTGTGTACGATAGTGTTAGTGTCTGGGAATCACTGGTCGACACGGACTTGGTCAGCCAAAGGGCCTGTTTTTGTGCTGTACCTCTAAACAAAACTAAACTGTCTACCCTACCTATGCCTCACATAATTTTATATGCTTTCCATCAGGTCCCCCCCCCCCCCTCACAACCTCCAGTATTCCAGACAAATCAACCTAAATCTGTCCAACAGAAGGGTCTCAACCTGAAGAATCACCGATCCGTATTCTCCAAAGATGCTGCCTGACCTGTTCAGTTACTTCAGCTTCTTGTGTCCAAATCCTCCCTGTAGCTAATACCCCCTAATTGAGGTATTATTTGGTAAAAATAATTTGTACCCTCTCCCAAGACTATGCATCCTTCCTGTTATGGGGCAATCAGAACTGTATGCAATATTCCAAAGTTGATTGGCGGCTCTGGGAGATCGGCAGGCTGTAGGTCTTGACACTCACGGTAGTCCTCGCTGGTTGGGACCTCACAGCTCCAGGAGTTGTTCTGGGATGCCATTTGGCCACGGAAAATTTAAGAATTGACACATCTGAGAGGAGCTGAAGAAGAACATAATTAGTGTAAGAAATGCTTCTGCTGAAATAAAGATTTAAAAAAGTGGAGTGATTGTAATGTATGATACCAGACCCTTTCTGGGAGCAGCACGCAAAGAGTCGCCCCACTTCAGCACGATCTATGGGATCACTAAATTCCAATTATGCTTACAATTGCAATTATTTTCCTTTCCCAACATTGTTACCGGGGAGGCTATGAACCACAAACTGCTCCACAGTGACACCGAGTGGCCACTGCGTCAAACTCTGTCATGGGAACAACATTTACTCTCCTGCCCACACTTGAAAGCAACAGTGCGTTGCATCAGGTAGCACTTTTGAAGTAGTAGTGCAATGTATATAGCAGTCTCTACATAAGACTAAGGTATGTCATTGGTATCAGATGAAAATTGACACAGCAGCAAAGGAAAAGACATTAGAACCAGCACCAGAAGCTTATTAGGTCATAAGTGATAGGAGCAGGATTAGGCCATTGGGCCCATCAAGTCTACTCCGCCATTCAATCATGGTTAGTTAAAGAGGCAGATTTTAAAAGAGATAAAAGCTGATGATATTTGGGGAAGAAATTGCAGAGCAGAAGGCCTAGATAACTCGAGTTGATTATGTTTACAGCAGTGTTCAATGATTTAATTAGAAACCCCGCGTTGAAATTCTCACATGTGTCCCTTTGGGAGTCATGATTTGACCAAACTCTTCATGGGTGAGAAGGTCTTTTCTGTTCTGTACATGTCCGTATGCTTTCATTCTGATTGATGCTGGAGAGTTACTTCTGGTGTCTGTGCCAATACTGTGGATTCTCCTCTCAAACCATCTCGCTGCTGCAAACATGAAACATTTATGTTTTTTCCAAATGTATTATTTCATAATATGTACTGAACATAATGCAATTTAAGCAAGCAAATTGGAACATTATGCTGTATGACAGAAATATTTCAAATGTCATTAGAAACGGGAATAGTGCCGGAGGATTGGCGTACTGCGCATGTTGTTCCATTGTTTAAAAAGGGTTCAAAGAATAAACCTAGCAATTATAGACCTATTAGTTTGTCGTCAGTGGTGGGCAAATTAATGGAAAGGATACTTAGAGATAATATATATAAGCATCTGGATAAACGAGGTCTGATCAGGAACAGTCAAAATGGATTTGTGCCTGGAAGGTCATGTTTGACAAACCTTCTTGAATTTTTTGAAGCGGTAACTAGGGAAATTAATGAGGGTAAAGCAGTGGATGTTGTCTATATGGATTTCAGTAAGGCCTTTGACAAGGTTCCCCATGGAAGGTTGGTTAAGAAGGTTCAATCTTTGGGTGTTAATGGCGGAGTAGCAAGATGGATTCAACAGTGGCTGAATGGGAGATGTCAGAGAGTAATGGTGGATGGCTGTTTGTCAGGTTGGAAGCCGGTGACCAGTGGGGTGCCTCAGGGATCTGTGTTGGGTCCACTGTTGTTTGTCATGTACATCAATGATCTGGATGATGGGGTGGAAAATTGGATAAGTAAGTATGCAGATGATACTAAGATAGGTGGTGTTGTGGATAATGAAGTAGATTTTCAAAGTCTACGGACCATTTGGGCCATTTGGAAAAGTGGGCTGAAAGATGGCAGATGGAGTTTAATGCTGATAAGTGTGAAGTGCTACATCTTGGCAGGACAAATCAAAATAGGACGTACATGGTAAATGGTAGGGAATTGAGGAATGCTGTGGAACAGAGGGATCTAGGAATAACTGTGCATAGTTTCCTGAAGGTGGAATCGCATGTAGATAGGGTGGTAAAGAAAGCCTTTGGTGTGCTGGCCTTTATAAATCAGAGCATTGAATATAGTAGGGAAGTAATGTTAAAATTGTACAAGGCATTGGTAAGACCAATTCTGGTGCACAATTTTGGTCGCCTAATTATAGGAAGGATGTCAACAAAATAGAGAGAGTACAGAGGAGATTTACTAGAATGATGCCAGGGTTCTAGCAACTATGTTACAGAGAAAGGTTGAACAAGTTAGGTCTTTATTCTTTGAAGAGCAGAAGGTTAAGTGGGGACTTGATTGAGGTCTTTAAAATGATGAAAGGGATAGACAGAGTTGACGTGGATAAGCTTTTCCCATTGACGGTAGGGAAGATTCAAACAAGAGGGCATGACATGAGAATTAAGGGACAGAAGTTTAGGGGTAATGTGAGGGGGAACTTCTTTACTCAGAGGGTGGTGGCTGTGTGGAATGAGCTTCCAGCAGAAGTGGTGGAGGCAGGATCGATTTTAACATTTAAAAGTAAAGTGGATAGGTATATGGACGTGAAGGGAATGGAAGGGTATGGTCTGAGTGCAGGTAGATGGGACTAGGGGAAAACAAATGGTCGGCACAGACTGGAAGGGCCGAGAGGGCCTGTTTCTGTGCTGTAATTGTTATATGGTTATATGGTTATATGCATCTTGCTTGATATAACACAGTAACCGTAATATGGATTGCCATCGGAATACAACTTTTCATCAGTTAGAGGGTGAAAAGGGTGGGAGACTGCAAATCTTCCAGAACTATTGACAATCCAAAACATTGCTGATGCTGGAAATCAGATATAAAAATAGAAAATGTTGGTAACCTAGGCAGGTCAGGTAGCATGTGTAGAATAAACATAAAATATAGGTGCAGGAGGAGGCCATTCGGCCCTTCGAGCCAGCACCGGATACAGAATTAAAAGAAGACCTTTCATCATTCTGAACACCCTCCAAATGATATGTTAATTTGGTTTCTCTTTCTACCGAATACAGAAGCTCCCTGGCCTACTGAGAGCTTTATTCTGGAAATAGTTGGTTGATTTAAAAACAGAATAGTGGAGATTCTCAGTAGGTAAGGTAGCATCTGTAGAGAGAGAAGGAGAGCTGACATTCTCTCATTAATCCAACATTCATCAATAAACCAATACATTTGGAGTAGTGGGGACTCTGGGATTTTGATGGTGTCAAATAATTCTTTCCCACCACTCCTTTCTCTTTTTCTATCCGCTTTAAATCTAATTCACTGCCCTTCTCCAGGTTTTCCTCTGCATTTTACTTCATATTGCCATTTCAGGGACATCAAGAAGGACGCCGGTTTTTGACTTTTATTTCCAATTGGGTGGTGCCCTATAATGCTGAACTATTGAAGGCTTACAAATGTCACATCAACATCGAAATAAGCTGCTCTGTACAGTCAATGAAATACGTTGAAGTACACCTTGAAGGGGAGTGATCAGGCAGTTTTTGGAATTAACATAAATGATGAGGTTACACAGTACCTGACTGGCAGATACATTGGTTCTTCAGAGGCAGTGGCATCAATCCTTGGATTTCAGGAGAGAGACCATGCTGTCATTCGTCTCCAGGTACATCTACCACAAGAACAATGAGTCGCTATCAGAGTCAATGCTGCTCAGCAGGTGAGGAATGATGATATGGCGAGAACGACTGTGACTGAAATCATGGCATTGTGTTCTGAAGATGTTCATTTGCAAGAACACTATATACGCTGATGTACCCTGATTTTATACATAGAACAATAGGAGATAGCAAAGAAGGAAGGTTGGGAAGAGAGTGGAAGATTTCCCAGGTATTTTTGACGCCTACTCTCTGGGATGAGTGTATACAGTGTCTCCAATATGTGGTGAGCCCTACTACTTGAGACTGCTTCTCCATCACGTGAAAGGGCCAGTATCCTTTAAGTAATTGAAGACACATGATGGAGATATCCTTCCTTCCTTCAAAGGCGTCTGCAGAGAAAGAGGTTTGTTGGAAGCTGACAAACATTGCCAACAGACAATGGAAGATGCTGAGACGACAAGACTCCCCAGTGCAATGAGGGATTTGTTTGTTGTTTTGCTGACAAATACTGACATCAATGATCCTCGACAATTATGAGATTACTTCAAGAATTCAATGTCTGAGGATTGCCTTGAAAGAGAACGAAGAACAAACAGTGATCCAAAAATCATGATTGATGAGAGGCATCATGATCAGGCTCTGTTATATATTCAGGACAAGTTTGAGAATTATAACAATATTCTGGAAAACTTTTATTTGCCATGACCAAGAAATGAAAGGATGGACATTGATGGGGAAAATGTTGATTTACTTAATAAATTGAATTACAATAGATCAGAACAACAGCGATTTGTTGAGGAGAAGGAGCCTCTGCTGAATGCTGAGCAGAGCAAAGTGTATGATCATTTGTGCAACTGCTTGCAAAGGAATCTACCTTCAATGATTTTTATTGATTCACCAGGAGGAACAGGAAAGACATTTCTCACAAATTTGATCCTCTCCAAAGTTAGAGGCCAAGGTGAAGTTGCTATTGTTGTAGCATCCTCTTGTATAGCAGCTACATTAATGCCTGGTGGAAGAACTGCACATTTTCGATTCAAGATACCCATCCACATGACGGAGAATACATCGTGCAACATTGACAGCAACTCTAAAACGGGAGATTTCATCAGGAGAGTGAAGCTCATTGTTCAGGATGAGTGCCCAATGATTAGGAGGGAGAGCTTTGAAGTGGACAGAACTCTTCAAGATGTATGCCACAAGGAGGATCCTTTTAGCAGGATTCTTACCATTTGTTGTGGTGATTTTCAACAACTCCTTCCAGTAGTGAAAATGGGAAGTGATGTTGTTGTTGAAAGTTTCTGCATCAAGAGATCCTACTTGTGGAGAATTTTCACCAAGTTTGATTTGAAGAGGAATATGAGATTGACAGAGGGAGAGGTTGAGTATTCTTGATTTTTTTTGGATGTTGGAGAAGACAGGTTTGAAAAGAATGAAGACAATGAAATTAAAATTGCAGAGACAAGGTTCTCTCAGCAAGAACACTGGAGGACTGCATTGATAATATCTATCCAGCATTCCACCATCCTGCAACATTATTCTCTGAGAATTGTATCTTGGTTCCTCACAACGATACTGTGAGAAGCATCAATTCTACTTGTATCAGATGCTTCCCTGGATATTATAGTCATTACTGTGACTGAGGGAACGAATGCTACTCACTTCATTACTAGGATAAAGATCAATTTGACAGAAGGCGAAGACATTCCCCTTAGGCGGAACCAATTCCCAATTCAGTCAAGTTTTGCTATGATGATTCATAAAGCGCAAGGACAAACGATGGAGAAGGTGTTGATATACCTCGAGAAACCGGTACGACGCTTGATGATTGCTCCTCAGTTCAACAAGGGATGTTTTACTCAGCAATGCATGCAAAATATTAAACATGCTGCCTCAGAAAGAGCTTCAAGGACACATGAAGTGACATGTAAAATGTTGCCAGTTGCATTGGCTTTTAGGATAGAAAGTTGTTGATGCTGCAATCTTGCCAGTTGCATTGGCTAGGAGAGCTGTTGGAGCTGCTATCATGCTTCCTGACAAACCTTGCGGATGGATTATTTGCTGAAAGATATACAACCATATACAAGATATACAAGATATGCCCTGCACATTTAGACTATATGAATCAGGTTCAGTTCAATTATTGAGTTAATTATTGAGTAAATGATGATTGCCAAGATATTGATGGTTGAAGATTTGGTATTGGTAATGGCATTCTGTATCAGGTTTATGTGGTTAGATTCTGCCTTGTGGGAGATTATCTTTACTTTTCTGTTGTTTGACATGAGTGTTACTTGCTACTTCGGTCTATTGTCAAGGTATTATGTATGTAAGCATGGACTGCATTTTCTGAGGAGTTGCAAGTGGAATTGAAAATTCTGTAACCATCAGTGAATACCAACTTCGGATCTTAAGATGGAAGAAAGGTCAGAAGTTCAAAATATTTGGGGCCAGTGGAATGTTTTATCCCCCTTGATACCTATTTCGGAATCAGATTTTCAGAATCAGAATCAGATTTTATTCGCCAAGTATGCCTTGCAACATATGAGAAATTTCACCGGCCAGGTCAGTCATACAATTAAAAGCAACAGACTCAAAAACACATTGTAACATGAACATCCACCACATTCAAGGCCTTCCTTTTGTACTTCCTCAGTCGGGGGCCATGAACCCTCCGTGGACAAGATGGTCTTGACTCACGTAGCCGGCGGCGTTCGCACCCTCCGCGTCGAGGCGTTCACTTCCTGCATCAGGGGGTTGTCAGTTCCCCCGCGCCGGGCAATCAAACCTCACATTGGGGCGTTTCGAACCTTCTGTGGCGTTGGAGCTCCCGACTAGCCTCTCCCAAGACTGCGAGCCCTTGATGGTAAGTCCCAGGCAAGGGATCAGCTCCGATGTTAAGTTCACGCCCCGCGGTGGGGCTCACGACAGTCCGAGAGGGCTTCCAACTCCATCGATGGTAAGCCGCAGAGCCCGGAGAATGTGATCCGAAAATCAATCACATCTCCGGGAAGGTAAGAACTTGAAAAAAGTTTCCCCTGATTCCCCCCCCCCCCCCCCCCAACATAAAACAAACTCTTAACAAACTCTTAACAGATGCTAAAAATAACAAAAAGATGAAAAAAAAAACAGACTGGTCATCTCCCCGGCGCCCCTGGTGGTCGTCATTTCAGTTTTATCAGAATGCCTTTAAACCATGCTTTTTCAAATGCTGCCTTTTCTCGAGCTGTCACTGTCACCTCATTTCTGTATCACAGATGTTTAGACTGAACGTCTTGAGGATCTGCGAGAAAGAAAACAAGGACAGCAGGGAACAAGAGAAACAACAAGAAGTCGCCAAAAAAAAGCTAAATCGGTATACGATAGCAATGTCTTTTTTATTCATATGTTAATGGATTGATAGATAACATTTAGAAGTTTATAAATATCTACATCATGATAAATATCTATCTCTTTTTTAAATCATGCCAAGAAGCAGGATCAAACGAGTTGCAGGATTGTCAAGGAACACCGCAAAGAGACGTCGAGAAGTAGTAAGGAGCAGAAGGGAAGAAGAGACGCAACAAGAAAGGACTGAACCTCTTGATGATCTCCGACAAATAACAGACGTTCGTTGGGAACAAGAGACACAACAATAAGTTGCCAAAATTCAGCCAAAACTGTATATGATAGCGCAATGGCTTTTTTTAATCATATATTAATGCATTGATAGGTATAATTGTCTATAGAAGTTTATAAATGTCCACAATAGATAAAATTGTCTTTACAAGTTTATAAATATCTACATCGTGATAAATATCTTTCTCTTTCTAACATCATGCCAAGAAACGGGAGCAATCGAGTTGCAGGACGGTCAAGGAACAACACAAAAAGACATCGAAAAGCAGTAACGAGCAGAAGGGAACAAGAGACACACCAGGAAGTTGCCAAAATGCAGCCAAAACGGTACACGATAGCACAATGTTTTTTTTAATCATATGTTAATGGATTGAAAGATAAAATTGTCTTTAGAAGTTAATAAATATCCATAATAGATCGAATTGTCTTTTTTAATCATGTCATTGGCTTGATAGAAGGAATGAAGAGAAGCAACAAGAAATAACAACGTTTGATAGATCTCCGAAAAAGAGAGCATGACAAAAGTAATGAAGAGGCGCAACAAGAAAAAACTGAACGTCTCGATGATCAACGAGAAAGAATGTAAAACAGAGGGGAGCAAGAGATGCAACAAGAAATAATGAACATGTCGAGGATCAAAGAGAAAGAACACAAAACAGGGGAGCAAGAGATACATGTACTCCCCACTCATCAGACGTGTTAAACCCACAGTGAGGACAGTCAAGGTTTGGTCAGATGAAGCGGATTCCACACTCCAGCAGCGTTTTGGTAACACTGACTGGGATGTGTTTGCAGCTCAGGCCACCCTTGACTCCCACACTGACATTGACGCCTATACTTCCTCTGTTCTGGACTTCATCAATTCCTCCATCAACAGTTTCACCACTCCAGGTAGGACCTCATCCCAGGAAGATGTGTCGAAAAGAACAGCGGAAAAAACGGAAAGTGAAGAACTTAAAACTTTTATTTCACGTGAAATTGCTGGTTTAAAGGAGGAAATAAACCAGATGAGCACTGAAATGAAAGAATTACAACTTGAAACTAATTCCAATATTAATACCAAGGCCAAGAAAATATCGGAAGATTTGAAGAAAGAAATCGCAGAAATGATGAGTGAAATGTCAAAGGAGATGAATGATAAGATTGAAAAGGTGAAAACCGACTTTGAAAAAGGCTGAATCCTGTGGAGAAGGCACTGGACCAACAGACGGCTGGTATAAAAAGCCTTGAAGAACTAGTCGACATAAGTGCTCGGACTACAGCAAAGCTTGTTACAGAAAATGAACGTCAAACGGACTTATTGACCAAAATAACCGAGAAATGTACTGAACTAGAAGGTTGCCAGAAAAGACAAAACCTAAGAATCGCGGGTATTCCTGAAGGGTGAGAGAAAGATGAAGATCCCCGAGAATTTACTGCGAATCTACTGCAAAATGTTTTATCTCTGGAACAAAAGCCTTTACTAGCCCGAGCACATAGAGTGAGGAGACGTCAGACAAGACCAAATGCCCCCCCCAAGACAAATGATAATAAAGGTACAATATGACTAGGTCTTGGAGGAGATAATGCAAAAAACTTTGAGAAACAGAAACCTTGTATTTGAAGGACACAGGATCTGTATCTACCGAGATTACCCAGCAGATGTTTCCAGGAAACGAAAAGCATTTAATTAATCTAAAAGTCACCTGAGGGGGGTGGAAAATTTGAAATATGGCCTGATTTACCCAGCTACTTTAAGAGTTACTTTTAACAAGAAGGAATATTTCTTCTCCAATCCTGTGGAAGCACTGGACTTTGCCCGGAAGATTAAGACCTGAGAAGGCCTCATCATCGAATACACTGACTTTCCTGGACTTTACAAGAATCTACAAGACTCTGCAAGACTTTACAAGACTTTGCAAGGATGGAACTGGATAGCGCTGGATGGAAGTTGGAGAAAGATGTGGATCGGAAATCCTCACATGGATACTAATAATTAGTATAACTACATTTCTAATACAAACAACTAAAAAATATTAAAATTATACAGTGGTATTTTCACTAATCACTAATTTTACTACTAATATAATAACTAATAAATATTAAAATTATACCGTATCACTTTTATTAATTAGAATTAATCATTATTACTAATGACTAATGTTCATTTATATTGGAATGATTAGAGTCAAATATAGAGTCGGATTTCATTTGTCCCCTTTGGAAACTTTTCTTTTATACCAGTAATTTTCATTTTTATTTCTTGTTTTCCTTTCTTTTTGTGTGTTTTTTTTATAATTAGATTTTCAAATAAGTTTTAAATATATGTATTTTCACATTTTCAATTATTATAATCCGAATATTTTTTTCTTTTTTCTTAATTTAATACCCCCGGTAAAATATCATTATGGAATAATAATTCCAAAAAACCAGGGAGCTGGTGAAGTTAGTAACATCGACTACGGAAGTCGGTAGATGGTTAGCCATGCTAGTATGGCTAGCACTAACTACAATAATACTAGATGTAGTTTTTTCCTCCTTTGTGCACTATACTAATCTCTTAATCTATCCTCTCTTCTTTTCTTTTATAAACTTTTTTTTTTCAGTTTGAATGGAGTTATATATTGGATCAAAGGAGATATACACGTGAGAGGGACTTAAAATTCATCTATTCGGTGATCGGGTGTAAGGTCAGGTCTGTCGGGCTGAACCATTGGCTCTATTACAGACCCCCATAGACAAAAGATGCAAGACTTAAAAATGAATACGGGGAATGAAGGAATAACATTTTGTAGCTGGAACGTTAAAGGTATTAATGAACCAATTAAGAGAGGTAAAGTATTAGCACATTTAAAAGCAATTAAAGCTGATGTAATTTTTATACAAGAAACTCATTTAAAAAAAGATGCGAGTATAGGCTGAAAGCTAAATTGATAGATAAAACGTATCATTCTTCTTTTACACATAAATCAAGAGGTGTAGCAATATTATTTCGTAAAGGCATTTTATTCAAACATACATCAACTATAACTGATAACGATGGCAGATACATTATTGTAATAGGAGAATTAAATGCACAAAAAATGATTTTGTTCATGTATATGGACCAAACTTTGATAGTCCATTGTTTTTCAAGAAAATATTTAACAATATCCTGACAGGATATTCCCTAGGACATTGAGGGAAGTTAGTGTAGAAATAGCAGGAGCTATGACAGAAATATTTCAAATGTCATTAGAAACGGGAATAGTGCCGGAGGATTGGCGTACTGCGCATGTTGTTCCATTGTTTAAAAAGGGTTCAAAGAATAAACCTAGCAATTATAGACCTATTAGTTTGACGTCAGTGGTGGGCAAATTAATGGAAAGGATACTTAGAGATAATATATATAAGCATCTGGATAAACAGGGTCTGATCAGGAACAGTCAACATGGATTTGTGCCTGGAAGGTCATGTTTGACAAACCTTCTTGAATTTTTTTGAAGCGGTAACTAGGGAAATTGATGAGGGTAAAGCAGTGGATGTTGTCTATATGGATTTCAGTAAGGCCTTTGACAAGGTTCCCCATGGAAGGTTGGTTAAGAAGGTTCAATCTTTGGGTGTTAATGGTGGAGTAGCAAGATGGATTCAACAGTGGCTAAATGGGAGATGCCAGAGTGTAATGGTGGATGGCTGTTTGTCAGGTTGGAAGCCGGTGACCAGTGGGGTGCCTCAGGGATCTGTGTTGGGTCCACTGTTGTTTGTCATGTACATCAATGATCTGGATGATGGGGTGGAAAATTGGATAAGTAAGTATGCAGATGATACTAAGATAGGTGGTGTTGTGGATAATGAAGTAGATTTTCAAAATCTACAGAGAGATTTGGGCCATTTGGAAAAGTGGGCTGAAAGATGGCAGATGGAGTTTAATGCTGATAAGTGTGAAGTGCTACATCTTGGCAGGACAAATCAAAATAGGATGTACATGGTAAATGGTAGGGAATTGAGGAATGCTGTGGAACAGAGGGATCTAGGAATAACTGTGCATAGTTCCCTGAAGGTGGAATCACATGTAGATAGGATGGTAAAGAAAGCCTTTGGTGTGCTGGCCTTTATAAATCAGAGCATTGAATATAGGAATAGGGAAGTAATGTTAAACTTGTACAAGGCATTGGTAAGACCAATTCTGGAGTATGGTGTACAATTTTGGTCGCCTAGTTATAGGAAGGATGTCAACAAAATAGAGAGAGTACAGAGGAGATTACTAGAATGTTGCCAGGGTTCCAGCAACTATGTTACAGAGAAAGGTTGAACAAGTTAGGTCTTTATTCTTTGGAGCGCAGAAGGTTAAGGGGGGACTTGATTGAGGTCTTTAAAATGATGAAAGGGATAGACAGAGTTGACGTGGATACGTTTTTCCCATTGAGGGTAGGGAAGATTCAAACAAGAGGGCATGACATGAGAATTAAGGGACAGAGGTTTCGGGGTAACGTGAGGGGGAACCTCTTTACTCAGAGGGTGGTGGTTGTGTGGAATGAGCTTCCAGCAGAAGTGGTGGAGGCAGGATCGATTTTAACATTTAAGAGTAAAGTGGATAGGTATATGGACGTGAAGGGAATGGAGGGGTATGGTCTGAGTGCAGGTAGATGGGACTAGGGGAAAACAAATGGTCGGCATGGACTGGAAGGGCCGAGAGGGCCTGTTTCCGTGCTGTAATTGTTATATGGTTATATGTCATATGGTTATAATATCCCGGAATTAACACAATATAACCTAATAATTGGAGGAGATTTAAATTGTACACTAGATCCTTACTTAGACAGAGGAAAATCAAATCCCATTCCAGTGATTTATTAAATGCATATATGGAAACTACTAATATTAAAGATCCCACTGGACGAGAATGCTCCTTTTATTCGCCGGTACATAAAACCTACTCAAGAATAGATTACTTTTTGGTCGATGCCAAACTTATTTCACTCACTTATAATTCTAAATATCATAATATTATAATTTCAGATCATGCACCTTTAACATTTAAGATTAAAATAAATGGTAAAACAGAAAAATGGGGACAATGGAGATTTAATCCACAAATTAAAAAAAAACAAAATAACTCAGGAATACATTACAGAACAGATTAAGATTTTCTTTGAAATAAATGATAAACCGGAAATATCTTGTTCCTTATTATGGGAAACGTTTAAAGCATATCTCCGGGGAATCATGATTTCCTCTCAAGCATTTTATAATAAAAAGAATCGAAGGGATCAACAAGAACTGGAAAAGGAGATTAAACAATTAAATACAGAGAATGCAGCTAATCCATCCATAATAATACATAATAAAATTGCAGCACTGAAATATAAATTAAATAAAATATATTCAGATCAAGTTGTAAAACTTTATCAACACACTAAACAATTACAGTTTGAATTTGGAGATATACCTCAAAAATTATTGGCTCGCCAATTAAGGAAGATGGAGGCAGAAAAAATAATCCACAGGATTAAATCACATAATGGCGAACTTTTAATACGACCTAAAGATATTAATGAGAGATTTCTGCAATATTATAAAAACTTATACATTGCTAAAACAACAGAAAACAAGATAGGAATAGAAGCATTAAAAAAAAAATGTAATCTGAATGGGTTGGACTCACAAAATAGAGAATCATTAAATGCTGAAATTTCAGTAAAAGAAATCCAAGAATCTATTAGATCATTAAAAAATGGTAAAACACCGGGACCAGATGGTATTGGCTCGGAATTTTATAAAACATTTTATGATCAGATTGTACCACGTCTGAAAACATTATATGAATATATATATATATATATATATATATATATATACACAGCAGAAACTACCAGAAACGTTAAATGAATCTATTATAACACATATCTAAAATAAACAAAGATCTGGATGAACCAGGATCATTTAGAGCTATAGCTCTTTTAAATACTGATCAAAAGATATTAACTAAAATATTAGCACAAAGGCTAAGCACAGTTATTAACGAATTAATTCACCCCGATCAAACAGAATTTATACCAAAACGATATTCCTCATATAACTTGAGACGGTTATTCAATATTATATATTCGAAAAGAGGTATTAAAAAAGATCTAGTAGTTATTTCGTTAGATGCAGAGAAAGCCTTCGATCAGGTGGAATGGTCCTATTTGTTTTCGGTTATGGAAACTTTTAAATTGGGAGAGAAGTTCATTACTTGGATCAAATTATTATACACTAACCCAACAGCCAGAATAATAACAAATCAAATGCTATCAACTAAATTCAGTTTATCGCGAGGCTGTAGAGAAGGTTACCCTTTATCCCCACTACTGTTTGCACTTGCAATAGAACCGTTAGCTCAGAGGGTGAGATCACATCCTGAAATATATGGGTATGATACTAGAGATACTAAAAATAAAATAAAATATAGTATCAATTGAAAAAAAGTGAACTTATGCCAATAACGGTAAATAACTTACACATATTACAACAATTTCCTTTTAAGATAACAAACAAACAAATTAAATATCTTGGAATTTATGTAACAAAAAGATTTGATTCTTTATTTAAATCTAACTTCCCACTATTATTGAATAAATTAAATAAGAACATTTTATATTGGAAAACTCTACCCATTTCAATGTTAGGTAAAATTAATGTAATAAAAATGATTTCTCTTCCACAATTATTATATCTTTTCCAATTAATTCCGATATATCTTCCTAAAAATTTCTTTAAGAAGGTGGACTCCCTAGTTACCAACTTTATTTGGGATTATAAGAGCCATAGAATAAATAAAAAACATTTATGTAAATTAAAAATAAATGGAGGTTTAGCACTACCAAACTTGATGTTTTATTACTGGGCAGTTAATATTAAAAATATGAATTTTTGGTTAGAAGAGACAGATAACCAACCAATTTGGTTAAAAATGGAAAAAGAAGGTTGTTCTCCTTTTGAAATCAGTTCAATAATATTGGCCAATATTAATTTAGGTAAGAAAACCTATAGTGAAAACCCTATAATAGAAAGTGGAATACATATTTGGAAACAAATAAAGAAAACATTAAAATTGAAATCTATACCACTAGCCCTTACCATTGTAAATAACGTTACATTTAAACCTTCAATGATGGATAAAGGCTTTTTACAATGGAAAAATAAGGGAATTATTAAGATGGGCGATCTCTACAAGGAAAACTCTTTCCTTTCATTTCAAGAATTACAACAAATTTATGGATTACATTCCAAAGATTATTTTAGATACTTACAAATCAGAGACTATGTAAAAGCAAACACACAGGAACTTAGAAATAGAAAGACAGAAATTTTAAATGAATGTCTAAATAAACATCCGACCACAGAAAAAATGATTTCATATATATATAATATCCTATTGGAAAATGATGTCCCATTAACAGAAATATATAGACAATCATGGGAAAACGAATTAGGTCAAATTATAAGACCAGAAGTATGGGATGAAAGTTTACAACACATACACCATTGTTCGTTAAATGCTAGACACTCTCTTATACAATTTAAAATATTACATAGACTACATTACTCAAAATCCAAACTACATAACATCTTTCCAAAAATATCTGCCATATGTGATAAATGTCAGGACTTAGAAGCTAATCTGACACACTCATTTACAAATTGTGTAAAAATTACAAAATTTTGGATAGAAATATTTAGGATAATTTTGAATGTTGTTAATATGAATCTGACTCCTGACTCAAAGTTAATAATACTAGGAATACTGGAAACAGATCAATTAATAACAACGAATCAAAAATTTTTTATTGATTATGTTTTAATAATTGGGAGAAAATTAATATTAAAATTCTGGAAAGGTCCTACATCCCCCACAATCAAAATGTGGAATACAGAAATGTCGGAGACACTCAATCTGGAAAGATTGAGGCTTGTCCTAATGAACAGGTTGGATCTCTTCAGAGGGATATGGTCTCCATATATTGAATATCTACAGGGTCAAAGTGGCTCAGTGCGGGTGCTTGACTGAGGCCTGAATAATAGAATGGATGAAGAATTACGTATAATAAATCATGGTTATATCTCCAACGATGGATAATTGTTTAATACTCCATTCACTTCTTTATTTTCTATATTATTTTTCTCTATCTTTTCCTACTTAATAAAAAAATATATATATATATTTAAAAACAGTGTCACCACTCTCAAACAAATCACCGCATACCCGAATCAGAAGCCATGGATGAACAGCGAGTTCAGGCGACTGCTGAAAGCACGGGACTTGGCTTCCAGGTCAGGCGATGCCCATGCCTATAGTTCATCGAGGGCCAATCTGAAGAGGGGCATTAAGAACGCCAAACACAGATACAAAGCTGCAGATCGAGGAGCACTTTGACAGCAACTCCGACCCCCGAAGCATGTGGCATGGCATCCAGGCCATCACTGACTACAGAGCCACCAACTCCACCCCCACTTCCAGCGACGCATCCTTCCTCGAGGAACTCAATCACTTTTATGGTCGCTTTGAAAGGGACAACCAAGAGTTGGCCATCAAGGCTGTGCTCCCCAATGACCACCAGCCCCTCACACTCAACCCCTACGTCAACACCATTATCCCCTCGAAATTGATCGCCAAACTCGATGACCTGGGCATCAACCCCTCCCTCTGCAATTGGTTACTGGACTTTCTAACCAACAGACCACAGTCTGTAGGTTGGATAGCCACTCCTCTTCTACACTCACCCTGAACACTGATGTACCCCAGGGCTGCGTGCTGAGCACCCTCCTATACTCCCTCTTCACCTACGACTGCATACCTGTACATGGTACCAACGCCATCATCAAGTATGCAGATGACACGACGGTGATTGGCCTCATCAGCGACATCGATGAGTCGGCCTACAGGGAGGAGGTTCAGCTCCTAACAGCATGGTGTGCCGACAATAACCTGGCCCTCAACTCCAAGAAGACCAAGGAGCTCATTGTTGACTTCAGGAGATCGAGAGGCTGCACGCACAACCCCATCCATATCAACGGGACGGAGGTGGAACGTGTCTCCAGCTTCAGGTTCCTGGGGGTCAACATCTCCGATGACCTCTCCTGGACCCACAACACATCCTCGCTGATCAAGAAGGCTCACCAGCGTCTCTTCTTCCTGAGGAGACTTAAGAAGGTCCACCTGTCTCCCCAGATTCTGCTGAACTTCTACCGCTGCACCATCGAGAGCATCCTTACCAACTGCATCACAGTATGGTATGGTAACTGCCCTGTTGCCGACCGGACACCTTTGCAGAGGGTGGTGAAGAAAAAAATCGGCCAACGCATCACAGGCTCCTCACTCCCCTCCATTGAGTCTGTCCATAGTAAACGATGCCTGGGCAGGGCTCACACCCCAACCACAGACTGTTTACCCTCCTCCCATCCGGGAGACGCTACAGGTCCCTCCGCTGCCAGACCAGCAGGCTCAAGAACAGCTTCTTCCCTGCGGCTGTCACACTTCTCAACGCTGCACTCAATGACTGCCTGTCTCCACCCCTCGCCCCCCCCCCCCCCCCCCCCCCCCCGGACTATCCAATCACCAGCAAATTGCAAGGATACCACTGCATATGCATATTTATTACTTGTTTATTCGTAAATTCGCCCTTCGGAGATACCAATTGCATTTCATTGTCTCTGTATTGTACACTGCACAATGACAATTAAAGATTGAATTGAATTGAATTGAATTGAATTGAATTGAATTGAATTGAACAACAAGAAAGAACTGAACTGAATAAATCTCATCTTTAACGTTTAAATAGTTATATTTTAAGAGATTCACATTTTAAGTTTTAATAAATCCCTTTTCCACTTGCCGTGCCCGTCAGCCATGCCTGCGCAGTTGGGGGCTATGGGTGAGTGGTGGAATATTGCGTTTGGGATCAACTCTCCCATGTGAAGCCACCACCCCTCTGCATTGGGGGGGCAGACCCACGCAGTTGGTCTAGTCTTCTTTAAATTTTGGCTCTCTCACGTTAAAGCTATGGCCTCTAGAATTTGAGTTTTCCATCTTGGGAACAAGGTTCTAACTGTCAATGCTATATGTGCCTCATAATTTTATAAACTTCTATCGGTTTTCCCTCAACCTCTGATATTCCAGAGAAAACAATCCAATGTCCAGTCTCCTGATAGCTAATACCCTCTAATCCAGGCAGCATTCCGGTAAAAGGAAGATACAAGAAACTACAGAAGTTGGTTTACAAATAAAAGGACACGAAGTGCTGGAATAACTCAGCAGGTCAGGTAGCAACTCTGAAGAGCATGGATAGGTGATGTTTTGGGTCGTGACCCTTCTTCAAACTGATTGTTTTGGGGGGGAGGGGATTCTGTAAGGGAGGAGGGGCAGGACAAAGCCACTCTGTCTAAACCCTGTCCCCATACCTCCTCCCTCATATCCATCCAGGTACCCCAACATTCCTTCCAGATGCCTGTCCCTATACCTAATTCCTCATATCGAACTAGGGACCCCTGTAATTCTTTCTAGTGAGGCATTGGGTTTTTTTGCACCTCCTCTAATTTTTTCTCCTGCATTTGTCACGAGTCACTCAAAACAATCTCATGGTATAAAGCGGGGGTCGACACTCTTTGTTCTGCATTGGGGCCAGGACCCATGTCTGTGAGCGGATGGCGGGCTACATCTATCGCCATATATATAACTAAAAGTCTCATCTTGACCACTTCCTGTCTGCGCTGTATATTGATTTTAGTAAAAACGCTACTCTATATCGATATCATTTTTGGCCAACTTACTCACAGTCCTTCTCTGCTGCGGCAACTCCGTGGATTTTTCCGATCGATGAGAAATAAAAAAGTTATGAGTGTTAAAAAATCACGAGATAATCTATAGATAATGATCTCCTTAATCTCTTACTTTCTACACTTTTCTTTCTTTTTTTCAATTTTCTTTTTTCACACTTTTTTCTTTTTCACATACAATATATCACACGTTTCTCTATCTTTTATTATCTATTCTCTCTTTTTCTTTTTCTTTATTAAAACATAATTTAAAAACAAAAAGCAAAAAAAAACAAAAAAAAACAACGAAAACATATGGAGACCCTTCCTCAGACAGATTCCTTCAGGACTTCCAGAGATCAGTAGGGTTAAGCAATAACTCTCTTGGCAAAGAGATGATCATTGTTCAATCAAGACCCTGCATCTCTCTCTTTATCAGTTCTGATGAAGTCTCTGATTTGAAACGTTAAATCTCTCTTCCAATAGATGCTGCCTGAAATGTTGAGGTTTAGCCAGCATTTTCATCTTTTATTCTAACAGATAATGGAAATCATATCTGGAAGCTTAACATTTCTCATCATATTGTTTAGGCTAGTATAATGAGGGAGGATTGCATGTGGCTAAGGAGGATGTTACTTTTTATTATTATGCTGTATTGTTATTATGCTGTATTTTTATGATTAGTTATCTTGATTAAATGTAAATGATTAAATGTCAAAAGAAATTGCTTGAGATCAGCTGATTGGTCCTCTCGCCTGTCAATCACCAAGATGAAGGTAACGCCCCTTCAGTCACTCTGGAAGAACATGAGGGTGCATCCAGAACTGTCATTCTAAGCTGTGAATCAACTGAACTGTGAGTCTGCAATGTACTCGCAATAAATTATTTGTTAGCCTTTAATGACAATGCAATGAGTTGTTTGCCAATTTGATTGCCTGCACTCTGCTTGAAATGCTATGAAATTGAATGTGGTGGCCTGCACTCTGCTTGAAATGCAATTAAATTGAATGTGGTGGCCTGCACTCTGCTTGAAATGCTGTGAAATTGAATGGTGGCCTGCACTCTGCATGGAATGCTGTGAAATTGAATGTGGTGGCCTGCACTCTGCATGGAATGCTGTGAAATTGAATGTGGTGGCCTGCACTCTGCCTGAAATGCTGTGAAATTGAATGTGCTGGCCTGCACTCTATGCCTGAAATGCTGTGAAATTGAATGTGGTGGCCTGCACTCAGCCTGAAATGCTGTGAAATTGAATGTGGTGGCCTGCACTCTGCCTGAAATGGAATTTCAAGGAATAGCCGTGAGTGAACTGCCAGCCCACCAGCCCTGAGTGACTGATCTGCCAGCCCACCAGCCCACCAGCCCTGAGTAACTGTGCTGCCATCCCACCAGCCCTGAGTGACTGAGCTGCCAGCCCACCAGCCCTGAGTGACTGAGCTGCCAGCCCACCAGCCCTGAGTGACTGAGCTGCCAGCCCACCAGCCCTGAGTGACTGAGCTGCCAGCCCACCAGCCCGGAGTGACTGAGCTGCCAGCCTACCAGACCTGAGTGACTGAGCTGCCAGCCCAATAATCCATTCAGCCCACAATGTCCATACTAGTCCTCTGGAAACCAGTCCCTTTGGTCCACAACACCCATTCTAGCACTCCAGAAATCACCCCCCCCCCCCCCCCGCCTATTGGCCACCAATATTGGAATTGGTGGAGGTGGAATATTGCGTTGGGAGACCAGCCCTCCCGTGTGAACATGAGACCCAATGCGTCCCACTTAGTCTAGTAGTTAATAAATGGAGGTAATAATAATACATACTAACTAAATTAGTAATTAGTAATAATACATTCTAACAATACAGACATTAATAATAATACATACTAATAATACATACGAACTAGTGTGACATGATGTTGTTTTTCGCATTCGTTTTCACATGTTTTTCAATTAGTTTTCTGCAGTTCCCACATCCCTCATGTCCCCGGCACTAGCTGCAGTTCCCAGGTTGCTTGCGCACCCCGGGGCTGGCTGCGGTTCCCAGGTCGCCTGCGTGACCCGGGACTGGCTGCGGTGCCCAGGTCGCCTGCGTGAACCGGACTGGCTGGAGCACCCAGGTCGCCTGCGTGCCCCAGGAATGGCTGTAGCGCCCAGGTCGCGAAAACTAAATTTAAAAAAATATGCCTGCGGGCCAGTTAATTTCGGGTTATGGGCCGGATCCGACCCATGGGCCACAGGTTGCCTACCCCTGGTATAAAGTCACAACACGAGACAATCCCGGTCATTCTTACTTCTTCCTCCTCCCATTGGGCAGGAGATACAGAAGCCTGAAAGCCCACACCATGAGACTCAGGAACAGCTTGTTCCCTTATATCAGGCTTCTGAATGTTACTCCCATATGCTAGTGTACTGTGTGATTCTACCCCATTTCGCACATTGGACTTTGTCTTTGGAACTGATATGGTACAATGCCAATAACTCTATCTTCCCCTTTATTCTACCTATTGTGTTCAAGTTTGGCTTGATTGTATTGATGTATAGTATTATCTGATTTGATTGCATGCAAAATAAAGCCTTTCCTCGATACGCATGACATTAATAAACTAAACCTAAACTCTTTATACTAACTTGTCCAAGGTACTACCTGAACTAGTCCCATTCGCTTGAGTTTAGCACATATCCTTCCAAACCTTTCCTATCCATGTACTTATCCAACTGTCTTTTAAATATTGCAATTGAACCCACCTCTACCACTTTCTCCTGTAGCTCATTTCATGTATGGATCACACTCCTCAGGTCCCCTTTAAATCTTTCTCCTTTTACCTTAAACCTGCCCTGTCTGGTTTTAGATTCCCCTTCCCTGGAGAAAAGGCTGCGAGCATCTACCTTATCTATGCCCCTTATGATTTTATAAACTTCTAGGTCACTCCTCACCTGGAGGTTCTACTGCAGTTGTACAGGGTCTTGGTGAGACCACACCTGGAGTATTGCGTACAGTTTTGGTCTCCTAATCTGAGGAAATACATTCTTGCCATAGAGGGATTGCAGAGAAGGTTCACCAGCTGATTCCTGGGATGGCAGGACTTTCATATGAAGAAAGAGTGAATAGACTCGGCTTGTACTCGCTAGAATTTAGAAGATTGAGGGGAGATCTTATAGAAACTTACAAACTTCTTAAGGGGTTGGACAGGCTACATGCAAGATTGTTCCCGATATTGGGGAAGTTCAGAACAAGGGGTCACAGTTTAAGGATAAGGGGTAAGTCTTTTAGGACCGAGATGAGAAAAACATTTTTCACACAGAGAGTGGTGAATCTGTGGAATTCTCTGCCGCAGAAGGTAGTTGAGGCCAGTTCATTGGCTATATTTAAGAGGGAGTTAGATGTGGCCCTTGTGGCTAAAGGGATCAGGGGGTATGGAGAGAAGGCAGGTATAGGATATTGAGTTGGATGATCAGCCATGATCATATTGAATGGCGGTGCAGGCTCGAAGGGCCGGTATGGCCTACTCCTGGACCTATTTTCTATGTTTCCTTCTCCCCAGGGAAAACAGTCCCATCCTATACAGTCTCTCCTTATAACTCGGGGCACACGATGGCGCAGTGGTATGGCAACCATACAGCACCAGAGACCCAGGTTCGATCCCGACTATGGGAGCTGTCTGTACGGAGTTTGTACAGGCACCTGGGTTTTTCCCGGGTGCACCGGTTTCCTCCCACAATCCGAAGACGTACAGGTTTGTAGGTTAATTTACTTCTGTGAAGTGTAAATTGTCCCTGGTGTGTAGGATAGTACTAATGTACAGGGTGATCGCTGGTCAGCGCGGACTCGGTTGCCAAAGTCAAAAATAAAGACATGCATCTGTCACATTGATGAGAACAGGTTCATCCCTTGTGTGGTTTCGGTAAAAGTTATATATTGTCCTGAGTGAGTAGTGAGTGCTAGTGTACAGGGATCGCTGGTCAGCACAAACTCAGTGAGCCTAAGGGCCTGTATTGCTGAATCTGTATCTGTATCCAACTCAATCCCTCCAGCCTTGCCAACATCTGTGCTGCAATTCAAAAATCTAAAGATATTCTGTCCAAGTTAGCCTTTATGTTACATTTCCCTACAATATAACACTAACCACAATTCAAAAACACTTCATCAGCTGTGAAATGGTTTGTGACATCTCTCGGTGTGAAATTTCTTTCTTGCAATTTATTTTTGACTTTTGTTTATATTTCATCTACTGGCAATTTAAGCCAGTGGTTTCATATCTTAGGCTGATTTTAAAATCTAGATGCTGATAGGCTGGGTGAAATTTCTCATAGAGGAATGCCAGTTAAAGTGCAAGAAGCAAGGAAAAGCATTTGAAAAAAATTTACTACATTAAACGCAACACTAAAAGTAAGATAGGTGTCAACACCAAGTGACCACAATGTGGTTTTGAAATAATGTTCTTATTGTTAAATGGGGTTGAAGGTGTTGACGCAGTTGCAAATAGCAGGCTAAAATCACTTGTGAAACCTCAACCTTATCGAGAAACAGATTTAACTGTATTTGATATCAGGTTACCAGAGGACATAAACTGTAGCTAGTAACAAGTCCAACGCCCAGGTACAAGACCATGACGAATAAGAGAGAAAGAGTTTAACCATTTTCCCATGATACTAAATCACAAGCCATCAACATCTTTGGGTTCACTATTGACCAGAGGGTTAACTGGAGTAGCTTCATACTATGGGTCCAAAGGTAGTCAAGCTTGGGTTTTAAAAATTTGCCTTACACCCCAGGACGTATACATTGCTAGCATGAAATTTTAAAAAATAACATTTCAGGAGAGGTTATGATTAGACGTAAAATATAAAAACAGATTATTATTAAAGATAGATGTTGCAAAGAGGAGAATTAACTGAAAATACAGTGCAAAAGTTTATTACATTTGTTATCACTTTAACATTTTCTAAAGTCAAAACGCTTTATATTTCACTGAGAGGAGCCAGTCATTCATAAAGCCTACACTTTCCTAACTTGCCAAAGAGCAAGACACCTCTGCCAGGGACGAGGGCAGGATCCTCGCATGCATCTCAGTCATCAATCAGAACTAAAGAACTGTGAATGATCTATACAGGGTCTGAACTGGGAGATGTCCATTAGGGGTCCATCGCAGACTATGACAGAGCTCCACTCCCAAGAACTGTTTATAACCCAAACAGTTTGTAAATCGAAAAAGAATAATTAAATGAATCATTAAACACCATACTCTTGTTTAAAAAGGCCACACAAATAATTAATGGCCAGTTCAGCTCACCTGCAATGATAAACAAATTACTAGAAAGTGAGTGAGTGGATGCGGAGAGAAGGCAAGGAGAAATGTTTCATTCCCACCCAGCAGAAGATGCCTCCAGCCCCGCAGCAGCCGGCAAATTCATCCCGATAGCCTCTCAAATGCCCGTTCGTATGTACAGGCTACACCTAAATCACACATTTATAACCTGGGAAGAACCCATGGAAAGTTATATTTGATAGTCAAGTCAGATGAAGAAATCAAAATAAGAGGAAAAAAGTTGTACAGAAGGAAAGAGAAGAGATAGAAAGGATTTAAAGTAAACTTTGGATGACGACGTCGAACCAGTGTTAATTAGGAAATGAGATACAGAATGGGGGAGGACTGGAATCATAAAATTATAGAAACAAAACAGGGAAGAAGGCAGCCTGGTCTTCAACTACAAGCATCAATTCTGCCCCCACTGAAGCTGCTTAATCTGTTCGGTGTTTGCAGAGGTTTCTGTTTTGAAGTCAACCAGAAATCTTTGATTGGACTTATTCCCTTATCATCTGTACACTGTGAATACCTCGATTGTAATCATGTGTTGTCTTTCCACTGACTTGTTAGCATGCAACAAAAACTTTTCATTGTACCTTGGTACACGGGGCAATAAGCTAAACTGAAATCACATTGATTCCAACTAGCTCTCTGCCTATTCAATCCCATCCCTCTGCTCTTTCTCCGTGACCATACAACCCACAGTTGCTTGTCCAATTTCCTTCCAAAAGCCTGAACAGTCTTTATTTCTTACAAGGAATGAACTTCAATTCATAAGGACTTTCCCTACCTCCCTCCCCTTTGTGTTTTATACACTGCTTTGCATCCAACTACACAGATGAAAGAGATTTAAGATGCAACATGTAATAAGATCCATCTGGAATGAAGGGAGAAGAAATACATCAGACTTACTGCAGGTTAATATACAGTTCCTAATAGTGTGTGAGCACTGAAGGTCGACTTAGTGTGCAGGCAAATTTACATGACGAGTAATGGGCCATGAAATAACAAAAGAACTTGGGAGATTCCAGCTGTCCTCAAAGAAACTAGGAGGAAGGTAGAGTGCAAGTGGGAAACACAATCATTTTTTATTATGGACATGGGACTCTTTATTCATCGTGCGTGGATGAAAAAGAGTCCTGTGTACATGATTTTTATCTGTTAGGATGCTATTCATTAACAACTGCTGGCCTGTTATTAACTGTCTTGACTTCTTCATGCCCCTAACTCACTCCACACACAGCCCTGTGCTCACTCAGCAACAATCCCATCATTGTTATTAAACCCGCTGAGAGGGGAGGTGCCATTGCAGTCTGGGAGGTTGACCTCTGCCATGCTGGGGCAAGGCGGCAACTCCAGACACCTCCACATTCCTACCCTTTGACCATGGCCCCACAGATGAGCACCAGGCCATCACCTCACAGACTGTTACTGATCTCATCGCCTCTGGTGATCTTCCCTCCACAGCTTCCAATCTTATAGTTCCCCAGCCCCACATTGCCTGCTCCTATTTGCTTCCGGAAATCCACAAAAAAGACTGCACAAAAAAGACTGCATTGTTTTTAAGTGAGTTTACCCCAAAACGTCATCTCAAAATGCCTTGATCCCATACTATTCCCCCTTTTTCAGTCCTTTCCCACTTACACCCAAGGCACCTCACATGCCCTTCAAGTCTTCATGAACACACTCGCTAGGGCCACATTCCCTTATCTTTACCATGGATAGTCCTTTTACACCTCCATCCCCCTTGAAGGTCTCAAGGCCCTCCGATATTTCCTTGAACAGGGAAACTATCACTTTCCTTCTACCAACACTCACCTCCACCTGGCAGAACATGTCCTCAGCCTCAACATGTTCTCCCTTGACTATTCTCACCTTCTTCAAGTTAAAAGTGTAGCCATGGGCTCTCGCTAGGGCCCCAGGTATACCTGCCTTTTTTTGTTATATAGAACATAGAACAGTACTGCACAGGAACAGGTCCTTTGGCCCATAATATTAGTGCCGATCATGATGCCCAGTTAAACTGATCTAATCTCCCTGTACATGATCCATATACCTTTATTCCTTGCACTTCCATGTGCCTCTCCAAAACGCCTCTATTATATCTACCTCTACCATCACACCTGGCAATGCATCCCAGGCATCCACCACTCTCTGTGTAAAAAACTTGCCACACACAAGTCCATTAAACATTCTCCCTCTGGCCTTTTAGTTTTGCCCACTAATGTTGGACATTTCCACCCTGGCAAAAAGGTCGGCCTGTCTACCCCATCTGTGCCTCTCATAATTTTATATACCTATCAAGTCTCCCCTCAACCGCCAGCATACCAGAGAAAACAATCCAAGTCTATCCAACCTCTTCTTGTAGCTGAAACTCTCTAATCCAGGCAGCATTCTGGTAAATCTCATTTGTACCCTCTCCAAACCTGCATATCTTTCCTGTAATGGGGCAGCCACAACTCCACTCCTCGGTTCACTCATCACTTCCCACCGAACCCACCCCCTCCCCAGGTATTTTCCCCTGCATTAGCATGAGATGTAAAACATGTACCTATACCTCCTCCCACACATCCATCCAAAGACCAAAACAGCCCATCCAAATGAGACAGGTTTACATTCTCGTCTTCTTACCCCATCTACTGCAACTGGTGTTACCGATATGTCCTCCTTTACATTGGCGAGTCCAAGACTGGACTAAGCGATCATTTAGCTGAACACTTATGCTTGGTCTGCCAAGTCCGCAACGACCAGCGATCACCCAGTACACTAGCACAATCCTACACACTAGTGACAATTTACAATTTTAATCAAAGCCAAAGCCAATTAACCTACAAACCTGGACGTCTTTTGGAGTGTGGGAGGAAACCAGAGCTCCCTGAGAAAATCCACACAGTCACAGGGCGAACATACTAACTTCATACAGACAGCACCTGTAGTCAGGATCGAACATGCGTCTCTGCCGCTGCAAGGCAACAACTCAACCGTTGTGCAGCTGTGCCGACCTGCTGAGTTATTCCAGCATTTTGTATCCTTTCCAATTTTCTTTCCCGTGCCAGCATTCTATTTCTGGATTCCCCACCTAAAGCTCACTGCCTCTCTAACTCTCCCGCCCTTTTAAGATATTATATCCTTTTCACCAAGTGCTTTACCACAATGTATAATCAAATATTTTGTTTGATTTTGTTCCCAGAAAATATATCAATCAGTTTGAATGTACTAAAGTGGTATAAAAATGTAAGTTATATTCTACAAGATTGCAAAGGGGAATTTCCCCATGGACATTCAGAATAAGTCACATTGTATCAGAGTCACATAGCAGAGGATCTGCCCTTTCACCCACTAAGTCCCCTGGAACCATCCGGAGCCCATTTACACTAATCCTACATTGATTCTATCATATTTTCCCCAAATTATCATCAGCACCCCTGCACCACCTCCCCTACCCCCCCCCCCCCCTGCCAGATACTACCACGGCACATTAACACTATCCTACACTCACTAGGGACAATTTACTTTTATACCACGGCAGTTAATTTACAAACCTGTACGTCTTTAGAGTGTGGGAGGAAACCGAAGATCTCAGAAAAAACCCATGCGGTCATGGGGAGAGCATACAAACTCGTACAGATGGGTCTTCTGTGCTGCAAGCGCTGAAAGGCAGCAACTCTACCGCTGTGCCTCTGTGTCGCCCACACCATCCACAAATTACACCCCGTGCCGTGATGTGGGAGGAAACCATAGCACCCAGAGGAAACTCACATGGTTACAGGGAGAATATGTAAAGTCCACACAAGCAGCACCTGAGGCCAGAAGAGAACCCAGATCACTAGAGCATGTGGCATCAGCTTTACTAGCTGAACTACCATGCCAGCTTTGTGCGAGACCTCAGTCAGGCAAGAATGTTTCGCTCCTCTTAGACATGCCAAATGTTTTATTAAAATACAGAATCTTCTGTTTTCTTTCTCCGGTTTTAGTTCACAATTAAGTAAATTAATTTCAATAACTTACCATGATAGATTGCAGGGCCAACACCTGTGAATAGGTTCCACTACTTGCAGCCCAGGACCCCATTCTGGTTGAAAAAAGTGATCTTTCCCAGTTTTAGCATCAGATCCCTCTTGTCATCAAATACAGCAACATAAGAAAATGCAATTAATATGTAAATAAGATGAAGTATAGATCCTTCTTCGCTTTTTCTAACTGGATTGTCTTCCAGATGTGGAAAACCATAAAAAGGTTTCCTTGTGCTGATGTGATGCATATTGTACATTGTAAAACAGTAACAGATATCTTCACAATTATTTAAGAATACCAGAAAAACTTAGAAAACCACCAATGGCCAGACAATCTATTAAAGTATCTATGATCCATGGACACTCGCTGAACTCCATATGTTAGCCAGAAATGTTGGTTTCCATTTCAATAATGATAGTAATTTTCTCTTCAGTTGGTGAATATGTTTAAACCCCTTTCTGGTAGATCTACCTATAGGGCATGGTGTATTTATGGCTGGTCTCTTCAAAAGAGAAGTAAATCACTTTGGATTTGTCGTCTAATGTTGAGGCCCCTCGCTGAAACCTTGATCTAATGCAGCCCAGCTCTGAAAGTTACAAATCAGACCAAACAAGAACACTGATGGGTCCAAGCGGCACACAGCCCTGGGAACCCAGTAACCTTTGAATTAGGAGAAACGATCATAAAGCTGAACTTCTTTGACAAAGCCTTTAAATTTTGACCCTGGTTTATGAAGAATGGCAATAATTTTCAATTCCCACAGTCTGCAACTTCACAGGGGAAAAACATCTTCAAGGTCCTATTTGCTATTATCTGTAGTAAATTAAAACCAGTTGAGAAATATATATGACAATTAAAGAAAATATGACAAGGTTTCGAAAGTTCTAGCATTCCAATTTTGAGGACATTTTATGATTTTAATTACATTTAGGCGACCATCATTTATGTTAAATTTTCATGCAATGTCCAATCATGGATCAATTTATTTGAATATGAGATTGTTTTGTATTGAATTTGTATTAGAATTCTGCATTATTAAACATAACAAAATACCCTGTGTTCTGAGAAAACTCCAGACATTAAAGTAGCTGTTAATTAAAATTGAATTTCAAGTTTTCATAACGCACACAGTAGGTTAGTGAAGGCAGTTTGGAAAATTACAGAACTATCTTAACTAGGCAATTGTAACTAGACAATTCATGATGTACATGTTTAAGCATTAAGGCTTTGTGTTTGAATTGTGAAGTTCATTCTGCAATTGTAAACAGTTGGAAAAAATGTCACCTTGTTCTGGATGAGATATTCATCGCAAACCCCGTCTGCCATCGCAGGTTCAATACAAAATATCCCATGACACCATTACAGAACATCAAATCTCATCCAGGATGACATAGGCCAATGTTACAAAACAAAATATATATATTTTGTATAATTTTTTGTTGTTGTTTATGTGTCCTTGGTATATTCATATAGGCAGTTGTATCTCTTGCATTACAACAGTAACTACACTTCAGAAGGAAAGTTTATTGACTGTAAAGTGGTTTGGAACATTCTGAAAAGCCTTGTATAAATAGTCTTTTTTTCCTATTTTACAGTTACTGTAGTTCCCTCATGGCCATTTACCCAACTCTCATATCATTATCAAGCCTGGTCCAGCTGGTACCAGGCTATTCTCATCAAATTCTGCAATTTGATGAGAATTGCAGAAGCAATTCAAAGCACCTTCATACAAAGAGAAACAATTTACACACGTGTTATTTCGATGGACTGTTATATCTCCACTGATTTTTATGAGGAGTTTGATTTGCATTATCTAATCACTTTTCTCATCTTTCCCTTGGTCCAGAACTGCAGGAATTCCTCTGCATTGCAAGGGGAATTTTCAAAAGAATATCCTATATATCAGTGTAAAGTAGCAGAAAAGATACAGTGATTTCAAACACCAGTTATGACTGGCAAATACTGAGCTCCTGTGATCTTTCCGAACCAGTTTAAAAAATTGGCTCTCCCCGAACAAATTGGCCATATCCCAATCAAATTAATCACCACATGTTTAAGCTAATTGCATCTGTTTATAGACCTGAACATGAGCAGTTGTATTTTTAGGTAAAAGGACTAATTGATAGCTTTAATTAGCTATTTAATTTACAAAAGAAACCAATTGATATAAACCAATGTAAATTGTTCGTCCTAGAATTTTTTAGATCAAGTTTATAATATAAGGTTATTTGCAGGTGGTTTACCAGACAATAGAAACTTACATGTCTGTGTGGTAAATCTACTTCCAGCTGTATTCATTAATTAAGGAATATTTTAATTAAATTTTAAATTTACATTCTGAAGCACTGGTTCAAGGAAGATTTTACAGCTGGCAATATCCAAATATTTAAGCAAAAATACTTTCATAAACCATTGTAATTTTAAACATAGTTTCCTTCCAAGGGTAGTAATTGCAACTGAAGCTGGTATTCATGGTGAAGATGATTTTAGATGATTTAATTTCAATATCCTTCTGTCTTCTGGCAGGGCCAAGTTCAGGATATGAAACTTTCCCCTTTGGAAAGTTAGAGAAAATGTCACATTTCAAAGACATTACTTTAGCAAGGTACTAATAACTGAAGCAGGCTCCAAAATTAATGGTAGAAAATAGGTAAACGATGTTTGAGACAAGAGGGAATTAATCAGCACTGCACTTGAGGCCAGGAAGGATGGGAAGGTATATATATATATATATATAAGCGTTCGAGGAAATTAAACTGCAAATTAAGGGAACATTGATAAAAACTGATGGTATCAAAATTAAGAATTATGTCAGGAAGCTTTTCTTCAGTCAATGATTGATTAATACCTGTAATTTTTATGCACAAAATACTGAAGTTCAAACTGTTAGGCAGTGGTTATTTGTCTCTCTTTTGTTGATACAGGATTTAGTTGCAGCTGACAGTAACTTGCTGGCACATAAAGCGAGAGCAAAATAATGCTTGCAATAATAAAAACAGAAAATGCTGGGAATACTCAGCAGGTCAGACCACTTCAGATGTTGGCAGGCTTTCTGAGGCTGGGACTGCGATAGATCCCTTCGATGGTGGGGAGGTCAGAGCCGGTGATGGACTGGGCAGTGGTCACAACTTTCTGCAGTCTTTTCCGCTCCTGGACGTTCAAGTTGCCGGGCCAGGCCACAATGCAGCTAGTCAGCATGCTCTCTACTGTGCACCTGTAGAGGTTCGAGAGAGTCCTCCTTGACATACTGACTCTCCGTAAAGCAAATCTGAAAACAGGAAAGTGACTGATGGGCAGGGAAAGTAAGAAGGTATATGATAGAAGAGGGGCAAGAGTGGTTAGATGATGGGGCAAGAGGGAGAAAGGAGAGAGACCAAAGAAGGGTCTAGTGGAGGTGAGGGTGGAGATAGCTGCATGATTGCCTTTAGCTGCTCTCTGAAGTGGCGGGAGCAGTAATTATTATCTGAAATTATTGAACTATTCAAGGATCAATCAGGAGAGGTGGCGTGATTTCTTCAGGTTCTCATAAGATTTTTTAGAAAAAACCTTGTAAAAAGTGAGATCAATGTGGGGAAGACTAATAAGCTAAGGCAATATGAGGTTTACTACCTCAGATATGCCCCCTGACACCAAGCAAAAATTTCCTCCTTTATCCTTGAACTGAATCGTCTTCACTCTTGTTACCATCTTGTTTTTAAAGTAGATATAAAAGGCTTTGGGAATTTCTTTAATCTGAATTTCCAAACCATTTCATGACCCCTTTTGACCCTTCTAATCTCCCGTTTGAGTTATTTCCTTCTTTCTTTATATTCCTCAATCAAATTCCATCCTCTTAAACCTTGCATTGCTTCCTTTTTTCTTTTTCAGCAAATTTACAATCATTTTGGTCAACCGATTCCCTTACTTTGCCATCCTTACCCCTCCTTGCTGGAACAGGCCTGTCCTGAGCTTTGATCAACAGGCCTTTAAGCAACCCCCACATGTCAGATGTGGACTTGCCCAATAACTACTGCTCCCAGTGTATCCTCCTGAACATAGAAACATAGAAACATAGAAATTAGGTGCAGGAGTAGGCCATTCAGCCCTTCAAGCCTGCACCGCCATTCAATATGATCATGGCTGATCATCCAACTCAGTATCCCGTACCTGCCTTCTCTCCATACCCTCTGATCCCCTTAGCCACAAGGACCACATCTAACTCCCTCTTAAATATAGACAATGAACTGGCCTCCACTACCCTCTGTGACCGAGAGTTCCAGAGACCCACCACTCTCTGTGTGAAAAAAGTCCTTCTCATCTTGGTCCTAAAGGATTTCCCCCTTATCCTTAAGCTGTGACCCCTTGTCCTGGACTTCCCCAACATCGGGAACAATCTTCCTGCATCTAGCCTGTCCAACCCCTTAAGAATTTTGTAAGTTTCTATAAGATCCCCTCTTAATCTCCTAAATTCCAGAGAGTATAAACCGAGTCTATCCAGTCTTTCTTCATAAGACAGTCCTGACATCCCAGGAATCAGTCTGGAACGCTTGAAATCTCACCACAAAAGGTTAAGGTATAGCTATTTTTCTATAGCTATCAGGTTATTGAATCAACCTGCACAATTCCAATCCTTCCTTTGCAGCAGAACACCATGGCCACCTCCTCTACTGCAAAGTACCTGATTTCAAATAATGTTTTTTTTCTTTTGCACTAATAACTTGTTTTTTGCAGCCTTTTTCTTTTTACTGACTTGTAGAATGTTTGTGTGTTGTCTGAGTCTATGTTCCTGCGATGCTGCTGCAAACATGATTTTCATTGTAAACACAAGAGACTGCAATTGAAATATGTTGGAAGACACTGCAGATGTTGGTTTAAACCAAAGATAGACCCAAAAAGCTGGAGTAACTCAGGGGGACAGGCAGCATCTCTGGAGAGAAGGAATGGGTCATGTTTCAGATTGAGACTCTTCATCAGACTAGTTAGGGAAAAGGGAAACGAGAGATACGGACAATGAGAGAGATAAAGAACAATGAATGAAAGATATGCAAAAAAAGTAACGATGACAAAGGAAACAGGCCATTGTTAGCAGTTTGTTGGGTGAAAACGAGAAGCTAATTCGACTTGGGTGGGGAAGGGATAAAGATGCTGGAACCTTGAGCAAAAAGCCGTGAACTCGTCAGGTCAGCCAGCATGGGTCCTGAGGGAATGGACAGATTGGGTCTTGACTCTTCTTCAGAATGATGTAGAGGGAGTTGGGGGGGGGGGGGGGGGGGGGGGGGGGGGGGAGGGGGAGGGGGGGGGAGGTCTGGAAAAAATGTGGGAATAGTACAAAGCCTGGCAAATGATAGGTTGATAAAGGGGAAAAAGAGTCATTGAAATATGAGTTGAGATGGTGACAGAGGCCAGAGATGAAAAGGCTAGAGAGATGTTTTAATGTATCTGCACATCACCATGCTTCTGCATATGACAATCAACTCGACCTGATTTGAACGTTAATGAATTCACTGGATGCACAAGGCAGTGTTGAAATCAATCACCGCCAAGATAGTCTCAGGTTGTGGGACAGGCCCATAAGGTTGTGATGAGGCGTGTCCAGCGACAGCGGCTGTATCCCTCCTGCTCCAGGTTGCAAGATCCCCCGGCCAAGGATATCGAAGAGATAAATGGAAGAGAAGCATGAATGGAGTCCACAAACCTGGATCCAGCAAGACGAAAAGCAGTCCCTATATTCAGAACAGGCAGTTCGGGACCAATGATGTAGGTGTGAGAGACTCGCCGTTTCCTTTCATCGTCGACTTTCACGCGAACACACTCTCCTGGAATAGTTGATGCATTGTTCGTCCTGTTGCGGGCTCATTTTGAGATGAATGAACAAGTTCCCCATTGATCTCTCCCTCAATCCCAGCACTGTGCCATCAGCAACTCGAGGTAATTTAATTCCTCCGACAAGAAACACAACGCTTTGGAATTCAGGCAAGTTATTTAAAAAATACCAGAAATAGCTTGCAAAATTACTTGAAACAAAATAATTGGAATGTCATTTCCAATTCGCCGTTCGATGATACGAGCAATCCTGCATACTTGAGCATCACAATGCAGGAGAATGTCACTAAAAGAGATTCCTAGAAATCTCTCTATCTCTCCCCCACCCTAGTCGCACTAGCTTCTCATTTTCACACTACAAACAGCTTACAATTCCCTTCATCATCGATACTTTTTTGCATATCTTTCAATCATTGTTCTTTATCTCTCCACATCACCGTCTATATCTCTCGTTTCCCTTATCCCTGACCAGTCTGAAGAAGGGTCTCGACCCGAAACGTCGCCTATCTCTGCTGCACTTAGATGCTGCTGCACCCGCTGAGTTTCTCCAGCCTTTTGTGTACCCTAGAAATTAATAGTTTGATTAACAAAAAGTAAAGGGATGGAGATATGTTGTCTGAGGTCAACGCCGCGGCCTCGGAGCGGCCAGATGCCATGTTATTTTAGGAGATTATGTTTAATATTAATTTCACGTGAACTTCAATAAAAATCCAGGAATATTCTGACCTTCTCCCGAGTACAGATTACTTTCTTCAGATTGTTCAGATTGTTTAAATAAACTCCGGTGCAGTATTCGCTAATGGAAGTTACCAGAATTTCGCCAAAAAATAAACCCCAAATCCTCCAAAATCAATGGAATTGAGTGAAACTGGCCAAAACAGATCCCAATCCGAATGACAAAAATTGAGAACCATTGAAGTTAAAACTTAAGATGGTTAAGGGCAAATAGAAAACAGCTCTGTTTCTGATTGTGCGGTTGTAGTTTTTCCATTGTGCAGGTACATGCCAATAAAACAGGAACATGCCCTTGGATTTACTTCCCGGAATTCAAAACATTCCATATTCCTAGATTAAGACAGAAAAGCTAAATTCTGGATATTAATAACAACTACGTTAGATAAATTAAAACCTGCTGAATAAATTGATGTTAAAGCCAAGAATATTTTAATTTTACAAGAAACATTATTTTCATGAAGGATTATAAAATCTATATTCATTGTTGGAATAAACTACCGAATCGTTTTTGTTTTGGCCAGGCAATGGACTAAGCGCGTCCTTTTTTAAATTGCATTATTTTCGAGGCCTTTTTTATTCTGTTATTTTTTTTAATCTGGAAATCTTATGTACAATTTATTTTCTTGAAATTAAGATCACATACAATGCTGGCAGATTCACGGAAAATTTGTAAAAGATGAACAACATTTCTGGAAATATGGAAGATTGGTGGGGAAATTGGGAGAAATCAACACAAACAACATCATTGGGAATTAAAATCGAAATGATAAACAGGCCCAATAGAAAAGACCGAAATTAAAATGGAAATTAAAGCAACTAGAGTAATTTTTAAGAATCGGAATGAAGCATGTTTTACAATGAGTTTTGCAACAACACGTTGGACCGATACCACTAGAGAGCGCTGCCAGATTATCAAAACAGCCGAAAGAAACTCAATGGTAGAAACCCGACCCTGTGTCCGTTGATTAAACTGATAACGATCTGAATTAACAAAAACGAAACACTTTTCAGCCGAGTGTGTAACTCCGACGATAGGGAAACTTGGGAACCAGCAGCATTCTCACACACGTAATTGCAAAACAAATCATGCAACTCTGGAATCCGCTTGCAATAAAGTCGTTCGTCCAAAACGCGACTAGATTACGCAAGGACTGGGAATATTGTTGTACGGTTTAAGATTTTAATAAACGATTAAAATTACATTTTATCCGGTGGTAGATGCCGATTATTTTACAACGGAGGGGCGGGGTAAAATTCGCCTTGCATGAATTTGTTACTGTGATTTATTTATTCTGAAAGTAATACATGAAATCTCATATGCAGCATATGCGTTATAAATTCATGTGGCGCTGATAGAGCATCTGCACATGAAAATGAATCTGGTAATTGGAATTTAGATAGGTTACAGTTTGTCAGCTGCGGACCCCGTTTCAATAAAACTCACTTTTCATCTGTTTACAAACTATCGTTTATGTGTGTTATGGTGCCTGTTCGCGCAGGAATTTGAAAGATGAATGTGTATAAATTTGCAAGTACAAAAGTGTGAGAGCTCTAGCTGTGCCAGAGTGACAAGTGTCACATCTAGTTCCAGAGAGGTAGCTGTCAGCAGGATTATGTTTATGTGAAAATGAACTACCAAAGCAAATCGCAGTATTTTATCTGAAGAAAACATAGTACAATTTAAACGACATTTAAAAAACTCTATCCAAGTGTAAAAGCAAGACTATAGCTATGCATCTGTTGTAATGATGAGCATAGTAATGTGCAGAGACAATTCATTTGAGAAGGTAGACATTCATTTGAGGTTTGCTCAAATAGAAACCATTTCTAGTTTTATTGCAGATAACTATTCAAATTAGAAATTAATGGAAAGATCCAAATTGTAAACTGCCCGACACTTATCAGATACTTTATAGTTAAAATTAAAGAGAGAGTTGAAGTTTCATCAGTATGTACACCGATGTGTTTCGGTAACTACTTCGGTGTATCACACCTGTTACACTGCATGGAACAATAATTAGAGTGTCTGTCCGAAACATACTGTGCAGCTGCGGCCTTACCATGTCTGAGGTTACGTATCAGACGCATAGCCTTGGACACCAAATTTAACAGAGACTGACAACAAACAAGTAGCGCATAGTTGAAGGATGGGGCGCAGGGAAGTGTATATCGGAACTACAACTCCCGAGATGCACTGCCGGTGTCTCGGGGGTGTTGAGTTGGCGGCAGAGCCAATCGGCGGAGGCATGGCAGGTGCCTGGGCGGGAGGGCAGCCAATGAGCGTGAGAGAGGGGCGGGCGGGAGGCGAGTTTGTCAATGGCTGTGCATGTCGGGAACAGCCGATCCAGCAGCTCGGGCGAGCGCTGCACTGGGGAAAAAGAGAGAGAGAGAGAGAGAGAGAGGGAATGTGAGAGAATGTGAGAGAGAGAGAGAGAGAGAGAGAGAGAGAGTGTAATCAGAGGAGAGCGGGCGAGAGACCCAGCAAACACCCAGCGCTGCCACCAATCTGCAACTTGCGAAAGTCTTGCAAACAAAACATCAAGCGAGAGGGAACAGAAAGAGAAAACAGAGAAAAA
This sequence comes from Okamejei kenojei, assembly GCA_035221665.1. NCBI lineage: Eukaryota > Metazoa > Chordata > Chondrichthyes > Rajiformes > Rajidae > Okamejei > Okamejei kenojei. The sequence goes on from CM069137.1 coordinate 57,264,640, forward strand.
AAAGTTGATGCTCACTTTCCGAGGATACAGTTGGTAGTCATATAATTTTATGCAGCACTGACTTGACATAACCAACTGCAAGGGAAACAAAAGACAAATCTGAGAGAAAATGAATTTGGCGACGCTACTCTTTGCGAGTTTGTTGTGTGCAACACTGAAGGTGCGGGGAATAATTTCGCAGTCAGGTAAGTGACAGGTTTCCTTCAGTGTTTTGGCGCGTAGTGTGTGCGTGTCGTGTTTTAATATTGGCACAATATTTACCCTGTTTGTAAACTTGAATGAAACAAAGTTTTGCCTTTAAAATCATTTTATGCATTCAAAGCTTTCATTTAAAAGGTAGTTAGTGTAGAAGTATGTGTGTCACACAAACGCCTCAGTTACTAAGAGCCACTGGAGTGTTGTAACAATTTCAATTGTCCCCAAAGCTCCCTGCTGTTGTTCCTTCTGAAAATCTTTTGTGCGAATTCCTTAATTATGCGTGTTTGCGCTTTTCAGAAGCAGTTGAGCTTGACATGTAGTTTTCAGCTTGTGAGGATTTCATGTGGCAGTGAACCGAGTTTTGCCTGTCTGCTATTTATTTTCCCCTGGCAGCGGGATCTTAACATGGTTTGCGTGTGACCTAGGTTGAACAACTTTAGTTAAATATAACCCGAATAAATTTAGCTGCAAAATGCACATTTGGTACAGGTGCATAACGAGAAAGTAACTGCCTTTTAATGTTTTATGGGAAGCAAAACGGAATGAGTTCATCTCCCCCTCAGTGTATGTGCTAATTGTACGTACTTTATCAAATCTAAAATATTGTTTGGGTTTTAATCTGCTGTGGTGTAGCGACTGGGAGCCTGCAATAATTTGTTTTGATATCAATGTCTAAAATATGAAACCAGGGCGGCTTCAACTGGGGTGCCAGGGGCGACAAGATGTTGAGTGAATTACTTTTAGATTAAGCAAATTAAGGAAACGAAGGGAGACAATCTGCTGCTCATATTATTAGGCACACTTTAAGTTATGTGGCAGTGGAGTATTTTATTGATGCTTATTTTCCGGATTGATGTTATTGGTCGCCCTTGCTTTCGCGCGTAAGAACAAAAGCCAGTCATTCGGAGTGTTGCAAAATGTCACAATTTATTGCATTGTTTTTGCTGCAATGTAAAGTTCTCGCTGGAATGTGTACCTGTCAAAAACATTAAATTAAAAACGACACGAATTATAACAGGATGGCATTGCATGATTCGACATTGTAAATATAGTTGCACCGTTCCGGTTTGCCCCTGACCTCGAGAAATGGGCAAAGAGCGTCTGGACCTCTGGAAGTAACGGTGGTAACGGCGAGCAGTGGCGGCTGCCGCTCTACATTGTATTAATCCACCCCAAGAATGAATGAATGAAGGTTAGATCAATCTGTATGTGAGCACGGTGAGTTCAATCCATGCAAGGGAAGGAAACCCAGACAGTGTCAGCCTCTCAGACGGCTCCTAGTTTTGAGAAGGTCGTGAATGTGTAAAGGGACGCGGTTCTGTCAAAAGGCAAGACGTGCTCGGACAGAAAGCAGCGCTGTCCTTCTATCACACGGAAGGGCAAGCACTGACAGCTCCGGCGCAGAGTGTTGGACCCTCACACACTCTGGATCGGAGGGTATCGTTCGAGGCAGGTCAGCCCTCGGCTGCACAGCGCGTGGAAGCAGAGCAACCGGAGAAGCTGCCATGCGACCTATGTCCGTGTGATGTGTGCGTGTGCAGAAATCCATAGGAACCGCGCAGCGCTGTCCAGCACCTGACAAACCCCCTTCGAGGTTTTCCTCTGACGCCGCCGTCTCCTCGCCTTCATTGTATTGGTATTCGCCGTGGCCATAGATCGCTGCTCCCATCCCGACCCCGCTGTAACCCCAAACTAAACATTTCTCGGTAACCTGACAACCTTGGTCCTGATTTTTTTTTCACCCGCCGCTAGCCTGGCAGAATGTTGCTACCTGCGTTTTCTTTCTCCAGAAAACCATTCCACATAAGCCCTGTTATGCAGCTAGTACATATCTCCGACACCCACACTCGGTGAATTCCTTTCTATCCGCGGGTGCTCAACTGGATTAATTCAACGGAAATAAATTAATTCACAGAATAAAGTCTAATCGATGTGTTTTACCAATCTTTATCTTTCTCTACCTGGCTCTTTCGCGTCACTCCCTGCACCTAACGTACAAGGGATTCAAGACCGGCAGGGATTTATTAAACATTTTGCATTGTCTGGGGATCAATGCTTGCAAAGAGCTCCTGTTGTACAACCAGTGCCCGGGAGTGGCCCGATGCCTGTACACGCATGGGAAATTGATGGATGAGTTTAAGCAGATGAATTCGCTTTCCTCGGCTTCGCCGTTTGCCGTGGCATCTAAAAGTCACGGATGATAACTCTCCACTATTATTAAAACAGAGAGTTGGCCGCTCTCCAAGACACCTACGCGATACTGGGGACACAACACGCGAACAAATGCCCCCTTTGTTGAATGATGCAATGTGGCGAACTATGTATTTTTGCAATCGGGACTCGGGTTCATTTAAGCCACCTTACACGTTGGTCCGGTACAGGCAACACAGAGACACTGTAACTGCGGGTGGCTTCGGATGGTTCGGGCTGGCTGCTTTGAGACGCCGTCCCTCGGCGCGGGTATATTTTGGCAATAATTTTACACAATGCCACCATTGACAAAAGGCGTCCATCGCTCCATAATTTGGAAGCCGGCTGTCGGGGGGTGGGGGGCAATCTCCGAGGCTGACATTCACTCATAACGAAGTCCATCCATCACTAGCTATTTAAAACAAAAGCAACCGGAGTGAAGGCTGTGAATGCGCGGTAGGTCGGACAGCAGTACCGGTACAGCGAAACGGTCGAGTAGATTACCTTTCGTTGCAATTGGGGAAATGGACCGGGACCCTTAACTGTGGCAGAGCGCGGTATCTGGGGAATGGGAAGCAGCCAGACAGCGAGCGGGTCAAGGCTATCTCGCTACACTCTGGCCTGTTTATCCTTTTAAGTCCCGTGTTGGTCAGACTAAATGCATTACCCTGCAGCGCAGTGTCAGGGAACCCTGCGGTCACACTGAGACGTGCATGCAGGGTTTGATGCGGCTGGGCTCTGGGCTCTGGGCTCTGGGCTCTGGGGCTGGTATCTCCGCTGCAGCCGCTCGTCTCCTGGTAACCAGGGACGCCAGGTGAGACGCCTGCGCAGAGCCGGCAGTGGGGAGGCGCAGAGAAGCCCGCACCTGCCCGCACTGTGGGACCGGCTGCTGCTACACAGCGGCACACGCAGGGAGGCCACGCCCAGGTTTAAAGGGTGAATGGACAGCGAAGGCTGCTGTGAATCAACTAGGATCTGTTTACAGTGGTTGTACTCGCATCTGATGCTGCAGTAACGGGTGCACGGGAAGAACTCTGCTTCTCACACACAGCCATGATGCTTTGCTCATCTTATAGCGGGTTGTGAAGGGCGGAGGTGAAATGGCCCTAAATACACCCAGGTAGACAAAAATGCTGGAGAAACTCAGCGGGTGAGGCAGCATCTATGGAGCGAAGGAAATAGGCAACGTTCGGGTCGAAACCCTTCTTCGGACACCTAAATACACCCAGTACAGGTTACATAAACCTATAGTAAGAGCAGATGGACCAAAATACAATAGTGCAAATGGCTATCTGACTATGAAAACCATTGACACTGTGCATTTACATTGTATGATACACTCGAATTTTCTGCGTGTGTGTGTGTGAGAGTGAGGGGGGGGGGGGGCGGTGCCTGTGTTTGTATGTACATTTATGTGCGAGTATGTGGGTGTATGAGTGAAACATATGTGTATGTTTTAGAGTATATATTTGTGTTTGTGTGTACGTTCAAGAGAGTTTGTGAGAGAATGCGTGACTATGTTTTGTGATAATGTGTGTGAGAGTTTAAGTGTAGCCTGTTTCTGCGAGTGTACGTGTGAGAGTATTTGTGTGTGTGTTTAAGAGAATGTGTGTGCATAAGAGTGTATGTGTGCATAACTGAGAATAACTGTGTAACTGCGCGAGAGTGTTGAGTTGGTAAGCGAGAGAGCATGTGAATGTGTATGTGTTTATGCTATTTTAAAGTAAAATCGTTTTTCACTGGATACTCTGTGAGTGAGTTTCCCACACCGCAGAGTCGGGACTGGATGTTTGTTGCCGAAATTGCCCACAGAAATTATCGGTACATTTTCCATCATCCCGAAAAGGCCAGCGATTGCGATAATATTGCACGACCCCTCCTTTGACACCAATAAAAGTGTAATTGTTTTTTTACAACAGGCCAGACACAGCGTGTGAAATTGACGAGGCTTGAATAACGATCCACATAAACTCGTTTTCCCGCGAAATCTGGCAGTCGCAGAGAGAGGGAGAGAGAGAGAGAGAGAGAGAGGGGGGGGGGGGGGGGGGGGACATGGGGAGGGAGAGAGAGGGGGTGGGGATAGGGGAGAGCGAGAGAGCGAGAGAGAGGATCGCAGATGGAACAAAGTCACAAAGTATAGATTTGAACGAGATGAACCGGCCCGTATATAAACTCAATTGTACGGTTTTGTGAGCCAGAATCCTTACCGAGAATAGTTATAGAACTGGGCACGGAATCACCGGAATGTATCAATAACCTGCATCTTATGTTAAAAAAAATAACTTGCACGACCTGCGATCACATTATAAATGTATTATTTTGTAATCGAAGTACATCCTGTGAAAAAGAACAACCCGATAACACGGCAGAATATTCAACTAATCTATCGCCTGTTATTTTACCATAAACTGGGATTACTTAAATACAAAAATACTTGCCAGATATCTAGTTACCTAGAATGTATTTTTTTAAATTTGAAGATATTTAGGGCGAATAACTTTCTGAAGAATGACTGATCATGACCGGTCGAATCATTCAACCAATCGCCCGTTTTATCCCTCTAAGATCCAATTGGGTCACATTCTCTGTTGGTATTTTACTTATTTGTTTCAAAGAAAGATTAGTTTCTTTTTGAAAGCTATTTGCACCATCCACCAGCACCCGCTGCATAAACAAGAACTTTGGTTTAGTGCTGATTATTTAAGATCCTCTTGTCAATAAGAAATAGCCAAAATCATTGAACACACCTGTGCTAAATTTATTTCTGACTGTCTCTGCTCTGGAGAGCGCGATCGCAATTTCTCGGGCCATACCCCGACTGTGTGCAAACACGCTTCAACATCCCATTGAATGGACATTTTGTTTTCGGCAAACCATGGTGGTTTGCGTCTCATCGGCGCGATGGGCATTAATGAAGCCGCGATGCCTTCACCTTGTCTTTCCCCCGGTCAGTTGTCAGCTTAATGCCTCAGCCTGAAAGTTGCCGTGCATAGGGTAATGAGCGAGTGGAATTGGTTCTTAAATGGCTGCTTGTCTCAGCGACCTGTAATAAATGGCCCGCGAATGAGAAATGACAGCTGTGAGGGGTTCATTCACCCAGCACTCATGCAGAAATAACGGTGCAGCCTTTTCACAGCCCAGAAAGAGCTGACCTTGGATAACAGTCATTCCCATTTTCACACAGACACACGCACACACACACACATACATTCCCAAAAGCGTATACACAACCCCACACACACATACACATACAAACATAGACTTGGACACAGAAAGGCACACACAAACACTTTCCCACATATACACACATCCATACGCTTACCCACGCGTACAAAACACGCATACATGCATATAGAACGTGTTACCGCCAAGTAATCGACGTCTATTGTGTATTTCGGGGAAGGGGGAGAGTTATATTCCGACCCTGCCATTCAGTCATCGAGTCACACAGCAGCGAAACAGGAACTTCGGCCCACCTCGTCCATGCCAACCAAGGTGCCAGGCCCAATTGCCTGCGTGGGCTCCCGTCTCTTTAAAACCATTACTGTGCATGTATGCGTTAAAGAAGGAACTGCAGATGCTGGAGAATCGAGGGTTACACAAAAAGCTGGAGAAACTCAGCGGGACCCTTCTTCTGAAGAAGGGTCTCGACCCGAAACGTCGCCTATCTCCTTCGCTCCTTAGATGCTGCTGCTCCCGCTGAGTTTCTCCAGCTTTTTGTGTAACCCACTATGCATTTATGCACCTATTATGCACCTATATTTTTTCTATCATCCTATGCACCTATCCAATTTCTGAAATAAAACCTTACAATATTTGCACACATCCTCGAATACAATCAAAAATAAGTTTATATTATTTAAAAAAAACAATTCTTATAATGTTTTTGACCGTCTAAACAAAAGGAGAACACACGATCGATTCTAACATGTTCAAAAATCATTTGCCTGCGGTGTGCTGTTTGTGAAAACTCTTCTTTCTCTGTATCTGATGTTGTCCAGCGATTCGTAACAGATTTCGATTAGCGCAGCCTTCGTCTGAGCGCGTAGAGGCTTTATAATGTGCGCCCTTCACCTGCGTCCACAGCTCATCAAGCAAGTTCATTTATTTGAACCTTCTTCTTCTTCTTCTTCTTCTTCTTCTTCTTCTTCTTCTTCTTCTTCTTTCGTGTGGCGTGCACAGCCTAAAGTTGTAGAACAACTTGTCCTATTTGATCTTCCGTTTGTGCACGTCGAGTTGATTGCATTAGTCGAAACAGGGCGCACCACGTGAAGGTTGCAATCTTCCACCCCTATTTGAACCTGAATTCATTTGAGTCTGAAGAAGGGGTTCGACCCGAAACGTTGCCTATTTCCTTCGCTTCATAGGTGCCGCCTGACCCGCTGAATTTATCCAGCATTCTAAAACAATTCATTCGTTTGCTGGGGAGTGGGTAAGGTGACTTCAGCAAGTTTACGCCTGTGTTCTCTACGCTATTTGTTCTCATGTAGTCCCGAAGTCCCATGTGACCCATTTCTGTTAAAAGACATGTTTTGTGAACTCAAAGTACTCGAGTGTATGCAAAAAGCACCACCGATGCCCATGTGAATGGCTTCACAAAATGTACAACTCTCTGAGGTTTGAAGCCATTTGACCCTGCATTGGCCTTCCCCGATGATGCAGGACATTTTTTTTCACGCCAGTACTATCAACCCCACCGTGACATATGAGCGTCGGAAAAGAACAGAGGCTCTCCTGAAAGTTTTGCGATTAGAGCGATGTTTAAAGACCCAGTTTAGAAGGTTGCTATTAATACCACAGGAACTTTAGAGCTTCCTAATGACTGGGACGAGTGGTAGTTACGTTTCATTGGAAAATATAGATGGTGATCCAGCAGAAATGATTCGCAGAAGAACAAGCAGTCTCTTTAACCTTCTATCGTTTTTCAGCGAGTTAAACAACAATAATCACGATTCAAGTCAATGGATGAAAATTCAACCAGACCGTAAAAAAAATCCTGATGAACCCGACCATGATATATTATGTGCCAGTTGTGACTTACTAATAAAACACTCCATAATAGCAAATGTAAACCTCCCAATGGTATCATTCAACTAGGACTGCTTGTAGCTTATAGTAATAAATTCAATGTAGAACAGTCACTTCCCTTTTGCTTTTAGAGTGTGTAGTTGACCAAGCTGTAAATTCCACTGATCTAAAAATGAAAACAGACAATTCAGCTTGCATAAGAATCCAAATAATTAATCTTTGCTTTGCCATTCAAATGGTAAAGTATTATTAGCCGTGGGGTGTGTTTTCATGTATATTTGCTTGACCTTTCATGTGAAAACAAGACTTTATTTTCAATGTAAAGGGAACTAGAATTTGGGAATTACACAAAACAAAAGGTGAATTGAGAAAGTATCCTGCAATTCAGATTTTGGTGAAAGAGTTGGACTACAATTTTGACAAGGAGGTTATTATCTTTTTGAAAAGAAGCATTTCCCCAAGTTAAATCAGTTTTAACTGGCATCTAAAATGAATGTCACTAAGCCTTAAGTTGCACAAAAATGTACCTATTTGCCACAGGGGACTTGTGGGGGAGGAGGACGGGATGGTGGGAGAAAGCAGGCCACATAGTAGTCATGTTGTTTAGCCCAATGAGCAACAATGTGGCATATTCAGATTGATTCCTATCACCATTCAGTGATTTTGACTGAGATGGAGACTTTAAATGTGCAGAATGAAACAGAATTGCTCTGTTCCAAGTAGTATAATAGCCTTGTAACTACAGCTGGCTGACAGCACAATAGCCTTCTGAGAACATTGCCATCTTATAAATTATTTGAAATAAGCGTTAAAAAACTGAGCCTTAAACAAAAACTACTTTTGTTGCACTTGCAGAAAATTATACTTAATTGAACCCTTCTGTAACACAGTGGGTCTTGCGTTTTGCATAGTAATTTTTGGTGAATGAACAATTAAAATAACCTATTGAATTTTTGGTGTAGTAGAGTTTAAATACTGAGCTGCCACAGTGCATTAAAATACCTTGAACAGTGCTGAACGCTTCAATCTGTGTGAACATGGGGAAAAATGTGTTTGTGCTTCTGAAGATCCATAAGGTTCTTCATCAGGTTCAGCATTGTAAAGGTAACTTTATGCCACTGAAATTGTTGGTTTAATTGCATGGATATGACGGGGAGGGGGAATGAAGCCAGTGTGATATTGTCTACCTTAATGCTGAATCTGGGATGACAATCAAATCTGTTTCAAAAAAAAATCTTTTGACCAGCAGATAAATGTTTTCAAGTGTAAACGCCGTCATGCTTTCACCATGCCCTGACACTACCCGTGAGTAGGGGATGCTATCAACATTGAGTGCTGTCTTCTTAATTGTACTCCTCTGCTGCTCAATTGCCAAACTTACTATAGAGTTACTCATGTGGAAGGAGACTGACTTTTCAGGTCTTATTCCTTTGCAAGGAGTTGTTACTTCAGTTGTTATTAACTAGAGTGGATCATGAGGTTCTGTTTTTAAAAAATGGATTTGTAAAGAGAAAACGTACGTTTATGCTGGTGTTGAATGGTAACTTATTTAAACAGTTAGAATTATTTCACTTAAAGAATGTACGATATTCACCAGCTACGATGCAACACAGCCACTAGCAGTGACTTTTAATTACTTGCATCTGATGCATCATGTGTAACTTTAGATTTTAGCTTCAGAAGATAGTCTTTTTCATACTCGAGCACAGCTTCACTAAGGTGTGTAAGATGTGCTTAATTTCAAGCTCTGACTTTATCTTCAGTTTTACTTGCTGAAGTATCCCCAGTTACCTGCTGAAGTATCCCCAGCCTTTCACCTGTTGTAATGGCTCTTTATGTGATTTGCAGTTCAGTTTTATTGGGTAATATTCCTATAGTCACCTAAACTATTACGTGCATTACATAAAAGCAAGGTGAACTGCTTGCACATGGGCCAAGCAGATATAACCTGGCTTCTGTAGTTATTTATTTTGAGCACTGTAGGCAACTCAAGCACTTAGTGCCACATGACTAATCCATTGGCCCGTGCAAAACTGATCCCATGAGAATATGCAGTTGTAAGAGACAACTTCAAGTAAATCATACATTGCAAACACAAGCTTGTGCTGTGGGGTGGGCAGAGAGCACCTCTGATACTGTGTAAGAAGGAACTGCAGATGCTGGTTTAAATCAAAGATGAGCACAAAAAGCTGGACAAGGTCTCGACCCGAAACATCACCCATTCCTTCTTTCCAGAGATGCTGCCTGTCCTGCTGAGTACCTCTGATACTGTGTTCAAATATCCTCATAGTTTTGACCCACCTCGTCTTTATGACCTCCTTCAGCTCCATAGCTCACAGATTCCTAGAAATCTCAGAATGCCAGGCAGCATCCATGGAAGGTGAGACAGATAACATTTCAGTCTTTGCACTTGGTCAGAATCATCCCTACCTGAAACTTTAACAGTTTCTCTCTCCAAAGATGCTGCCTGAGCAGTTTCTGTTTTTGTTTCCGATTTCCAACATCTGCAGTTTTAATAAACAAATTCATAGACTTCTGTGTTTCTATAATTGAGTCTAATTTGCAATCCATCTTTTGCAATCACTAGCTGTGGTATTTACTTCAAATTTTCCTTTCACCAGAACAAACAATTCTTTATATGATCTGGGGTTGAATTTTGTTGGATAATATTCCTACTGTCACCTTACAATAGTAAACTGTTAAGTGCATGACATAAAGGCAGGTATTTATGGCTCTAGCTATAATAGTCTTCCAGCTTTTTGGAAGCAGATAATGATACACCGGCAAACAATTGGGTCCTGTTTCTGTTCTGTGTGTGTAGTGATAAGCACACTCTATAACTCTGTTACTTGAAGGTTAAGAGTGATTCTTAATTTAGGTGCATTATAAAGTGAAAATCAAGGAGTCAGGGAAGAACCTTACCACGTCAGCCCTCATTAAAATTTGAGAAGAAGTACCCCTTATTTGATTTTGGAGTCAGCTAGAAATAATATGTACTACAGATACTGCACTTCTGTTGCCTTTAAGGATGCGAATGGCCCATTGACAATATTTCCTGAAATGTCAAGTTCTCATCTAATGAACATCTCTGCAATGAAGTCAATACGTGAAGTTGGATGAGGGAGGAACAGTTGTCGGGGAGGTAAATTGCGAGTTTGCACATAATCAAAAGCCAAATATTGTTCATATAACGTGGTTCTTTTGACCATGGGACTATTTGGACAAATATCTTGGACAATCAGGCCATTTTATAAGTGCTGTAATTAAGAAGATAAAATGGCCACTCGAGGTCTGTTAACAAGGTTACCCCCAGGTCCTGTGGCTCCTCATAAATCCCAAAGGAAGATTAATTGGTTACGGTAAATTATCCCTTGTGTGTACGTAGATGGTGAGAGAATACGGGTAAAGTTGACAGGCATGCGAGATGCAATGTATTACAGGGAAATAAGATTACCGGGAGAATGGGGATATAAGGGTTTTTCAAAGAGCTGGCATAGATTCAACAGCCTGAATGGCTTGATGTGAGAAAGCATATACAAGGGACACTCCTCGCTTCAGATTTCAGTTGTAAATTTCGGATTTCCAGTTTTGCTTTCATCTTTCAAATCCTTTTCCCAAACATCGTGCATTTTCTAAAGCCTGCTATGGGTTGTGCATGCTAAATAGATTGCTTTAATTGCTTAGCCTTGTTAAATGTTTGTTAACCATTACAAGGTTTCTCAGCCTCCAGTGGCAGACGAAGTGGAGTCACACTAGTTGTGTAGAGGACTGAATTTCTTTTGGACATGAAGGGAGAAAACCAGCAAAAACTAAATGTTAGACAAAAATTCTGGAGAAATTCAGCGGGTGAGGCGGCATCTATGGAGCGAAGGAAATAGGCAACGTTTCGGGACGAAACCCTTCTTCAGACTTTCAGATATTTCGACCTGAAACATTGCCTATTTCCTTCGCTCCATAGGTGCTGCCACACCCGCTGAGTTTCTCCAGCATTTTTGTCTACCTTCGATTTCCTAGCTTCTGCAGTTCCTTCTTAAACATTAAAAAAAACTAAATGTTGGTCATTTTGTTAATGCGATCACCATCATTTTCAATGTTTCTAACGCTTGTAGGATGGTCCTGCTTATTTGTCGCATACCTGAGGCAATGCCTGTGGTCCTGTCACTTTGGCCATGTTCTCAGCTCACGTGGATGAAAAATGAAGATGAGGGAAAAGGTTATGAAACTGATAAACATTTCCATCTATTATCTAAATTTGGCTCCAGAATAGAAATGCCCAGAGCAGACAGCCATCATGGGTGATTGTTACTGATGAGCCATCTGTTCTGTAAGGATATCTTAACATTGCTTAAAATCGCTAAATTGAAACAATAGCTTGCCCAGGTTTGCCCACTCTCATTAATATTTGAATGAGCTATTGTTTTAATGTACCAATTTTGATTTTAATTTAATTAATTTTGGATATCAGACTATATCAGGATATCAGCTCTGGATATCTTACCAGACTTTGGGTTTCACAGGTGTTGGCCTCTATGATGTGATGATTATCCCCACCCCTCCCTGATGGTCAAGAGCAGAGGGCATCACCATAAAGTATTCTCCTATTCTTATGCACAGCACCAAATCCAGTGTGAACAAAAAAATAGCTCATTTTATTTGTTGAATTTTACCGATGCCTTCCTCTTAGTTTGTTTTTCATTGTTGTGGAGTTAGGAAGATTTCAATTGTCAATAGAAAAGAACAATTGTTGCCCACAGTGCTAGTTCGGAAGTTATAAAACCATTCTTCACCACAGTGCTGTATTAAAGAACAAAGCAATCCCCATGGGAGAGATTACCCTTCATGCTCAGTTACAAAGGATCGCTGTTTCTGCCAGATACTAAAAGAGCAGTGTTTGTAAGGGAAGTTCTTTAAAGTGTAAAATCCAACAATAATTTCATTCAATGTGGAAATCAAGGAAAGGAAATAATTTGCAGTGTTAAGGTGAGATCTGAATAGCTCTTGCAAAGAAGCAGTGTGGATTCAATGGGCAGAAAGGCCTTTTCCCATGCATTTGTATTTTCAACCAGATTCTGATTTTCAATGTTGAGATTGTTGCATTTGTTTTGTGATGAACTTGGATGAAATGAGTTTCTGATCTTCCATACTTGATTGTGGACAGTGATTTCCATGGGGATCAGAGCAGCATTAGTTTTAGTGATTGAAAATTTATTGAGAGAAATGTACTAAGGAAATGCCAACCTGCTACTTGTTGTGGTGAAATAACTTACATTTTGAAGACATGCAGGACTAAAAAGGTAAGTTAAAGATCAAGAATGCACCAGATCAGACTTTCTAGTCATTTCCAGATGCAAATATGATGTACTGCATAATTGGAAAAGAAAAACATAGATCAGAAATTCAGATGGATGTATCAGCCAACTGCTTGAGGTAAGCTCATGGTATATTCATAGCACAGATTGCCATATAAATTGGAAAATGTTATACTTCACTAGTGCCACTGATGGTATGAGCATTTCTTACTACTAGCTGCCATGCAAGCTCAGCAGATTGGTTGAAAATACTCATCTTCATAAGTGGCTTTTTATCTGGGGATGATATGTGTTTGAAAATGCTGCAAATATCCAATGACTGCTGCTCTTTTTCCTGCTGTGTAAAAATACCCCCATTGTTCTTCTCAATAGCATTATGGAACAAATATCCAACATATAGTGGCAATTAATAATCTCCTTTGAGTCATATAATTTTTGTTTAACCCAATCTAACTAAAAAAGCTTGATGATGGCCCCAAGTTATCCCAGTAGCATCAATAATACATTAAATCATTTAAGGTTAAAGGGGATCTTCATAACCAGTTTGCTGTAGTCAACTGAGCTTCAGAACTGTAAGGAATTGGGGAGATCAATGACACAGATCTGTGGATAATTTGATATTGGTGATAAGTAGAAAATGGAATTGATGTATAAGTATCTGGGCTTTAGAAAGTGTCTTTGCATCACATCTTTGGGAGTATGTGGGTGTAAAAGACAATCTATTTCTCAGGCCTGAAACCAAGTGACACTATATTTGTTTACATGTTAATGGATTTCTGGCATGCCATACAGTAATACAGCATGGAAACAGGACCCTTGACCCAACTCGACCATGCTAATGCAAATATCTCTTCTAAGCAAGTACCTTTTACCCTGTAAACCTTTCCTGTCCGTGTATCTGTCCAAATGTATTTTAAATGCTATTATTGTACCTGCCTCAACTATTTCCCCATGGCAGCTCATCATTGTCTGAAAAGGTTGATCTTTGGGTTCCTGTTAAATCTTTCCTCTCTCACCCTAAGAGTTTGCTCTCTGGTTCTTGATTCCCCATTCCTGGAGAAAATACTTTGTGTATTTACCCTATCTATTCCCCTCATGATTTTATATACCTCAAAAAGATCACCCCTCCTCTTACCACACTTTTCAAGGAATAACGTGCCCAACCTCTCAATATCACCCAAGCCTTCGTGTCCTGGCAACAACCTCTTAACTCTACTATATACCCTTTCCAGCTTAATGCCATCTTTCTTATAGTAGACTGATCAAAACTGAACACAATACCCCAAGTGCAGCCTCACCAATGTGTTGTACAACTGTAACATGATGCCCCAACTTCTAGACTCAATTCCCTGACAAATTAAGTCTAGTGTGCCAATAGCCTTCTTCACTGCCCTATCTACCTATGATGTCACTTTCATGGAACTATGCAGATGTACCCCTGTTCTACAACATTCCCCAGGGACCTACCATTCACAGTGAAGCTCCTGCTCTGGTTGGAATTCCCAACATGCCACACCTCATGCTGATCTGAATTAAACTCCATTTGCCATTCCTTTGCCCTTTTGCCCAGCTGATCAAAATCCCACTGTAATTCTTGATAACAATCTTCACACTCTACGAAAGCACCTATTTTATTGTCAGCTACAAACCTACTCATCATGCCTTGTACATTCTTGTCAAAATCATTCATACAGATGAGAAACAGTAATGGGCCCAGTGTCATTCCAGTGTCCCTGAGATACACCACGAGTCACAGCTCCTCATTTATCCAGGAAATAGACAGGCGGTTTCACTCGTGCTTTGTGACCACTCAGCACAGAGCATCAGCCAGATTTATGAAGTTTCCCTCATCTTTCATTGAAGCTTAAGGATGGAAATAATTATTTCATAATTAAGATAATTTCCTTTATCAGCATTGCTTCCAAATATGTGAATTTATGCATTGTATATTATTTTAATATATCTTCTGTCAAAGCAACACTATGAATCATAGGTGTCAAGCTCCTCTTCCCGACTGAATTTACTTGGTACCAATGGCACTGGGTCTCTAAAGGGAGCTAAATATTAATGCGTTGTCATGAAGTGTATGAGATCCCTCTCCACTTTGGTAGTTCAGAGAATGAAGCTGCATAATTAATCATATTACCTTCTGTTAAGAATGTGTAATCAGTACTAAACACCTGGATTTAAGGTTGTGGAGAAAGAGAAAGGACACAGACTTGTGAGGCTGCAGAATAGTTCTGACTCCGACCTGTAATAACTGGGAAAAGTCTCTTCCTTAAAGCTTTTGCCATTCGCTGAACTTTATTTACTGGGGTTAAAGAAAAGGCTTGTTACTATAGCAGAGGAGTACAGTTTTAGAACGGAAGTATTCTGTGAAACTAGATCTGAAATGCTTTTGTACAGAGAGAACAAGAGTCCCCATCTTAAAAGTTGTATTCCCTACTGGGGCATTTTGAAACAGGGCCTCTGAATGTGAAGTGTATGGTGTTCAAAGTCTTTACAGATCTCAGAAACAATCTGAAACGAGAGTGGTGCTTTTCTACTCTTGCTGCTTAATCTTTATTGGGCATGGGCTTGAAGATAATGCTGCTGAGAGAACATTAGCCTCTGGTAGGATTTTTACAACCATCTATTCATGTTTGTGTAGTCAATTAAATCTGACATTCTGCATACAGATGGGAATATCATAGTCCAAGGCAAAGTCATGAAATAAAGCAGGCAGATTGAGGCTACTGTTTCTTAATCAAAAGGTTCATTGCATTCCATATGTTACATGAACTTGAGAACATAAGAAGCAGAAGCAAAAGCAGGCCAATCTGCCCTCATTCTAGCTGATTTTATGCCTCAGCATCACTTTTTTGCCATCCCAATTTCCCTTGGTTCCCTTAATATCCTGATACCATCTAACCCAGCTGGTTAGAACTTTGTGTGTTTTGTTGAGAGCACCTCAACTCAAAGGAATTTCAGCCCAGTATGCGTAATCGCTCTTCACAGGATTGCAGCAGGATTGCACCCCATTGCAGGGGTCAACATGTAAAGCAGCATTGCATTCCTAATTCCAAGTACATTCGTCCCTCGGTAGGGAGACCAGTTTATAACAATATTCCAGATGTCATCTCATCAAGAACACTATATATTTGCAATGAATAACATCCCAGATAAGTGGATAGTTTGATTTGTCTTTCAAATATTTTTCACTTTTTAAATTATAATTAAAAAAATGAAAGTTTCAATTATTTTATTTTCTAACTGATATCCATTCTTTGCGTCTCCCAGAAACGAGGAATTAAGTGCCATTTGTGGAGCTAAATGGAGGCTATAATTTTTCTTGAAGCATTTAACTATGCAAGATTATGAAGGTGAATATTCTTTGTTGTGTATGGAAAACCACAAAATTAATAACCAAGCTACAGAATAGTTGTGGGCAATTCACTGGAATGTTGCGATTGATGAGGGGATGTATATAAAGAGATATTGGAAAAGCTTGGACTTTGAAGGTTCAGGGGGATTTATTTGAACTGTTCAGAATAACAGAGAATGTTGGTGGCACAGCTTGCCTTTGGGGGAGAATCATTATCAAAGGAGACAGACCAGGAAATTACGAGATGAGGAACATATTATTGTGCAGTGTGCAGTTATGATCTCAAATCAGTGGTTAAAAGAGCAGTGGAAACTGTTTCAGTCGTAGCTTTCAAAGAAACTGGCTACATAATTAGAAAGGAATATGGGGAATGAACAGGGAATAAGAACTCCCCGTTAAATGGTGAATGGTTATATTGTTGTAAGATTCAATGTTTTTTCATAATTACAGAGAGTTGTGAATGGCTCAGCAGAATGTCATTTTGATGTGTGACAAAGGCTTGCATACATCAGTGAGCCCATTGATATAATTCAGAGTCATACGGCAGTAAGTGTAGGAAGGACCATTCCTTCTCTCCAGAGTTGCTACTTGTCCCGCTGAGTTACTTCAGCATTTTGTTTCTATCCTACAGCAGTAATGCAGGCTCTTCAGCCCACTGAGTCAATGCTGACCTTCAAACACCATTTACCCTACACCTATGTAAATCCCATTTTATTATCGCCATATTCCCATCAATTCCCCCCAGATACTACCATTCATTAACACATCAGGGACAATTTACAGTGGCCAACTAACCTACATGTCTTTGGGATGTGAGAGGAAACTAGGCAACTTTGGGAAACACACATAGTCACAGGGAGAAAATGCAAACGCCATGTGGTCAGCACCCAAGGCCAGTGTCTCTGGAGATAAGAGACAGATTTGACCATATAGGTTTCCTCTCACATCCTAAAGATGTGCTGGTTTATATTCGGGGGAGGGGCTGAGGGGAAAGTGGGATTGGTGTTAATGAGTGTTTAATGTTTGGCTCGTACTTGACGGGTTGAAAGGCCTGTTTCAATGCTATATGAATTTCCATCTCTATAACAATTTCTTGATTAATGAATTGGAAAATAAGGCAGCAGCAGAGAATTTAAACTCAATTAATTTTAATCTGGTTTGAAAAGTTGGTACCAGTATGAGTAACCATGGAACTGCTGGATGGTCAAATAAGCAAATCCTACAAAAATGAATGTCCTTTAGAGGAGTATTGGATAATCTGCCCAAAATTAGATTGTGTGCTTGGTACTTTTGAATAGGAGTGAATTTCTTGGCACGGCATCACTCCAAGAAGCGTTGGAGGTTTTTGATAGTTACTGGCCAAACAAAAGTGGAGAAAGAGAAATATGGAGGGCCTGCAAAAAGGGCACAGTGATCAGAATGACTGAGAAGAAGACGCACATAATGTGAGAAAATGTGACATCATTCACTTTGATAAGAAGAATGGAAATTTAAATGGTGAGTAGATCGTAAATGTTAACATAAGAGGAATTAGTCATTTTATTGTGTTTTCACATTGTTATCTGAAAGAACGTGCGTCAGTACAAGTGGAAGCCTTCTGTGCTAGAACTATTATCACCGCATTAGTTGTTACCTCACTACCTTTCTGCTAATAGTTGGTTGAATGCCCCAGTATGTCCAAAACTATAGTGAAGGACCAGGCCAGGTTTATGGAATTGCCACAATTTAGCGACCATCTTGTGTCCAGTTTACAAGATTGTTTATTTCTATGGTTGATATTTGTTAATTAAAATAGTTGATAGTTTGCAAAAGGCGTCTATCAGGACAATCCCAAAGGACTGTTTTTACATATTTTTGATTTCCATGCCCTTCAACATTGACAGCCTCAAGCCTAATTGACTAGAAACCAGAAAAACGTACTTTCCTTTCTACTTTGCTCCCTCCATACTTTCCCCCTGTGTGTGTGTGTGTGTGTGTGTGTGTGTGTGTGTGTGTGTGTGTGTGTGTGTGTGTGTGTGTGTGTGTGTGTGTGTGTGTGTGTGTGTGTGTGTGCCTGTGTATCTGAGTGTCTGTGTGTGTTCAAATATGTATACATGTCTGCATGCATATTTGTTGTCTGAAAGTTGCTGGATACACCTCTCTGTTATGGCTGGCTACATTTCAAAGTCCACAATTTTGCTTAATTCCTCTTCACAGCTCACCAGCTCCACTCATTCAATTTCCTTTTTTCTTCAAATTGCAATTCATAGATTAATAACATATCATTGTATGGAACATTAATCTAGAATATACTTTATTTTGCCTTTTCCTCTGCATTCTTCTCATCACAACCACCTTTTGTTTTATTTTAGTAAAGTAGAACAAGCTGTCTGAATTAAACTGAAGGAAAGTATTCAGTTTGCACACATTATGGTTGTCTTACGGCATTTGAAGTCTCCTGTCATTAGTTAAATTTACAAGCTTCACTCATTCGACACAGAAGACCATTGCAATGTAGCAAACCGCCGTAACCATCTGGATAGAGAATTGCCGCATTGCCTGCTAATTTTGTTTATCATCTGAAGTCTTGATGAGCATTATTGTCTATTCTCATTTCACACAGTTTACTGCAGTCTATTTTCCAGCAGAATGCTAACTGAATATCTTGTAGTACAGCAAATATTAACGGGACTGACTTGAACAAATTGCATTTTGTTTACTTCACATCTGAGACTAACATCATGGCAAATAGTTAAAGTGATTCCCTGTTAAATAATGAGTGTTCATTTTCCTCTTTTTGTTATATCTGTTGGTAGTGATCTTACCCTCTTCATATATTTGTGAGTACTATATTAGCTTATCAATGGTGTCTGTTGCTAGTATCTTACGCCATTGGTAGTGTTCAATAGTAGTTACACTATTGGTTTTATTTGCTGGTAGTACATTTCCTTGTTGATAGTGTTTGATGGTATTATATTACCCTATTGGTGGTGGTACTATATTTCCTGTTGCTAGTATCTGTTGGTGCTATCTTCTCCTATTAGTGGTATTTATAGTAGTATCTCCATTGGTAATACTTTCCCTGTTGGTAATATCTATTAATAATATCTTCCTTAATTGATAGTGGCAATGATGGTGTTTTCCTCTCTTGCCTCTTTTGTTCAGAGAACCAAGAATGAAACGGTAGGATAATGTGTGAGATGAGAGAATCACTTTTGAAATTCAGTACATTTTGGTAATTTAAAATTAATTTTGAATGTACTTTATCTTATGGTTGCAGTAGGCAGTTTACCTTGTAGCTGTAGTCATAGTTATCAGTCCTGGTCTTCGATAAGGCATTGTGCTTGATGGGTTAGTAATCCATGGTGTGTGAGCCATTTGCAATGGGTGCCATCCAGAGTAAACTTTCTTAGTTCTATAGAAGTGGTCATTTCAAAATCCATTTCTATCCAGTAAGTTTATCCAATGGTACCGTGGGATCGCTGTGTCTTGGTATCTTCTCTTAATCACTCACTAAGGCAATTCAGGATACTTCGTAATTTCAACTAACAAAGGCATGTATAAATATACGTTATGAAGATAATTATTTTAACAGTTTAAAAGATAGACAGATATTCCATCAAGTTCTGAGACTATCAATGGCACATAGAACAACTGGTTGCATTTTACAATCAATACAGTTGTCAAAAACAATATTACAAATTCTAGTCCCTACTTAAAAAATAAAAAAAGAACCGATTAGCAAAATAAAACATTCAATCAAAATAACTGTACAATCTATGTGCTTTAGTGCAATATAAATCTCTTGAGACTTTGTGGATCAAAGGGCCTTTTCCTGTGCTATACGGTTCAATGTTCAACATTCTATGGTCAAGGACCTTTTCCCATAGAGTGCACTGCACCCGTTTTTCTAATATGGTTCATCCTTCATCCTGAACATATGTTTTGAGGTTTATCGAGCCAACTGCTTTCTTCCACATCTGTTGTTGCCCTGATATGGACATGATTTTCACCATGTCTCTTGCCCTTAGACTGAGAGCTTTGTCATCTCTGCTATAGTGGTGTGGCTGCCTTTGTGCCACTTTGTCCAAATCTTGTCAGCACTTTTGGGTTCCCTCTACAATATCGGGTTCCCTCTTCATTATTGAGTTGTTTGAATGAAGTGATTTGCTGCATTGAAGAAATCTTCCTGGTTTTCTAATCATAGTATATCAGCCCCTTCACCTGTACTATAATTACTTCCAAGTTTAGGTATGAAATATATCTTGTTCCATATCTTTCTTGATTATTTGCATTCACCATCTTCAGAGAACATCTCCCAGCACGCTTCAATGCAGACTTGTAGATTAATAGCAAATGATAGGTTGGCTTCAACTGCACTGCTTCAAGATTAGTGGTTTGCTTCAGAAGCACATTGCATGTTGCTCCTGTGTCAGGTTGAAGTGTAGTAATAACTTAGTGTAGACATAGTACCCATTGTACTTTTCACAGTAAGACTTTGTTTGACATCTGGGACACTGTATTCAAATGGTTGTCTGATTTAACCCTGTCCGTGTCCCTGCATGAATGTTTAATGTCCTCTTTATGTTGCACTGTTTGGAGAAATGGTTTTCCAATCCACATCACACACACTTTTTTCCTCACCTGGAGCATTTATTTATCAGCTATCCATGTTGCTTTGTATATTTAGCCTTCATTACTGTTCTTTACCCAACTGTTTCTTTTGTGCTTCACGCCATATATTTCCTGCTGTTATCGATCCAACATTTCTAGTCTGGCTTTGAATATCTCTGCAGTTTTATATTCCTATGCCTTTTCACAAATCAATTATCTCTTGTTGCAGCTGTCCTTTCAGGCTAGGCTCAATGATTCCACAAATCATTCGATCTCTGTTGAGCAAGTCCTTTAAAACTGTAAAATTGCAATCATATGCTGATGATTTAGGTCCATGAAGAAATCACTAAAGAATTCTTCCCATTCCTGATTGCAAGTAAAGAACCAGTAACTCTTTCAGAGATGTAGGGAGGAACTGCTGGTGCTGGTTTAAACCAAAGATAGACGGTTCCAACAAAAAGCTGGAGTAACTCAGTGGGTCAGGCAGCATCTCTGGAGAAAAGGAATAGGTAACATTTCAAAACACTTCTTCAGACTGAGAGTCAGGGGAAAGGGAAACAAGAGAAATGGACAGTGATATAAAGAGATATAAAGAGATATAGGACAAATGAATGAAAGATAAGCAAAAAATTATGTGGTATTTTGGCTTGACAGCCCTCTCAGGTGAAGGATCCCCTTTGAATAACGGCTGGGGTATAGTCCATTAAGTCGGGGCCAGTGTCTATTCTTCAACTGCGCAGCACATCCTTGGGTCATTGATTTTTGTGGGATCTTACTATGCCCACATTGGCTGCTGTGTTTCCCACATTATGGACATGATTAGGGAAGCACTAAGGGGGTTGTAAAGGAAGAGGTCATAGAAGTCAATCCATAAACACGAGTGCTTGCCTAACACGAGTTCAAGGCCATCCACCAAGTTACAGATCCTTTAATCATTTACCATTGCATTTGTAACATCTAGATGGATGCTCCCTCTTTAGTGTTCATTAACCAGTTCAGTTCATGAGCCTGATTTAATTGATCAAAAGATTGAAAGATGCAGCATGGAAACAGGCCCTTCGGCCCACTGAGTCCATCCTGATCATCGATCACCTGTTCACACTAGTTCTATGTTATCCCATGTTTGCACCCTAAACAAATGGTGCAATGTACAGAGACCAAATAATCTACATATCCACACGTCATTGGAACGTGGATGGAAATCGGAACACCCGGAGGGTAGCCTCACGGTCACCACCCGAGGTCAGGATTGAACTTGGGTCTCTGGTGCTGTGAGACAGCCGCTCTATCGGCTATGCCACTATGCTGCCATACAGAAATCTCTATGGAAACAGTTTGTTCAGCCCGCCACATACTGACCATCAACCGCCCACTGATATTATTAACACTGTGTGTCTGAAGAAAGCAGCTGGAATTCCTATCCCATAGCTCCAACAACCAGACTTGGATTCTGGCTGTAAGGGGTTTGCATGTGTTCCCTGTGACTGAATGGGTTTCCCCTGGGTGCTCTGGATTTTCTCCTCATCCCAAAGATGAGCAGTATAATTGGGACACGATAAATTGTACCTGGTTTAGATGAGTAATAGAATCCGAGGGGGGAATCTTACAACTGGTGTAGGATAGGTGTAAATGGGCAGTTGAAGGTCAACCTGGTGGGCTGATGAGTCTGAATCCACACTGTATGAATTGATGGGAAACTATGAGGGAACAACTGCTTACAGACCCCCAGGTTTGCTGCTATAATGGAGTGACTAGTTTTTGCAGCATAAACAGCTTTGCTACAATCCTACTATGTGCACTGTTGGTTTGTTGAGATATAAAACACAACCAACTACAGCCATTTTGAACAAAACCCCGTGTATCCCCGAAAAGATGTGCTGCATTTCTGCTGCCATTGGTGCAGTCTGATAACCTGTGCTGTAATACTAAGCTGGATAAAGTACCGAGTTGGCCAGCAGAGCAGGACAGTTCCAACCCAAACCCAAATGTACTATTATAATGTAAACCTGATTCAATCCAGATCTGACACGTTCAGTCACGCCCGTTTGGCTTAGGTCAGACAGCCAACGTACTAGTCCACACTGCCAGGTTATTAACAGACACCGGGAAGAACTGCATACCTTGGGCTGATCATAGGGGGACACCACTAAGTAACACCCCTACAGGAAACTGCATGCATTAGCTATAACCTGTCAGAGTTTATTCCTATTCCTGTATCTGGTGCCTAATAATGCCACAAATTCTATCTTGTGAAGCAATGGAAAGTGCCTTATTGTGAAATCCAGTTGGACTATATCCATTGGATTTTTCTCTTCCAGTCTTCTCATGGCTTCCTTTGGAACATTGAATTATTATGCCATTCGCATTTTCTCAATTCTTCCAGTACACTGCAAACCTTGAGGTAGCTGTACAAGTGTAGTACATAATACAGTACATAATATTAATAGTACCTAATATATACTAGTAATAATAACAGGATAGAAAAGTGCATGTTGTGCTGAAATCAGCATGCAGCTAATACTGTGTGTTGGAGCAATGCAAAGAGGATTCCACCCATGCTTAAGACTAATACTGGTTGCTTGTGCCCAGAAATTCATCATCGTCGCAGACATGCTCATTTTCTGGAGTATCATTTTGCACCGCAATTTCACGATTTCATTGACGTAATTGTAATGGAGTTTTGGAAGGGGAGTATAGCCGGCGGCTACTGTTGGAGGACAAGGATTTTACCTCCATGATGATGCCAGTTTGACCTTGCAATCTGCCAAGTGCAAAATTCCCAGTGGTAGACAACCACAATGCTATGCAGCTATGCAGAAGCTTGATCAATTCAAATGAACAAATGGGTGAGCTGAATAACAAGGATAAGTTTAAGGCAAAGTTAGATAAATACAAGAGGGAGAAGTATGTAGGATGATATCTTTTTGAAGAAGAAGGACATGCGCATTAAGCTTGTAGGTCAAACAACCTGCTGCCGCTCTGTAAATACTGCCATTCCTTGTAAATGGAGGGCAGCCTTGATCAAGGTATTTCAGCGCTGAATTTTGAATTTTGAAAGATCCTTTGATTTGTAAACGTGCAGCCAACTAGTTTCCAACAACATATCATCATTTTGCAAAGAAATCTAATGGTAGCCATTTTCATCATCTAGATATGTGACGACATTAAATGAAATATTGAGAAATCCTTTTGGATTTAATTCCATAACATCTGTATGCTTGGGGTTATTTTCCAACACTGATGAAAGGCAGTGAGAACTGAACAGTATTCTCCCAGCAGGACATGTTGCATTCTGCGATGGAGTGACAAACAATCTGGCTGATGCACGGGACCATATTGCTTTTGTACCCTAATTAGACTGTTCTTCACATTGCTAATGAGCAAGCAGATGCCAATAATACTGACTGCACCGTACACAGAACAAAGCATTACTTGCCCAAGATCATCTGAAGTAAGATGGTCTTAAGGATTTGTGAAGAATAACAGCATTTGATTTTTTCCTTTAGTGTAGCTGTGCGTTTGCTGACCATTTGTGCACAAGTTATTAAATGTGGAATGCTTTCCCTGCAAGAAGTTCTGTTTTTCCTTGTATTAATGATTTAATACACTTTTTAATGAAGCAGCCTGTTGCCAGATATTCTGCTTGTTTACATAAAGAACTTAACCATTTCATTACCTGGTTATAGTCATCACAATCATCCTTGGAGATATTATAAAACTAACTCTTATGAGTTGTGATTTCTTTCCTACTAATGGTTTAGTATTTTATTAAAATTATCATTTGTGTTTCCTTTTATCTTGCTCATGCGGCATTCAGACGTGGCAGCTTACATTGGTATCTTTATATTCGCAGCCACATTGAGGCATAGGTTAATTCAATTGAGTTCAGACTGAAGAGATGGCGGTTTCGCTCTGCTGAGTGTACACGACTTAACTCAAATGGAATTTGCTGCTTCAATCCATCCGTAATGGGGTGCAGGTTCACAGCAGAAGATATCTAATGTCGGCAGTCAAGTGCCAATAGTCCCAAATTCATTTGAGTTCCTGCATTTTACATGAAACATTTTGCATTGTTATGCTCGCCAAACAACATCTCACGTATTTTCTGGTTCACACAAATGTAAAGGATGCCTTTGGGCTACGAAAGTATTTTTTTAAGGGGAAGATAGAAGTGCATATGAGTGAGAAGAGAATTGAAGAATATAGAGATGGATTTAGATGTAGAATCATAGAATCATTGCAATACAGAGGTGGGCCATTTGGCCTATCATGTCAATGCAAGCTGTTCGTAGAGTGATCCCATCCATCCCATTCTCCCATTCATTCTTCACTCGGGTATTGCCATCTCCCTTCAGAAGGCACTGATTGATTTTTCCAGCATCTTTATATCAGTGAGTTCTCATTATAAACAAATCCTTGTTGATTTAAAAACAAAAGCTTTCTTTCCCTTATGGGCCTGTCTCACTTATGCGACCTTTTATGTGACTGCAGGAGACTATGCAGTCGCCACATGGTCGCCACGTTCACGGGTGGTTGCCGGGTAGTTGCCTTCATGGTCGTGAGGAGTTCCTGCATTCTGGGAACTAATCCCGGCCTTAGTATGGTCGGCGCAAATTTTTCAACATGAAGAGTAGCGAGATTTCTCGTGCCGTAGGTGGGTCGCCAGGAGGTCCTTGTGGGTTGCTAGGAGGTCGAAGGTTCTTGTAGGTTGTAGCTGGTGCTGGCAGGTGAATTCCATTGGCTCATTGGAAAAAAAACAAGCAGTATTTTTCAGAACCAAGGATAACCGACCGGTAATGTTAAATGTCCGCCGGACTTCAAAGCCGTGTATCTCCGGCTCTTTAAAAGTTGTCTCCTCTCCTTCTCCCCCTCCCCCCCCCCCCACCCTCTCTTTTAAAGGACTTACCGTACATTATGCTTTAGCCGTCTTAATTACAGCGCCAACCTTCCTGTTTATTGCGGTGTGTGTCTGTATCACATTGGCTTGCACTGTGTGAATTTCACTCAGACAGTGCTCTCTCCAGTGGCCCTGTCCCCCGCCTGCATAACAGGCCGGTGAAGGAAGCAATGTGCTTGTGAGTCTTCCACTCTGACAGTCGCTGTTCCAGTTGCTGGTTTTTCAGACGACTGCCGGCAACTTGACAGCCGCCGGCAGTGGCCTGAAAAATCACCTGTGGGACATGCCCATTAGCCTCTTATCTATTTTGCCCAACATTTCAAATCCTTTCCTTTGGTTCTCAATCCATTTGCTTCACTCTCTCTCCACTCTCTGAACCAGTCCTTATCCTCAAGTTGCTTCCCCAAGAATGATGCAATTTTCAAGTTTCAGGATAATAACCTTTCTTGGTGCAGGTCAGAGGAGGCTGCTGTGGTACATGAAGATTACAACAAATTTGTTGGACAATACAATGGTGTATCGAGTAGTACTGCTGCCTCATGGCTCCAGCGTCCCAGGTTTCATCCTGACATCGCCCGTTGTCTGTGTTGAGTGTGCACGTCCTTCCTGAGACCACAGAGTACGAGAGAGGATTCCTCTCACGACCCGAAATGTTGCCTATTTCCTACGCTCCATAGATGCTGCTGCACCCACTGAGTTTCTCCAGCACTTTTGTCTACCTCCCAAATACATATGAGCTGAGAAGGTAATTAGCCTCTGCAAACTACCAAGGGTACAGGTGGAATGGCAGAGACATTGGTGAGCTAATGGGAGTAAGGGTACATTGTAGGCAAATGGTACTAATTAGATTGCTCTGTGAGCTGGCATAGACTTGACAGGCGGAGTGTCCTCTTTGTATGAAAATATGGTTAAAAATATCTGATTCTTGGTTTAATGTAAATGAATCCAAATCCTGATATCCAAAAACGGTGATACAGTTTGAGAGAAGAACAACGTGTGAGAAATTAACTCAGAAACAGGCCCTTTGGCCTATTGGACCTATACTGGCTATCAACTGCCTGTTTACACTAATCTTACATTTCAATAATCTAATTTTATTCTCCCCCACATTCCCTTCAATTCCTCCTAGATTCTACCACTCACCAACAACCGAGGGGCATTTTACAGTTGATAATAACCTACCAACTCCCATATTTTGGGATGCTGAAGTAAACTGGAGCTCCTTGAGGACATTGTCGGGGGGGGGGGGGGGTGTGAGAACGTACACACTGCAGAGAGACAGTGACTGAGGTCAGGATCAGCCCGGGTTACTGGAGATATGAGGCGGAGGCTCTATTTGCTGCACCACCTTGTTGCCCAGATCTGCAATAAGAACAGAGATTGTTGGATATACTCAGCATGTCAGGCAGTACAGGTGGAGAGAGAAACAGAATTAGCATGAGTCTTCATCAGATCAAAAGCCTGAGAGATAAATTATTATTTTATTTGTTTTCGAAGCAGAGATGTGTTTTAATTGAGGCAGCTGATCTGATGAGAGTTAACCAACCTGAATCGGTAACTCTGTTTCTCTCCCCACTGATTCTGCCTGAACGGTTGAACATTCCCAGATTTTCTGGTCCATTTACCAAATTGGGAAAGGTGCTGGATTTGCCCACTGCAGCCAGGGCAGGCTTTACCTCGTCCCACAGGGCAATGCTTGCATCTAATGCTTCCTCACTTTCACAAATTTGGAAAACAGCAGCAACATAAAGAAGAATAGCACAGAGTAAAAATGGAGAGGTTTCGCCCTCCAATGCAAAGCACTCATCAATGCAGTGAGACTGAAGCAGTAACTGCTCTGGCCAGTGCATAATCTGCAATGCCCTACATGATCCAATGGTTGGACGTTAGATGGAGATTGCTGGCTTGCTGCCGGCTTGAAGAACATAATATTTGAAGTGCAGGAAAGAACTGCAGATGCTGATTTAAATCGAAGACGGACACAAAATGCTGGAGTAACTCGTTGGGACAGGCAGCATCTCTGGAGAGAAGGAATGGGTGACGTTTGGGGTCGAGACTCATCCTTAATCTCGATTGACTGCCTAAGGAGCGGTTGGAATGATTTAGTGATATCCCAGTCATAGCCATTGAGAGATATAGTGTAGGCTCTTTAGACCATAGAGTCCACACGACTAACAAGCACCCATTTTAATTGTAAACCTACCCTAACCCATTTTATGCTCCTAACATTTCCATCATTCTATCATTCCAGATTCTATCGTTCACTTACATGCTAGGGCCAATTTACACCAGTCAATTAACCTTGCAACCCACACATTCTGGGGATGTGGGTAGAAACCGGAACACCTGCAGGAACTAATGCGGTCACAGGGAATAGATTGCAAATTCTTGAACCCAGGTCATTGGAGCTGCGAGGCAGCAGATCTACTAGCTGCATCTCTGTGTTTCAGCACTGACCGACATACTTACACACAGCAGCATAGTAATTCTACACAGAAACGGATCATTTGATCCACTGAGTCCATACCAACTATCAAGCAGCTATTTACACTGTTACAATTTTATTCCCTCTACCTTTCCATTAACTCTCCGCAGATTCTGTCATTTCACACGGGACAATGAACTTACCAACCTGCATGTCTTTGGGAAACTCTCAGAGGTCATAGGGAGATTGTAGAGACTGAATACAGGCAGCAACCCAAAGTCGGAATTGAACCAGAGTCACTGGGCCTGTGAGGCGGCAGCTCTACCAGCTGCATTGCAGTGGTGATAGTGTTAATCAATTAGAGAAGGAGGCACAATTAAAACAGACCACTGGTTGAAGCTCCTGATTCGAAAAGGCAGCAAAGATCCTTTCATCTGTTAAATTAGCAAGGCAGCATATCTAATATTTAGAAGCTAAAAGGGACCTTGTGGTATTTTGGACATCCGGGTGAGGGCTGTCAGGGAAGAACACAATGCATGATGTGTGCTGTTGTCTTTCCATCGAAGTTAGCAGTGGTTTCACACAGCTCAGATTAGATGAGAGGTTTTTCATTGTTTTTGGCCAGAGACAGCTGGCTGGAAGCAGAGTCGAAGGCTCCAGAGGACAGCTAGAGACTGCCAAATTCATTAATCAGAGAAGACTGCATGTTACAAGAAGCTTGGTGATCGTAATTAGGAGCCTGTTTAGATCTAATGCAATGGAGACGTGAAAGATATAGCATGACATGATTCTTAACAAGTTTGTTATATCTGTGAAGTGTAAGTGGTGGCTTATCACAGGAGAAATGATAAATTAACAAATGTCAATTGGATTTTCTTTCCAGACAACTTTCCTGACACTTTAAAAAATGCTGATGGGGAATTAAATATCAGTTCTGCTTTTGTATAATTTGCTTCGACATTGTTCTGTAAACTGTCTATTAAACCACTCTTGTATTTAAATGGCATTTGCATGGGCTTGCAGCTTGATTAATTTATTGGACTAGTTGCTGTCAGGGACTATTGGAAGGGCCTTGTTGATGTTTGTAAGGAAATAATTATGCACTGCTGCTGTCTGTGACCAGACGCAAGCACCCCACTGGTGTAAATAGTGTCCTTGCCAGTGTCTTACAATCGGTCCAGCAGAGCACCAAGGCTACCTTTACTTTTTTTCCTGTTGCCTCAATGGTGTTTCTTCTCCCCACTCCTTTGTAGGTGGCTCCTCGGGATTTAGGGTAACTTACTTTTAATCTGGTTCTGAGGGTTGATTGGGCCATTTTGGTGGGGACCAGAGATGGGATAGAAGTTGCTGCTGGGTGCCCTGGCACTTGGCATCAACCATCTCAGTCACCACACTCCTGCAGCTGGTCTTCGTGGAAACCACTTATCTCTCTGAGGTGAAGAGCTTGGTTTGTGCTTCTGCATACCTTCCAGATATCTACACACACACACATCATCAGATGTAAGCAGAGATCTCCTCCTCTTCAGTACACCAAGGATAGTGAGATGAATTGTAACCCTGCTATACAGCTATCAACAAATTGTGTTTAAATCTGCTACTCACTGTTGTATTCTCATGAGGCCTAAGGATGCCAGTGAAAGGCTATTTCAAATTGTGATGGTCCTATACTTCCATCTTATAAATTATTTTCTCCAGGGCAATATTACTTTAGCATTTGAGCTGAGGCATATTAAAATAACAAGGTTTAAGAAATTTCTCCAGAGATGACATTGAAAAAGGGAATCTGTTTAAATGCTTTGTAGTCGCTCTTTCATGACCCGTTGATCAAAATTTAATAATGTGAAGAACATTGTATTTTTCATCTGATCAACAGCCTACATGGTATTTTAGAAATTCAAGTCCTATGTACAATGGTACGACTAATATATGAATAGCTATTCCGCTACATGAATTAAAATGAGTGGGGACACTTAGAATGAGTACATTGGGAGTAGGAATGCTACAGAACGTAAAAAAAATGTGCTTATGTAACTTTTCTCATAACATCAAGAAATTCCCAAGTGTTCAACAGGCAATGAAAGTCTGTTACTATGATGATGCAAGGTAGCAGGGCAGGTGATTTGCTTCACATCAATGTTGCATTGATGCCAAAATGGTTATATCCAGATACAATGGAGACACGAGAAACTCCACAGATATTGGAATATGATTATGACCAGAGAATTTGTCTTAGTGATGTGATCTGGGGAATATATATTATCCAAAACAAGAGGATTGAATGCCTCTCTGCTTTGATGGAAGGGTGCTTTGAGATTTGTGTTGCCTCTCCTCCTTTGCAGGATTGAGCATGTTTCACTTCTATTCTGGTGGTGAAGTGAACCCAGATTCTGCTGCAGACACGGCAGAGGGCAGTAGCTGGGATGGCTGGCTGGCTGTGTTGGTATAAGTTCTTTCTGCTGCCGTCGCTGGGCACCAGTGACTGAACGAGAGGTTCTCAGTGTTATGCTGAAGCTCCTACTCTATGTTGATTGGCTATGTGACAGGGATTCGCATGAATTTGAGGATGTTAGAATTTTCAAGAAGAACATCCTTGTACCCTTTCCTTTGCAAAGCTTGCAGTGAATGAACGTACTGTATCTATTTCAGAAATCGGGTGTCACACATTCAAAACAACATGGCCTGCTTATGGAGCTGAATGGGTATAATTATCTCCATGCTTGGGACATTTGGCTTTGTGTGATTGATTGCATTGATTGGCTTATCCTATGGATAGAATTGGAGGAGATAGTATTGGTAGTTTCTCTTCAGTGCCTTGAGGTGCATGCTATAGATAGTCAGTCTTAGAAGTGCACAGGAACTCAGGGATAAATTAACGCAGTAGATTGTGAGCTTTGTACTGGGCATGAAGCCTTGATCCTCAGACATTCATTTCCTTGGGGAGCCAGAGGCTGTGCTGGTGCACAGAAGCCGATGGTGATTTTCTTAATTGATGTCTGCCTAGAAGTGAGGGCAGGAAAGCTGTTTTCCAAACTTTTAAAATTAAATGTGAATTTCAGAAGGCAGACAGGGTCTTGATCTAATGCCTCACCTGAAAGACAGCTCCGCTAGTAGTGCACTGTTCCACTTCAACATCCCCTACACCGCCAGGTCTTTATTTAGGAAATGTGTAAAAGATTTTGGGATGATCACAATCTTAAAATGTTCAACATTGCCACTATACAAAATTTCAATTCAAGGCAAGTTCATAAACAATGTGGGAAGGCTGGTCATTGTCTTGCACATGAACGTTGCTTGTGGAATTTTAGAATGACTCTTATTGTTGGAGACTGTTCAGGCGGGAGAGAAATTACATTGTGGGGGCTTGATTCAAAAAGATGAAGGCAGCTGTTTTTCTTTTCATTGAAAATAATTGCTGAAGTGGACATGATTCCAAGGATTAAATGGTGTGACTATAAAAATGAAGAGACTTGGCATGGATCATTCCCCATGTCTCTGGAGCCACCTCTCGTGCAAGGCAAACATTGATGATGAAATTCACGATCTACATCAATGCACCATCACAGTCTTTAGTCAATTGAACAGAAGATTTTTTTGAAGACTGATGGCCCTGTCTCACTGTGCGAGTTGACCCACGAGGTACCCCGAGTGACAGACTCGTGGCTGTGCACGAGACTGCAAGTTTATGATCAAGTGTGTAATACGAGTTCCCACGGGTATGTCATTGCTGCGATGTTCCTAGTTCCTCTCCCGAGTTAGCAAGTTCCTCTCCCATTACTCTCGAGCCAACCGTGAATGAAGGTATGTTTTAATAAAGCAACAATGTTAAAATACATCTCCATCCTGTGGTTTTGAGTTATTTCAGCGCGGATGGGAAAATGCGCATCCTCCAGTAACCAAGCATTTCTTGTTGTTTTATGTTTTTAAATACTTTTTTGCAATGGATCTCTATTTTAAATAATTTTAAAAAAGGAAGCAGCCCGGGTGACTGACATTGAGCGGCCGCCGGGACCCGACAGCAGACACACACACACACACACACACACACACACACACACACACACACACACACACACACACACACACACACACACACACACACACACACACACACACACACACACACACACACACACACACACACACACAGAGAGAGAGAGAGATACACACAGACAGCAGCTGGCCACCACTTCAGAGGAATGAAGCAGCTCGGGTGACTTTGAGCGGCCACCGGGACCCGACAGCAGACACACACACAGATACACACAGATAGACAGAGAGGGAGAGAGACACACACACACAACTCAGCGGACCAGGCAGCATCTCTGGAGAGAAGGAATAGAGTCGAGACCCTTCTTCAGACTTACCCGAAATGCCACCCATTCCTTCGCTCCAGAGATGCAGCCTGTCCCGCCGAGTTACTCCAGCATTGTGTGTGTCTATCTCCGGTGTGAACCAGCATCTGCAGTTCCTTCCCAATCCCACACTCTCGGCCCCGGGGGGGTGGATGGAGCATCACACGTGGACACATCCCACCCACCACCCAGACTTGCCCCTTCGGCAGGTCTTTAAGCCGTTCATTGAGACAGAGTGAAGCCACGGGGCAGGCGCCTCAGTAATAAAGGACAAGTGGCAGAAAGGCCGAAGATAGACACAAAATGTTGGAGTAACTCGGCGGGACAGGCTGCATCTCTGGAGCGAAGGAATGGGTGGCATTTCGGGTAAGTCTGAAGAAGGGTCTCGACTCTATTCCTTCTCTCCAGAGATCCGCTGAGTTACTCCAGCATTTTGTGTTTATCTTTGGTTCAGTCTTTACTCGAGCAAAAGAACAGATTATTAAAGTTCCCACGGTAGACTCACGAGACACTAAGATAAACGCACGGGCCACTACGTTATTACAACGAGTTTAAATGTTTCCATTTTTAACTTGAACAGTTAATTTGACTCGTGGAAAAAATCAAACATGTTTGATTTTTTTCACGAGTTAACAAGTTTCCCGAGTACCTGCCGTTAGCGCCACGAGTCGATAAGTTGCTTGTGCGAGTTCCGACGTTCCCGCTACGTGATCACCACGAGTGAAAACTCGGGGTCACTCGTGGGCGAACTCGCACAGTGAGACAGGGGTTTGAGACTTCAGACTGAGCAGAAGACTCATGATCTACCATGCAGCAGTGAGTCTTTCCCTCCTGCATGCTTCGGAGACCTGGACTACCTACAGCAGGCATTTCAAAGCACTAGGAAAATACTAGTAATGGACTCTGCAAAACTTTCCAAGTTCATTTGAGGATGGACGACACAAATCAGTATCCTCTCCCAAGACAACATTGCCACCCTTGAGACTCTAAGTACTCTCAGTTAGCTGCATTGGGCAGACCAAGCCCAATTCTGGACGCCCAGAACAAACAATCTAATTCTAAGCATTGACATAGAAAGAAATTGCCAAGCAGACAGAAGAATGATTCAAGGATGTTCTATCTTCGGATAAAGGTAACATCCCCACTGACTCCCAGGAATCTCTGCGCTGGGAATGCTCAAAGCGGAGAGGGAGCATTAGGGATGACACTGGGAACACACAGAAGCCTTGAGTCAGTGGCAGCAGGAACGCACTTTCTCACAAATGACCCACTTGCCTACCCCATTGGGCTCCTCCTGCCCCACACGGTTCCCACATTGGCCTCAGTCATCTCAGAACCAACAGAACCTGAATGGAAGCAAGTCATCTTCGATCATGAAGGACTTCCTAAGATCTCACATGGATTCTGTGACACATAAATGAAAATAATCATTGGGGTACAAGAGAGATGGGAGGATTATATTTGCAGATATGGAGCAAATGCCCTGGTTTTGAGGCTGTATGAATGAATTCCCACAAAAACAAGTGGAATATGTAGAGGCATGAAAATGATTGCAGTTGAACTGGGCTAAGTGAATACTTCAGTCACAAACAGGTAAAAGGTGTCAGAGCATGAATGGATTAGAAGGCGAGGGTTGAATCATGGAGATATAGTGATGAATGAGGCAGTATTGATATGGATGCTTTGCTTTGCAAGATTAAATGAATGGGTTAGAGCCTAAACACATACAATGCTTATGAGAATTGACAAGATAGAAATGGAGTTGATGTTTCTCTGCTTTGGGTGAGTAAAGCCACACATTACAGTCTCAGAATAAAAAAATGACCATTCAGGATAAAAGGAATGATACTTCCTGTTGGGTTCCACTGGGGCACAGTGGAGTAATTGGCCAGCATATTTAAGACTCCTGTATCCCAGCATTAATCCCGCGTTTACTTGCATTTCTGGATGGATGTCTGCAAATCCATGCAGAACTGCCTGGAAGATCCAGCAAAGCCTGGGCCATTACATCAATGTGTGCTGCTCTAGGCAGCACCCAACCACAAAAAATACATTTTCTTCATTCCGTGCTGTTTTCTAATAAAAATATTTATTCATTCAGATATTATCTGCACAGTTTTAGATAAGAAATCAAGAATATATATGCTTTACAATATTTATCCAAGCTGTTCCAAGCTATTATTGAACCTATCATTTGCTTTAGATAGATAAGATTGTTATAGGTAAATCATTACATGATTATAAACTTAAATTTATCAAATATAGCTTTGGCCAGATACTTGCCCAATTTTGGCAATCCTGGGCTGAAGATTATACTTAAATTCTTGCTTCTGCTCTCACCAGAGCAGCTTCCAAACCCCCTTCCTGTTTTGCATGTAGCCCTATCACTTATTTTCTGTCACACATGGCTCCCATCTCCCTTTTGCCACATACCTACACTTGGAGGTAATTTGTAATAATCAATTAACCTATTGCTCGTTGAGATGTTCTCACTTTTCTAAATTTAAAGTAATAACTCTTGAAAGGCATTGAATAAATCCCTGAAAAATATTTTTTTGCTAAACTGCAAGGTTATGACATAAGAATGAGGAAATTGGACAACATACATTTAACCTTTCACAGAGCCAGCACAGAAATAATCGCTGAATGGCCTCCTCTGCACAGTTAGAATCCAAGACTAGAATTACTTTCTGTCATCCTTCTATGATTCTTCAATGAGAAGGCTTATTGAAAACAATCCAGCTAAATCACAGTTTGCTTATCATTGTTGAATTGAAGGAATGACCCTAGGGTTCAGCCGGTTCTCTACTTGGCTCGGTTTGGCCACTGCAATTGTGAAATAGCAAACTTCGTAGTATTCCTGAGAGCAAGCTGGCACTCCTAGGCTGAACAAGGAAAGTCCACTATTATCCCTACTGTATGGGACTATGTGTTCCTCCAGCACCTCTCTCCTTCCTCCCCTTCCCCATCTCCCTAGAGCTGATTATAACCCCCCCTCCCGATAATCCCTATTCCGTGCCCTCTCTCCCCACCCTATCCAAGTTCCACACATCCATGAAGGTCTGGGTGATGTTAAATAAGGAACAGCACATTGCGAGGGGAAAAGAATGAAGATTTCTAGAGTTACAGTTCATCATACGCCCTTCAGATATTCAAAACATCCTCTGCCTTACATGCACAATTTGACATTATTTTCAGCATTTTCTCACGAACAGCATTGTCTTTGCACCTCTTCTCTCTGCACTCCAACTCCAATTGCAGGGTTGTTGTGGTGCCTTGTGGGTGAGATCAGGCCACATGTGTACAGTACGTGTGATTGTTCTCATCGTGTAGGCCACCCAAGTTGATGCAGTACCAGTTGCCAAACCCGTCTGGGTGGAGTTGCCTTCTGATTTACACTATTCCTCTGCAGAGGCGTTGCAAAACCAAAACCATGTACAAAGCATGTCATCCTCACATATGGCAAAGGAACTTTCATGAAGTTTCTGAGATCAATCAAATCTAAATCAGTATTTCCATTACTCTACAAATGTTAGAATTGTGTTGGTTGGCAGGTTAGTTAACTACTACTTTACTAAATTGCCCTGAGTGTACAAATGAATATAGAATACAGACTGGTTCTACCAAGATGCAGTACAGAATGCCACAGGAGACCCTTCTTCCCTGTGGCTATCAAACTGTAAAACTCCTCCCCCTTCTGTCGTGGGAGTTAGACTGACTCTCCTCCCCCCCGCCCCCCCGTCATTCTTCAAATCTCTACATATCCCCAATCTTTTCTGCTCATCACTTTAACTTCATGTTTCATGTATCATGTGTTTTATGACTATTGACAGATCAGTCAATTTCCATCCTGGGATAAATAAAGTTCTATCGTATCATATCGTATCATAGAATTGAGGCAGGTGTTGCTGGGAATAGGAGGAGAATAATACGGGTAATAAAATTTGGTGCTTGATGGTTGGCACAGGCTTGGTGTGCCTATATCTGTCCTGTAGCTTTATTGTTCTCTCTCTTTGATTCTATACCTCAAGTTGCTGAATACCAGCAGTTCAGCAGTTCTGCAAGTTTCATCCATAAATAACGAAGAACTGGCATTGCAATGGACACTTTGCACAGTTGCTTGAGATTTGTAAAGTGATTGACAGCTCATGAAATGCTTTGGGGGATGAGTGATTGTGATAAGTTGTTGATGAGGACAAAATCAACCATTTCCAGATGCATATGGTCTACTGTGAAGTAGAAGAGCACTTATATGAGTGATAGAAGAACAAAAAGGACCAAGGGAAGCAGGTGGACTAGGGTCCATTTAGTAGCCTCCCCTTTCGCGTTATAACAATATGCTTCCATCTTGGGTTCTCACACATCACAATTTTCCCACATTTTATATAGCATTTTTAAAATTCCATCAAGTTTCGGGAAGCCCACAGCGTGTCTTTCACAGAATTGAGAATCTCCTGAGCACTAATTTCAGCGAATAACCCACAGGCACTGAAAACGTACAATGTAACTTTGAAGGAAGATTACTGCATCTTTTTCTGGGCAAACAGACAGTGCAGAAGGTAGTGGATGATGGCATCAACCACACCACAGCCTCCTTGAGGGATAAATGCTGATATTCCAGCTGTACATTTGTGATCTGACAGAAAGGGCTCTTCTCAATACCAGACAGGGAAAGACAACGAAAGTTCTGGCGATGAGGAAATTAAAAACTGGAACAAAATTAACGCAAAGATGAAAGCAAACAAAACTGATCTGTAAAATAAAATCATTAAACTGAGCCAAGTGTGTTTATTCTATAAACATTGCCAGCAGTCTCGGGACATTTCACATCATATGAAATGTGCCTACTACACAGTAGGAGTGGGAAGCTCTTTGATTACACTCCAGTTATTTTAGGCTCTATTGCACATAATGTTTGGGGAACTTTGGATCCCTGGCAAATTAAATGATTTAAACTGGTGAAAACAACGAAAGTTGCCTCAGACAGACATAGTCACCTCAGCCAGACATAAAAACAGCTTTTTTTCCACGAGCAGTAGCTCTACTCAACAATCAAAAATCTGTACCTTTTGCTCTGGTATTTTATTTCATTCTTCACATGTTTAAATTATAATGTTTCATTCTTAATTGTTTAAGCCATGATCATATTGAATGGCGGTGCAGGCTCGAAGGGCTGAATGGCCTACTCCTGCACCTAATTTCTATGTTTCTATGTTTCTATGTTTACTGTATATCGTGTTGTATACTTGCGAGCAAAGCACCAAGGCATATTCCTTGTATGTATACATACTTGGCTAATAATATTTATTCAATTCAATTCAATTCAATGCAATTCAAGTGTTGTTCAGAATATCCAACCAGACCAGACTGAATGGAAAGTTAAAGTTTCAACTACTCCTGGGTAAAAGAATTATGAAAAACAAAAACACAGGCACAGGAATATTAAACAAAAAGGCTCAGATTAATCTTCTTTGGCACAACTTTTTAAGTCATCCTACCCTATCACCCCTAGTGGCATGAAACTCACCTGCTTTCTGAGAAAGCTTTAAAGCACTAATGGAGAATTTGAGATGAGCAACTGGATGAGAATGTACAAGGCAGGATTAGTACGTTTGCAATTTACATAAAAGTGGATGGTACCGTAGATAGCAAAGATGGTTATCAAAAGATACAGCAGAATCTTGATCAATTGGGCAAGTGGACTGAGGAATGGTTAATGGAGTTTAATGCTGATAAGTGCAAGGTACTGCCTTTTGGGAAGTCATTCTTGATGATAGACGCCACCTTCTTTAAGCAGCCACTCATGTATATGCTTTCAATGGTGGTGATGAACCAGGCTGAGTCCGCCACTCTTTGCAGCCTCCTGTGTGTTGGAGTTGCCTTCCCAGGCCTGATACATCTAGTCAGGATACTAATCAGGAGTTGACTCGTGTTGGTCTTCTAATCCAGTTTGAGTTAGCATGGTGGATTAGCTTCAGAAAAATAAAATTTCGAATGGAAATAGTCAGCTGGTTGAGCAGCATTGGTGAAGAGAGAAGCAGCCTCAACACATCAGGATGATGCTTTTTTCAGAGAGTTATCAACCTAAAATGTTGAGACTGTTTCTCTTCCTGCTGATGCTGCCTGATAATCTGAGAGATTCCAGCCTTTTCACTCCATTTCAGACACATTGATTTGCATTCATAGTTTACTTGTAAATTTGCCAGGTCCCAGTTTGTGGGAAGTTAATGTGTCGGCATGCCATGTAAATAGAAATTCTGTGTTTCGATTGTATCAGTGGGATCATTTGGTGAAAGATGATGATTGCTTTCATCTGACAGTCACCAGGTAAGATGAAATAGCTAGCTGGAGAGAGATTGGGATAGAGGTGTCCTTTCATATTGCATTTTCCTTCAGAATCACAATGTGAAGTTAACTTCAGAACTAATACCACAAAATCCGATGCAAAATTCAAATTAACTTACAAACTAATTTTATTTCACAGGACCTAGACACTGCGCCATTCTACTGTGTATGTATTCCATACACGTTCTGACAGCGAGAAAGAAAAGAGAAAAGCAAACCATTCATTGGAAGTTTTGCGGACACTGGAGGAGACTTAATTTTATTCTCGATTATAATTATCCGCAATGTATTTTTTTTAAAGGAAATCAATCTTGTTAAAATGAATGGTTTCTTGCTTAAAAAATAAATATGGATACATGACTAAATTTGTAGAAATGGCAAAATGAAATCATTGGAGGGTTTTGAAAATTCAATGTAAATAATGCTAATTTTAAAAAAAAAAAGCAAAATAGTCTTTAATTAGTAAATGGTGAGTCCACCTTATGTCTCTGGGACAGGTAAAGACGCTTGGAACGGCATGATTGCATTGGAAAGGGTGCAGAGGGGATTCACCAGGATGTTGCCTGGGATTGGGTGTTTCAGTTATAAGAAGAGACAGGATTGGCGTGGTTTTCGATCGAGTGGAGGAGGTTGAAGGGTGAACTGATAAAGATGTACAAACGTACGAAAGGCATAAATAGGATAGATAGGCAGAGGTGCCTAAAACTGTACGATATAGTTTTAAAGGATGTTTAAAGAAGATTGCAAGAGGATTCTTTTCACCCAAGGGGAGCTTGCAATCTGGAACATACTGACTAAGAGCTAACAATTACAAAGCACTGGATGAGCACTGGAAATGCATACAATGATGCAGATCAGATCTTGCTAGATGGCATTGCTATTGATTTCTGTTTGGATTGCTACCAAATAGCAAGAAACCAATATTGGTTTCTTGAGTTATTTGCATTGAATTCTGAATGTTTTATACATGTAATATCATAATTTTCTTCTCATCATTTTTAAAGTCACAGTCATACAACACTCAAACAGGCATTTTGGCACACCTTGCCCATGCTGAACATTAGGTACTTAATGGTCAGCATGGGCAAGATGTGCCAAAATGCCTGTTTGAAACCAAGAATGGTTCCTTGCTATTTGGTAGCAATCCAAACAGAAACTAAGCAGTTCTAAGCTCTGCCATTTGTGTCTTCATGTGTGTGATTAATCTGAATATCTCACCATGCATGGCTGAAATAAAACATGTTTCACACGAGTGACTCTTAGAAGTGATTGGGATTGTCAATGCAGTAGTCCCCACAAAGAAAAAATATTGAGCACTGTTGCTCTGTATGAAAGTGTACTAAAATATGTTGGTAACCATATGAGTTTGTTCAAACTAATTACGCAGCAGAGATGGACAAAAAATAATCTCTCACGTGTTAGCTGGTGAGTTAGTGTCAATAGACAATATACAATCAGTGCAGGAATAGGCCATTCGGCTCTTCGAGCCAGCACCGCCATTCAATATGATCATGGCTGATCATCCACAATCAGTACACCATTCCTGCCTTCTCACCATATCCCCTGACTCTGCTATCTTTAGGAGCGCTATCTAACTCTTGAAAGCATCCAGGGAATTGGCCTCCACTGCCTTCTGAGGCAGAGAATCCCACAGATTTACAACCCGCTGTGTGAAAAGGTTTTACCTCATCTCCGTTCTAAATAGCTTACCCCTTATTCTTAAACAGTGGACCCTTGTTCTGGACTCCCCCAACATCGGGAACATGTTTCCTGCCTCTGGCGTGTCCAAACCCTTAATAATCATGTATGTTTCAAATAGGATCCCTCTCGTCCTTCTAAATTCCAGAGAATACAAGTCCAGACACTCCATGCTATCAGCCTTTGACGGTCCCGTCATCCCAGGAATTAACCTCGTGAACCTACGCTGCACTCCCTCAATAGCAAGAATGTCTCCAGGTGCGGTCTCACTAGCGCTCTGTACAACTGCAGGACCTATTTGCTCCTATTCTCAACTCCTCTTGTTATGAAGGCCAAGATGTAATTCACTTTCTTCACTGCCTGCTGTACCTGCTTGCTTACTTTCAGTGACTGATGAACAATGATCCCAGATCTCGTTCCCCTTTTCCCAACTTGACACCATTCAGATAATTATCTGCCTTCCTGTTCTTGCCACCAAAGTGGATAACCTCTAATTTATCCACATTAAACTGCATCTGTCCACTCAGCCAACCTGTCCAGGTCATCCTGCATCCTCATAGCATACTCCTCAGAGTTCATACTGTCACCCAGCTTTGTGCCATCTGCAAATTTGCTAATGTTTTGAATCCCATCATCTAAATCATGAATGTATATTGTAAATAGCTGCAGTCCCAGCACCGAGCCTTGCAGTACCCCACTAGTCACTGCCTGCCATTCTGAAAGGGACCCGTTTATCCCTACTCTTTGTTCCCTATCTGCCAACACATTTTCTATCCATGTCAGTACCCTACCCCCAATACCATATGCTCTAATTTTGCCCAATAATCTCCTATGTGGGACAGTATTGAATGCTTTCTGAAAGTCCAGGTACACTATACAGCTATGTTACACAATTTTGAGATTTTAAAAATCAAGTCTGCAATTTATCCCATCAGATAAAGCATAACAATAAGTTTAATTTGACACCTAATTCACTTTCATATCTTCAGTATTAAAAAAGTTATGGCCATTTTCATACTCGGAAATTACCATCTTGTCCCTATTGCTTTTCCATTGACTTAACACAAAAGCTGTGATCGAGGACAGTCAAAAGCCCATAACTTTCTTAAAAATTAAGAGAACTGAATGAAATTTTCAGTTATTTTAGATTGAAGCATTCTGAAACACATATGAAACATCTTACTTGGATGACCTGAAATTAAAGCATATAATTAGTTACCTAATTGTAGCTAATTACAAAATTGACCGTTGTGACGGAAACAGTAATAAACACCCAGACTGCCTTGAAAATTCAAAAATGTAATATTCTCAAGATCAGAACTTTAATATTATTGTATTATATGCTGTAAGTTCATAACAGGTAGGTAAATAAATTACAATTTCTAGCAATAGACCAAGTCTTTATGGAGAAGATCAGTTGCTAGCTGGTACATTGGCATATCATAATCAGTAGCATAATCATACTCCTCAGGTTGTAACCAATAAGCAACTCTGTACACCTTGTTTTTCTCAACTGGCATTGTAAACTACAAGTTTTTGCTCTTCAAACCACGCATCGCATGCCTTTCTGCCCACTACTTTCCCATTAAGAATATCATGTAGATCATCTCATTTGGAATAGTCCAAATTTGGATAATCTCTGCGAATGTTGTCGAAATCAATCTCTTTCGCTGGGCATTTGGATTGACAATTTTGCATTTCTTCTTTGGAGACATCTGTTTAAAATGTAAAGGAAAGAAAACACTGAACAGCATTAACAGAAACAAGTTATTATTTGCAGTTTTAGAAAAAAGGTAGAAATGATAAAGTTAAACGCTAAATCAAATAGTAAATACCCAACAAAAATTTCATATTCATCAGTTTCATCAAATCAATTCATCGAATCAATTCATCTAAATTCAATTACTAGATCTAAACATCTATCCATTTCTTATATCCTTTATATTTTTTTAATAGATGTATCCAAATAACAAGCTAATCCCATTCACACAAGAATTCACAATATAACATGATTTTAAAATCTCACTGTCATTAACTTATATGCCAGATGGAAGGAATTTAATGTTTAATTCACATAAATTAATCTAGAAACATCCACTCTCAATATTATCAAAATTATTATTTTTTGCACAATACATGTGGCTAAAATTGTTGTAGATATTTAGTATAAAAATATTGTCTATGGATAGACAATTACACAAAATATAGATGATTTAGATGCTCTTATGACGATTGCCCAAAAAAAAAGAGGATTTAAATCATTTTGCGAGTGGGTGTTTCTGGAATGCAATCGATTGGAACGTTGCCATTGCAGTGAATTTAAACACACTGCCGGTTCGTATGGGGCCCAAATAACATTTCTGCGTCGTAAAAATAGCTTAAAGCCGCCCCAAGAAGCAAGATCATATGTGAAATAGACGACTTACCTTTTATTTTGTCCTGATATTACGATAGTCACGTTGTAGGCGTTGAGGGCGTTCGAAGTTGCATTTTAGTTTAATCCAACTATTAAATTGTCCAGCGATTTTTAAATTAAAAACAACGGGAACGGAAGTCCAATCGATTTTTTTCTTCATCGACTAGCAGCCTGAAGAAATCCCTCTCCGACAAGCGATACATACCTGCATTTTAATCCCGCCAACCCCCCAGGCATAAAAGTCACACTCAAGGCCAGTGGCAGAACTGAAGATAGGTTTTGTAACATCGCTACACTATATCCACTGGCTCTCCTTTGTCCATTTTCCTAGTTACATCCCCAAAAAATTCCAGAAGTTTAGTTCAGCATGATTTCCTCTTTGTAAATCCATGTTGATTCGGACAGATCCTGTTATTGCTATCCAAATGTGCCGCTATTTCATCTTTTATAATTGATTCCAGCATCTTCCCCACCACCAATGCCAAGCTAACTGATCTATAATTCCTTGTTTTCTCTCTCCCGCAGTTCTTAAAAAGTGGGATAACATTAGCTACCATCCAATCCACAGGAACGGATCCTGAATTTATAGAACATTGCAAAATAATCACCAATGCATCCACGATTTCTAGAGCCACTTACTTAAGTACCTTGGGATGCAGCCCATCAGGTCCTGGGGATTTATCAGCCTTCAGTCCCACCAGTCTACTTAGTACCATTTCCCCCCTAATGTGGATTTCCTTAAGTTCCTCCGTCACCCTAGATCAGGGGTTCCCAACCTTTTCCATCCCATTTATCCATACATGCAACTTTAATAGCACACAACAATGTTATTTCACTTATTTGTGAACAACTATTGATGAACAGATACCGGTATAACAGAATCAAACACAGTCAGTCAATGAGAAAAAATATGTACAAATCCAGAATCAACAAATTCACCCCCTGGTTAGGTTTGAGAACCCTTGCCCAAGATCCTCTGGCCACTAGTACACCAGGAAAATTGTTTGTGTCTTCCTTAGTGAAGATAGATCCAAAGTACCTGTTCAACTCATCTGCCATTTCCTTGTACCCTATAATGAATTAACCTGTTTCAGTCTTCAAGTGTACAACTTTGGTCTTAACTAATTTTTTCCTCTTCACATATCTAAAGAAGCGTTTCCTATCCTCCTTTGGCTAGCTTACCATTGTACCTCATCATTTCTCCCCGTATTGCCTTTTTAGTTATCTTCTGTTGCTCCATAAAAGTTTCCCAATCCTCTGGCTTGCCACTCATCGTTGCTATGTTATAGTTCTTCTCTTTTATTTTTATACTGTCCCTGACTTCCCTTGTCAGCCACGGTCGTCCCTTACTCCCCTTGGAATCTTTCTTCCTCTTTGGAATGAACTGATCGTGCACCTTCTGTATTATTCCCAGAAATACCTGGATTGTTGTTCTACTGTCATCCCTGCTAGGGTATCTTTCCAGTCAACCTTTTTTGATTGATTTTCCCTTCTCCCTCTCAAATTATAGATTAAAACTTATATTATGGTCACTACCTTCTAATGGCTCCTTTTACCTCGAGTTCCCTTTATCAAATCTGGTTTATTACACAACACTAAATCCAGAATTGCCTTCTCCCTGGTAGGCTCAAGTAAAAGCTGCTCTAAGAATCCATCACGGAGGCACCCCACAAACTCCCTTTCTTGAGGCCCAGTACCAACCTGATTTTCCCAGTCTACCTGCATGTTGAAATCTCCCATAACAACCGCAGCATTACCTTTGCGACATGCCAATTTTAACTCTTGATTCAACTTGCACCCTATATCCAGGCAACTGTTTGGGGGCCTGCAGATAACTCCCATTAGGGTCCTTTTACCCTTACAATTCCTCAGTTCTATCCATACTGACTCTACATCTCCTGATTCTATGTCACCCCTCGCAATGAACTGAATTTCACTCCTCATCAACAGAGCTACCCCACCCCC
Organism: Okamejei kenojei; assembly: GCA_035221665.1. NCBI lineage: Eukaryota > Metazoa > Chordata > Chondrichthyes > Rajiformes > Rajidae > Okamejei > Okamejei kenojei. The sequence continues at coordinate 57,309,420 of CM069137.1, forward strand.
TCTGCCCACCTGTCTGTCTTTTCAATAGGACGTATACCCTTGAATATTCAATTCTCAACCCCGGTCCTCTTGCAGCCATGTCTCTGTAATTCCTACAACATCATACTTGCCAATTTATAACAGCCTCAAGCTAATCCGCTTTATTTCTTATGCTTCGCGCATTCATATACAACACTTTAATTTCGGTATTCACCTCCCCTCTCACACCGGTCACTATGTTACTATAATATATGAAACATAACCTCTGACATATGGCTCGTCTCTCATACAACACAGTGCATTGTAAACCCCTCATGAATTACATTTATTTTATGGAATTAGCTTAATCACAAAGGTGGAAATAAAGAGTGTGGAGCACTCTAATTTCTGAAGATGGACACAAAATGCTGAGGTAACTAAATGTGCATCTCTGGAGAAAAGGAAAAGGAATAGGAAAAAAGGACCTAATCCTTTTCTCCAGAGATGGTGTCTGGCCCGCTTAGTTACTCCAGCTTTTTGGTCTATTTTTGGTTTAAACCAGCATCTGCTGTTCCTTCCGATACACTCTTATTTCCGAATTTATTGCTTCAAAACTCACTGATGTATTGATGTTGTACAGCATTGTCAAAGTTACTGTGTTTTGGATGAAGTGTTCTTCGCTTGACTAAACTGGTCGATTGAACACTACCTAAAGAAGAGCAACGTGAACTTCATGGTTCCCAGACACACATTCCTCCTGCACTCAACATCACCAGGGAATGAAGTGAACTGGTCACTGACCTTATTTGGTGCTGTGCAAATTGGTTGTGACATTCACCACTGCTTTTACCTTGCTTCTGAGATAATCTGCTGCAGGGCGAAGTGCTTCCTTAAGACCTGCTGGTTTTAAAGCCCCCCCATAAATATAAGCTCTATCCTGTAGATGTAACCCATGGAGGAATTTGAGCTGCTTCAGCTTAAAATCTCACTACATTCTATGGAAACATACCAGGACCCTTTCTCAGCTATTTAATGAAGGTTTCAGCACTCTTTATTCACAGAGCTGACGAAGGAATTCCTTAGGCAATATTGACATGTTAATCACTAATTCTCACGCAGCACAATATCACTTTTATAATGGGCTTCTGGCATGACGTGCTTTTGAAAGAATCCCAGAGATCACATTGTAAATTGAGTTTGGTTTTCCCTGAAGTATAAAATCCAAAGCAAACTCAAGTCAGTTAATTACCGCAAATAACTATCTGATGAAGAGAATCAGGTTGATAGTACTTTATATATAATGTTGTGAATTCTTGCAGTGATTTTAATATTCTTTTGGTATGATCACTACAATAATGCAGGCTCTAATTCCCTGTACTTTGTGTTGAGTGAAATCAGATTTGGTGCCATTAATTCATAGTTATGCTGACAAAATTACTTGTTTAAAATTGTTATTGACAATAAATAAATCTGTCTTCAAGGAAAAATCACGATAGTTACGTGGAACCACTTTCCAATTAAAAAGATGGAACTCCACATTCAGAAAACCTTATTCTCAGGGATTTATATGCCAAAAAAGAGAAAATAATAACGTTATAATTGAGTTGTTGGCATCAGTACCAATGGTATAATAGGTTCCCATATTCTGACTTTATTCCCTCAATCCCATCTGGCTGTCCAGTTTCTTGAATTCCATTTTATGAAATTTCACATTTGAAAACTGCTGGAATATGAACTTCGGTGATGAACAATGTAAATATTTCAAAGCTGCCCCAAAACCAATGGTGGTTCTAAACAAATCTGTGATAATATCGCAGATATCATATTTTTTTAAAACCCTTTTTAAAATCTCGATAGACAATAGACAATAGGTGCAGGAATAGGCCATTCGTCCCATCGAGCTAGCATCGCTAGTCACTGTGATCATGGCTGATCATCCACAATCTGTACCCGTTCCTGCCATTTCCCTTGACTCCGCTATCTTTAAGAGCTTTATCTACCTCTCTCTTGAAAGCATCCAGAGAATCAGCCTCCACTGCCTTCTCAGGCAGAGAATTCCACAGATTCTCCACTCACTGGGAGAAAAAGTTTTTTCTCATCTCCGTTTTAAATGACCTACCGCTTATTCTTCAACTGTGGCTCCTGGTTCTGCACTCCCCCACCATCGGGAACATGTTTCCTGCCAAGCATGTCGAATCCCTTAATCATTTTGTATGTTTCAATAAGATCCCCTCTCATCCTTCTAAATTCCAGTGTACATGAGCCCAGTCGCTTCATTCTTTCAACATATGTCAGTCCCGAGATTAAACTCGTGAAACTATGCTGCACTCCCTCAATAGCAAGAATGTTCTTCCTCAAATTTGGAGACCAAAACTGCACACAATACTCCAGGTGTGGTCTTACCAGGGCCCTGTACAACTGCAGAAGGACCTCTTTGCTCCTATAACCAACTCCTCTTGTTATGAAGACCAACATGCCATTAGCTTTCTTCACTGTCTGCTGTACCTGCATGCTTACTTTGAGTGACTGATGTACAAGGACCCCCAGATCTCGTTGTGCTTCCCTTTTCCTAATTTGACACCATTCCTGCCTTCCTGTTCTTGCCACCAAAGTTGATGACCTCACATGTATCCACATCTGCCATGCATCTGCCCACCCACTCAACCTGTCCAAGTCACCCTGCATCTACATAGCATCCTCCTCACAGTTCATACTGCCACCCAGCTTTATGTCATGTGCAAATTTGCTAATGTTACTTTTAATCCCTTCACTAAATCATTAATGTATATTGTAAATAGCTGCAGTCTCAGCACTGAGCCTTGCGGTACCCCATTAGTCACTCCCTGCCATTCTGAAAGGGACCCATTAATCCCTACTCTTTGACAGTTAAATTTTGCTTTGAAGTGGAAGGACAAAGCCAATAACTGCTTTGGCCATGTGAGTCTCTGGTTCAGTGTATATCTCAACATTAGTTGATTTAATCTGGGGTCCTTCAGATGGTTTCAGACTAAAGGATTAAGGACAACAAAGTGAAAGGCCAAAACCATCTATAAACATCTGTGTTCCTCATCAGAAGAACATAAGAAATAGAAGCACAAGCAGGCTCATTGTGCCCGCTCTACTCTTCAGTAATATTGTGGCTCATCTTTTATCTCAATACCATTTTCCTACAGTAATAATGTCTGAAACCCTATCAGTCTTGGTCTTGAATATACTCAGCAACTAAAGGGCCTGTCCCACTTGGGCGTCATTTGCACGTAATTTACGGGACATCATTTACGCATCATGACTTGCACTTGATGCGCGCATGGTGCGCATTACGCACGCATGGTGCATGGTGATGTAGGCAGTGACGTGCAGTCGCGAGCGGCGCCCCAGGATTTAGGGATGTACAAAATCTTTGCGCGCCACCTGCGTGATGTGCAAATGACGCCCAAGTGGGACAGGCCCTTAAAACTCCACAATCCTACTGGGTTGAGTATTTGAAAGATTTACACCTTCCTTTCGAGGTTCCCTGTCTTCATTGTTGAGAAATCCACGCATGCAGACAATGGATGTAGCCGGAATTCAGAATAGATGTGATGCGGCATGTAGTTCAACCAAACGGTATTATTTTAATCCTAGCGTGATAAAAGGGCACTGTGATGAGCTGACAGAAGGCCTAACGGCATCCAGCAAGCACTCGTGGTTGATGGAGTTTTGTCAGGAAAACTAGAGTGAAACAAACAAAACCCACTGCTGACAATGCAGAATACTTAGCTACGATATTCCTACCATAAGCTGTGAATTGGTACCCCAAACTGAGAGTTTCTGACTGACCGCGGAAGTCAGACAGTGGGGTTGTGGGGTGAGGGGGGAGGGGAGGAGATGTTGGTGGGTAATAAAAAGCCCCAGAAGGCTGAAGTGCATTCCGTTCAGCCACATGAATACAGAACCCCAAGGTGTCATATAACATAACTGATAATCAAATTTAAAACTATTAGCAATATCCAATTTAAACTCTGGATTCAGAAATGGCGTCGTTGACTCCCAGAGCAGTGTAGTCATGTGGAACCAATCTAACTATGTTGCCTCCCTAAGTGTTTGCCCTGAGTCCTTGGTATTCTGAATAACTCAACAGTGCAGTGTGCTGATAGACAAGTGTTTAGTGTGGGTGTTTAACCTCTCAATTGGGCTGCATTTCAGAATCTTGCATGCTTGCCAAAGAATGGTCTAAAAGTAGTTCTGTTCCAGGCTGTGAATTTATTCAATTACTCATGTCCTTTTCTTACTAATTTATTTCCATTGTGAATTTTTGGTTCAGCTTTACATCTGAATTTTCTTGGGGGAAGGAGTTGAGTTCTTCAGGAATTATTTATATTATAACATGGTTCCTCTTCTCCACAAACTTGCCGTGGGAAGGAGCGTAACTTTGGCTTCAGTCACGATCAGCCTTTCTTTTGGTCTGGACCAGTGTCATTACTTATAACACTCCATGATTTAGCTGGGTTGCTTTCAATAAGACTTCTCATTGAAGAATCATGGAAGGATGACAGAAAGTAAATCTCTCTCCAAAGAATATGACTTGCGGTTCAGTATTTGAAAATGAATAGAGGGAGCCAAGATAATGAAAATTCAGAGACCTTTTTCACCTGCATATTTGTTTGATGCCTCTGTGCTAGATTGTCGAAAATCTTTGCTATTGCCATATTAAGCATCTGTAGATGTGCAAAATGAATGATACATAAATTCTGCTCGGCTGCTTTGGATGGCTGAGAACACCTGTCAGAATTGTGGAATAATGTGTGTAAGAAAATTAGTGAGTGAGTGATCGTGTGAGAGAAAGGGAGACAACGTGTCAGAACATATTAGAATTAATAACACTGCCGTTGATACATAAAGAGATTTGAAGTCCTATAAATCAACAAATCATGTTGAAAGTTGAAGATGGGAATTCACCTATACTCTGGTGGTAATTTACTGCGGCCAAAATGAAGAGTATGAGTGGAATGGGAAGGCAGAGGTAAGGACATGGATCATAGTGGATGGAGTGGGGAAAGAGAGGGATTTCACATCTCTGAGACCCTTGTGACTTCACCTGGAGGAAACTCACATGGTCTTAGGAAGTGTTTAAGGTGCAAACTCTGCAAAGACAGTCAGGATTCAACGTGGGTCATTGGAGCTGTGAGGCTCTACTAACAGGGCAGCACAACCCAGTGCTGCCACAATCTTTGAAAAAGGGTTAGTTTCCATTAATTTGTAATAATATTTTGTCTCCCCCTCAAAAAAATTGTTAACGGATAATTACATTTTTTTTTAGACTTTAGCCTTTAGAAATAGTGTGGAAAACAGGCCCTTCGGCCCACCAAGTCCGCGCTGACCAGCGCTCACCCTGTACACTAACGTTATCCTACGCACGAGACAATTAACCTCTACATCTTTGGAATGTTGGAAGAAACTGGAGCACCCAGAGAAAACCTGTGCAGTCGCAAGGAGAATGTACAAACTCCAAATAGACAGCACCCGCAGTCAGGAACAAACCTGTAAAGCAACGAATGTAATGCTGCGCCACTGTGCCACCCCCAATCTAGTAACAAATGTAAAAAGGCTCGGATCCTGGGATCTACTATATTTATTAGGAGTTCCTTTATCTCTATTTGGACATGATCACAACTCACTTTATTTTCAATAAATGAAGAACGCTCTGAAAATAATGAAATAGATCGTTGTTTGAGCATGTAAAACTGCTTCCTAATATTCCTTCATGCGATTTGTTGCACCATTTCAAAAATTAAAAGCAAATCTTGAGCTTCCTTGACTTGCTGTTATTTCATTCTGGAATTGAGCAGAGCACAATTACCGCGTATTTCACGCTGCTTTCAATTTAATGAAATGCGGAAGACACAAATATCGTAATATGTTTCTGATGACAGAGAAAATTGTTTTATGAAATTGCTATTTGACATTTTGGTGCTTGTGTGGCAGTGGTATGATCGTAGTTCAAATTTAGCAATCAAACTCAGGCCCGTTTCACACTCCCTCAGTCATTTGGGGCCAACCACCTCAGAGAGATACTGTAAGTTGCTCCCACAAACAGCCAGTCAACTTCTCACTGAGAATTGCAGCCAGAAAGAGAATATTAGGATTTTTCAATCCGCTTCTGTGGTGGCAGCCGAATTTAGGTACCTTGTACAGAAATACATCTAAACTATTCATACTCCATATTCAGGAGTCAAGTATGTTTGATTATTATATGGACTGAAAAAGTCTTACTTGCTGTAGCTTTACAGGCACATTAATGCAACAACACAGCACTATACTATAATTTTACTTCGGAGTCACGTGAGTGACTACGTGAATAGAAGCCCGTACAGCCGTTGGTGCGTCATGACGTCAGACGCTGGTGCAGTCGGGCGGTTGGAGCAGCAGCGCTCCTCCGAGCGGTAAGTGTAAACCGCGGGTTATACGAAGAGCTGGAGAATTCGGCGGGTGCAGCAGCATCTAAGGAGCGAAGGAGATGGACGATGTTTCGGGTCGAGACCCTTCTTCAGACTTCACCCTCGATTCTCCAGCATTTGCAGTTCTTCGTTAAACAAGTTTAAAGAGGTAAGGTTTTTAAAAATTTTACCGCATGTTCAATTTCTGCGACGGTTTGGGTAGAGAATGTTGCAGAAAGGGAAGAAGGTGTCGGCGAGGCGCTCCGGGGGTAGAAAGGAAAAGTGGCAGGAGAGTGTTGAGGATGGAGGCCCGTCTGGTACACCTGGTCCGGTGCTGGCTACACAGCCAGTGGTTGCGGACCCACTGCCGGGGGGCAGTGGAGGCTTGCACAGTAGGGCGGAAGGCCACTGGCAAGTCTCTGTGGCCCGTAGATGAGTCGGGCCTGGAGGTTATACCCTCCATAGGAGAGTCCGTTTGCTCACGGCTCTCCCACGTCGAGATTCTATTTCAAAAGAATGCTCGACAGGGACCAGCTCCGTGGGGAGGAGTGGTGCCCAAGCCAGGCTGATGGAGAGCTTGTGCTAGCAGCGCCTGTTTCAGGGCTGCAGAACTATCCTGCCTGTGAGGAGGATGTTCCAGCTCCGTGGGGAGGAGTGGTGCCCAAGCCAGGCTGATGGAGAGCTTGTGCTAGCAGCACCTGTTTCAGGGCTGCAGAACTATCCTGCCTGTGAGGAGGATGTTCTATCAGGGCCGTTTGCTGACACTGTTTCTATGCTGGGGAAGAGCAGTAAAGGTGTTCGGTTGGAGGTAATTCCGAACATTGCTGGGAAGTTTGCTGAGTGTAGAGGCAGGAAAGGCGATTGATGTAGAATTGGCCGAAGCCATTCAGTATATGCTCTCCCATCAGTTACAGGAGCTAGCTATGGATGAAGTAGCAAAGAACTATAAAGCCCCTGTTAATTGTGATCTCCTGAAGGTACCGGTGGTTAATCACCAAATTTGTATAGATGGGTTTGCCTGCTAGGGCCCAGGAAATGAAGTTTTTAAAAAAGTGCTTAAAACTGTTGTCAGCAGGTATTACAGCTGTGGTGAAAGTTATTGATACAAATGATATGGTTGAAGCACACCAGGATGAACTGGGACTCCTTTGTAATGCATTTTGAAATTAATAATATCGGGAGGGCCGCTATTAGGCCAGTGCTAACCCGAATTTGGCGAGTTGTGCAAACCGACCAGTGTACCACCACGAAATCTGTTGTTTGGTGGTAACCTTGCAAAAAGGGTCAAAGACTATTATGAGGTTGTTATAACCATGGTCCTCATTAAGCCAGCTGGAAGCAAGGCAAAAAAGGTTCTCTACAAGAAGTCGAGGACAACAAGGCCGCAAGGAAAGATGCTGGTAAGGAATATAACATTGACAGACGATGAATTAACTGATGTTCCTGTTCAAATTGGGAAGGTTAAAATTGTTCTCAAACAATGGCAGCAGTTGACATCAGATTTGTTCATACTTAGTGTATTGAAGGGGTGAAAAATTGGATTTTACTATAAGGACAGTCTACCTAATCAACATTTTCCTAGTCATAAACTTATTTTTCAGATGAGGAAAATGTGCTTATTCAAGCAGAGATTCAGTCGTTACATAAGAAGGGGTAATTGAGCCTTCTGTCTATCAAAGTCAACAATTTCTGTCAAGTATATTTCCCAGATCTAAAAAGACTGGGGGATGTAGAATTATTCTGGATTTATCGAACAAATTTGTTTGTTATACGCATTTCAAAATGGAGACCTTTACCACGGGGAACCATTGATTTAAAGAATGCGTATTACGCAGTGTCTATTCATGGTGATGATAGAAGATATTTGAAATTTATTTGGATGACTGAGCTGTGGCAATTCAGGACATTGCCGAATGGATTAACTTCAGCTCCTAGGTTATTTACTAAATTGGTAAAACCTGTGTCAGCATTACTTAGAGCTCAGGGGCATGTGGTAATGGCCTATTTAGATGATATTCTGATTGTTGGAAAGACTCGTGCTGAAACTCAATCATCAGTTTCAGTTGTTAAAATCACTTTTGAACAAATGGGATTTGTTATTCACCCAGATAAATCTAAATTATCACCAGTCCAAATTATTGATTATCTGGGATTTACCATTAATTCATATCACATGTTGGTAACTTTGCCCAGGGATAAATTGAATCAGTTAATTAAGGACTGTGTTAATCTCGTTGGAGAACAACGGCCTTCGATTAGACAAGTAGCCAGTTTTATTGGGAAGTTGTTGCAGCCTTTCCAGCTGTGCAGTATGGTCCTCTGCATTATCAACAATTACAACCATCAAAGGAACAGGCACTGAGAATACAAAGGGGCCATTTTTGATAGGCCTATGCAGTTGTCAGCTGGGGCGATTGCTGACATACAATGGTGGATAGTACATGTTTCAAAAAATTTAAGGAAGGTTTGGTGGAATCACCGTCACTGATATTACAGACTGATGTAAGTGCACTGGGTTGGGGTGCAACAGATATGCCTTCTAGTTGTGGAGGCAGATGGAATGTGGATGAGACATCGCTTCCTCAATTAAGAGGGATTAATTATTTGGAGTTGTTGGGCACCTGGTATGGGCTCAAAGCTTATTGTTCTACAAGGAGGGATCTGCATGTGCAGGTCAGATTGACAACACCACAGCAGTGGCATATGTAAACCACATGGGTGGAGTTAAGTCACAGTCTTGTGATAGACTGGCTAACCAGATTTGGAGCTGGTGTATTGACCAAAATATCTGGCTTGCAGCACTTTATTTGCCAGGAAGAGGTCACGTCAGTTTAATGACAACATTGAATGGATGTTAAATCAGGATGTATTTAACCAAATGATTGATCAGTATGCATTGCCAGATATTGACTTGTTTGCATCTCGATTAAATCATCAGTTACCTAGATATGTTTCATGGTAACCAGATCCTGGGGCAGTAGCAGTGGATGCATTTTCGCTGCATTAGGGGAGGAATGTTTGTGTATGTATTTCCTTCATTCTGTCTCATCAGCAGATGTTTGCAAAAGATCAAGGAGGACTCCGCTTCAGGGGTATTGGTAGTGCCAGATTGGCCTACACGAGCATGGTTTCCCGTTGTATTACAAATGGCTAGGGAGCCTTACATGCTTATGCCCAAGAATAAAAATCTACTGGTAAATCCAGTCACTGGGGATCAACATCCTTTATAGGATCGTATTGATCTGTTAATTTGCAGATTTTAAGGAGGCCATACCTGGGGAGAGGACTGTCTCATTGGACGGTGGATGTTCTCACGTCGCCCTGTAGGGATAGTACACAGCAGCAATATATCACCTATATAAGGAAGTGGGAGCAATTCTGCCTACAGCAGGATATTGTATATCACACTGCAGGGATCACGGATGTATTGGAGTTTGTCAACTCTTTATTTTGACCAAAAAATTAAGTTACAGTGCGATTAATTCAGCCAGAAGTGCTCTGTCTTCTTATATACCTATGAATGCAGAATTGCATACAGTAGGGACACATCCGTTAGTTCACGATTCATGAAGGGAGTTTTCAATTCTAATCCTCCTAAACCCAGGTATGCCGGTATTTGGAATGTGAGTGAGGTTCTTATGCTTCTTCGCCAGTGGGCTCCGGTTACAAGCCTATCTATAGCCAAATTAACTATGAAGGTGGTCATGCTTATGGTGTTGGTTTCAGCCCAACGTGTACAAACATTGCAAAAGCTACGGCTAGATAGAATGCATGTGTCGGCTGATGCCATTATATTTTATGTCTATGATTTGCTTAAACATAATAAAAGAGGCATGACAGGATGTAAGATTGTGTTTTCAGCATACCCCGCAGATGATCGCTTCTGTGTAGTCTCACATTTATCTCGTTACATTGAGATTACTAAACCTCTGAGAGGAACAGAGTTGGCTTTGTTTATTAGTCACAAAAAACCACACAGTAAGGTGTCGGTGCAAACGATTTCAAGGTCCTCGCGGCCGGAGGATGGTCCAGTGAGCTAACTTTTCGGAGGTTTTATCACAAGCCGATTTCAAGGCTCGGGGTGTTTGCTGATTCTGGTGTCAGTACTGTTACATTTTTCCCCTGAGTTAGAGGGGTTTGTTATGATTTGTTTGTAAATAAACTGTTATTTCATTTAACAAATGTATTACTGATGCATGATTGATTGTTAACGACTTTTGAGTCAATCCAGGCAGTGTGAACGTCGGATTTGGGTCTGCGGCGTGAATTCACAGTGCTTTGAAGTCTTCACGTAGTCACTCACGTGACTCCGAAGTAAAATAGTAAGATTAAACGAGAACTTACCAGTTTGAAGTTTGATCTTTATTTTATGAGGAGTCGAGTTGAGGGACTACGTGCCCTCCGCTCCCACCCTCATAGATCTCATCTGGTAGTTCTAGTTTTATCATCTTACCGTTATACTTCGGTCATTGTTAGCTGTGAATTCATTCCGCTGCTTTGAAGATTGACGCACCAACGGCTGTACGGGCTTCTATTCACGTAGTCCCTCAACTCGACTCCTCATAAAATAAAGATCAAACTTCAAACTGGTAAGTTCTCGTTTAAGCTTGCTATTAATAATACTATAAATTAGCAGTAATACTAGGTAAGCAGTTCATAACCTAGGTTTAATCTCAAAGGGGATGCCTGGGAATGGAGGAAAGGTGACCTCTGTGCGGTCAGTTGGGGAGAGAGGAAGGTTTGCAGTCTCCGACTTTGTCATATTATTGTTAGGAGCCGACTGCCTGCCCGCATTATCAGCCAATGGCCAGTTATTTACCCCTGTGAGCAAACCAATGAGCTGATGCATATGCCTGCCCGAAAACCCAATTCTACTTGTTAGCGAAATGTGTAGGAAGGAACTGTAGATTAGGTTTAAATCGAAGATGGATTAAAAATGCTGGAGTAAATCAGCTGGACATTGAACTGCTGAGTTACTCCAGCATTTTGTGTCTATCTACTTATTAATCACTGACTATGCGACTTTTCTGGACTGTTAGCCAATGACATGTTGTCCAATACAGTTAGCTTTCCATGACCAAGGGGCAAATACTGTTTAATGTTTCAAGGACCCATATGCCCATCTTGTTATACAAAGGCTATCTAGGTTATAATTCCAGGCACTCAGTCTTGTTTCATATCCAGTTGTGTGGGAGGCACCTCAGCTTGCAATAAAAAGGTAACAATAATTCCTACCTTGTTAGGTAACAAGCCATACCTTGTTAGGTAACAAGCCATTCCCAGTTTGTCATTTGAAGAATGGAAGCCTATTCTGGCTGTGATCAAAGGACTGGGAGGGATGCATGCAAGTGCATTTGTGTTGATTTTTTTTTGATAAGTTTCCACTGTAATTTCCTCCCCTTTCCAGTTGAGTGACTTGTCTGCTCTCAACCGTCTATGAGCAATGACTCATTGGGTTTGACATGAGAGGGTCCTCAAGACCTTTTCAAGGGAAGAGATGAATGACGTATGTACAAATAAGTTCATTTGTATGTATGAAGTAAATTAAATTGGTGAATAATAAAATCAATGAAAAGCATATGTTGAAAATGCTTTTGCATTCATGGAATTCCAAACACAGAAACCTTTTGATTCGACCCAATCGGCCTTCGATCCTCAAAACATTCTGTCACCCTGGCTGCATGCACTACCTCACTGGTTTACTCAATGCCTCTACCTCATTGTGGACATTGGATTTGGTTTATACAACTACGTGTATTACAAATGCTTCTTTTTCTTTCGTGTGGCGTGCACAGCCTAAAGTTGTTGGACAACTTGTTCTAATAGATCTTCTGTTTGTGCACGTCGAGTTGATTGCATTAGTCGAAACAGGGTGGATCACGTGAAGGTTGCAATCTTCCACCCCATTACAAATGCTGAAAACTGTATTATGCACTCTGTATCTTCCCCTTTGTTCTACCTATTGTACATGTTTTCTTTGATTCTGTAATGGGTAGTATTGTCTGATTAGATTGGATAACATGCAAAAAAAAGCTTTTCACTGTATTTCTGTATATATGTGACAATAATAAACCTAAACCTTAAATGCTGCTCTCTTCCGCCACTGCTTGAGGCAACGCGCATCACATTTTTGACTCTCTTTTAATAAGACAACTTTCTTCTGAATTCTGAATTGGGTTTTCTACCATCTTACATTGATGATCTCCAGTTTAGGATACCCTCATTCATGGAAATATCGCCATTCAGCCTCAGCTTAGCGGTACTGAATGTATTATGCAGTTCTATCAACGTCTGCCTCAGAACATCTTCCAATTAATACAGCTGAAGGAGAAGAATGTATGGCACCATAAATCAGACATGAATTTCTCAACAATCTTCTCAAGACCTCCGTATCAAATCCATTCCTAATTTTAAAGATCTGTCTCTGATCATTCTTCAGCCATCTCTTTCCCAAAACAATAGTATTCAGCCTGAATGTACGTAACATACATAACTATAAGCCACCAAAATGGGAATAAATGGGAAAAAAATTAATCGGTGTCTGCATTGGCTTTTTTTGTCACTCTCAGCACATACTGTAATAGCCCATAGATATAAGCAATTGAATTGACACAGTTAATTGTAAAAAAATTAATAAAAGCCACATATCCATTTTGTAGAGGTCTATTTAGGGTGCAAGCACAATGGATGAATGGTTTGAAAGCAAATGACTGTAGGAGTGCAAATGAAGTTACACTGCAACATTCAAAGGGAAAGTCTGGTTCATCAGAGATAGCAATACGTCTTGGCTGACTAATCGTGGGTTTGAATAAAGAATCTGCAGTACTGTGTTGCCAACATACTGTACAGTCTGTGGACTGTAACTTTTTTTAACAACAAAACACTGTTGATGTTAGTCTAAACTCAGAAATGGATTCTGAATATGAAAACATAATTTGGCCATTTTGACTTTCTAGATTTATTTTTCTTTTGTACTTTTGGAAGCTGTTTTTGTACTGCACAGTTTCAAATTTCTGTGTTCATTGGTTTGTTCTGAAGTTATTGTTGCTGTCGACATTTATTACTGCAGTCTTGATGAATCAAAATTTAGTAATTGGCTTAAAATCCCAAATATGGCCTTGTTGCCGATTCTGCAGTACATTGAGATTAAAGTCAAGTTCATCAGATTCCCAGTAGTATTAGAAAGTGAACTACCAGAGCAAAGAGTTTTTTATAATTAGCTTAAACTAGTTTATAAAAAGAGTAATTTGTTGTGTCCATTGCAATGAGCTGCTACAGCGGATGAATGGTTCCAAAGCAAACGTCTGTAAAAATACAAATGAAGTTACAGTATATTACAACATTTAAAGCATCAGAATGTTGTTCCAGAAGTAGCAAAATGTCTTCATCTGGGAGCAGACTAAGTTTCAAAGTGAAAAGCATTGTGTAAATGCAAATGTTATTAGCTTCTCGTTATTTAAAGAATGCTAATGTTGGAGATGCAATGAAGCCGCAATCCTTTCCTCAGAGGAAAGGTAATTTGAATAGAAGCCACAATGGACACTTACCTCACATAGAAACATAGAAACATGGAGAATAGGTGCAGGAGTAGGCCATTCGGCACTTCGAGCCTGCACCGCAATTCAATATGATCATGGCTGATCATCCAACTCGGTATCCTGTACCTCCCTTCTCTTCATACCCCCTGATCCCTTTAATCACAAGGGCCACATCTAACTCCCTCTTAAATATGGCAACATTTGTGCAGGGCACACTTGCACAATAACCACTGCTCTGTCCTACGGGACTGCTTGCTATGTTGTGAAGATTAGTTAATCATGTGAAGTAGCGTGATCAGTTTCAGGATATAATGCACCAATAGATCAATATTATTATAATTGATTTATTTTCATTATGCTTCTTATAAATAATCACTAAGGTGTGTACTAGAATTAAAATTCTGACTGATTTGGGAAAGACATGTTAGTCAAGAGGTTTCATGTGCATATGTATGTATGTATGTATTGGCAAAGTCATTTGCTCTGCTATCTTTCCACCACCAACCTCTCTAATGTGTCCCTGAATAGTCACTATACTGGGGTAAAAAATCTCATTGCCTAGAAGTAACATGAAGTTGGACGGGTCAAGAGCCAAGAGTTAAGAATGTTTAATACTAACATGTACCAGGGACAGGGCAATTAAATTCTTACTTGTTACAGTTTTGCATGCACATGAACACAACAAAACAACAAATAAATATACAATATTCAATATTACAATCAATTATTAGTAATGCTAGTTAACCAGCCCATTATAGTGCATGGTAGATAGTTCACAGTGCAACCTTAATAAAGTCCAGAAGAGATCGTTACGGAGGTTGGGTTGTGAGTAAGGTAGTATAATGTGGTTCAAGAGCCAAAAGTGATGGTTGGTTGGAAGAAGCTGTTCTTGAACCTGCAGTTCGCAATTTTTAGCCTCCCCTGTCGCTTCTTCCAAATGATAATAGTGAAGTAAGATTATGACCAAGATGTGGATATTATCTTGATATTTTTAAGGATATATGCTGACTTTTTGAGGCAACACTACCGTTAGATCACTTTGATGGTGGGGAGGTCAATACTTGTGATGGACCAGGCAATGCCCACCACATACTGCAGCCTCCTTTGTTTTTGGTCATTCGAGTTACCAGTCACTATGCTCTCTATTGTACACCTGTAGAACATTGATAATTTGGCAGCAGGTTACGTCTCATATTTCTATAAAGATTCAGTCAGTGTCAAGCTCAATTTGCTTGTATTGTGGTTGCCTGTTCCAACTGCCAGGGTTTGGATCACTCAGTTTGGTAAGCTGCCCAATATAGACGTATTATTCTAATGAATGGACACACTGTGTACAAAAAACTAACTGTTGGAGGAACTCTGTGGGTCAGGAAGTATCTGTGAAGTAAATGGATAGACATGTTCGGGTTGAAACCTTAAGAAGGGTTCAGACTTGAAACATCTCTGCCCATTTCCCTGCACAGATGTTGCCTGACCATTAAGTTCCTCCAGCAGTTTTTTTTTTTTGTTAAAAATTCCAGCATTTGCACTCGCTTGGGCTCCATTGGACAGACTATGTGTTTTGTGCCAGCTACATCACTTCTTGAGTTTAAAATGATCAAATAAAACCAAACTTTCAGAAACCCACCATCACTGAAGCACAACAAACTGTAATCTTACTGCTTGGAAAACTGAATCAGTGGCCTAACTACAGTTACTAGTAGCTTATTCCAGTTATGGATACCCTTTGTGAAAACTTTGCCCCTGAGGTCCCTCTTAAGTGTTTCCTCTCTCAACTTAAGTCTATTCCGGTTTTAGAATCCTTTAGCCTGAGAAAAAGACATTGAACATTCACTTTATCCATGCCCCCTCAGGATTTTGTCTATTGCAATACGATCTAAGCTTCCTATGCTCCAAAGAACAAAGTCTGAGCCTATCCTATAATTCCTATAATTCAAGTCTGCAAGTTCTCTATCTTCTGTTACAACTTCCAACATTCTTCTTCCAACAAAGTGGGGTAGAGGGAGTAATGTTTAAGTATCTTGGTGGGGGGGGGGGGGGATGGTAATAATTAAAGTTCATGCTTTACTTGGATGTGCAATTTGGTTCAACCAGGGAATGGGATATTCCATCATTCCTTCATTTACTTGACGCGCTTTGTGGAAGCTGGCAGATAGTTTGTGTATCAGGATGTGTGACACTTGCTGAAGGATACCCAGGGGTAAAATGCTCGTACAATGTGGAGTCGAATGGTCACACAATATGGAGTGGAGTAATGGCACAGCTAGAGATGCTGCTCCCTCACAGATCCATTGACAGAGCTTTAATTGCAATGTCTGGTACTCCCTGTACGCACACGCTACAGTTATTTTCCATAGTCCAAAAGTGTGCACTGGTAGGTTAATTGGCCACTGTAAAAGATCTGTAGTGTGCACATGAGTGGTAGAAATTGGGGAAATTGATGTGATTATGGGGAGAATAAAACAGGATTATTGTAGGATTAGTGTAAATGGGTGCTTGATAGTAGGCATGGACAAGATGGGCGGAGGGCCTATTGCTGTAAGCATGTATAGTCACTCCATGACTATAACCATGGATCAAATAGACATTTTCATTCAGTTGGGATTACAGATTCTAAGGGAAATGTCTGTCATTGTAGTACGACTGAGCTACAAATGGAAATCCTTTCAGCGATCTGTGCTTCATTCATTATGCAGACTCTTAGAGCAGATACCAGATTGTCACATTTTACAGCAGTGACAAGATGTGATAGGATCTGATTCCATCCACACCTAGCAGCTAAACACAAACAGTAAGCAAGAAACAAATTCTTCGTTGCACAACATGTATTCATAAGACTGGGTACTTACTGTGGGGAAGGGCCCAGGATATTTAGCAGGCTCTGACTGAGTGAGTCCAGGAGCTCTCTGGATAGTTAAGCGAAGTAGACAATAGACAATAGAAAATAGGTGCAAGAGTCGGCCATTCAGCCCTTCGAGCCTGCACCGCCATTCACTGTGATCATGGCTGATCATCCACAATCAGTACCCCGTTCCTGCCTTCTCCACATACCCCTTGACTCCTCCATCTTTAAGAGCTATATCTAACTCTCTCTTGAAAGCATCCAGAGAATTGAGACTTTCATTTATTCATATGTTCATAAACTGTAGGAACAGAATTAGGCCATTTGGCCCATCAAGTCATCCCCACCATCCAATCATGGCTGATCTATCCCTCTCAACCCCATTCTCCTACCTTCTCCCCACAACCCTTGGTACCCTAATTAATCAAGAACCCATCAATCTCTTGCATAAAATATATATCCTTATTGATAATTTACATTTATCCCATGGCTTGCAGAAGATAGTTAGTGGTGTGCATGCAGTATCTCTGGAGGTGGTGTGCATGCAGTATCTGTTAATGTGGTGGGAGGGTAGTTACACCACCCCTGGTCCTCATCGTCAGATATCGTACAAACACCAACAGGCCAACAGATAATGAGCAGGACCTGTTGATGTTTCTTATCTCACTCCATTCTAAGTTCTGGTCCAGGTCCTGCCAAGACCTATTGCAACATGGGCACCATTGGCTAAAATGAGCTGAGGTGAGGGATTTAGCCCAGAACTGTCCTGGTCCAATTCTGTACCACCTCATCACTCCATTTGAACTTCAGGTATCCCCCCAAAATATCGCAGGTGATTAATTTCTGAAATAAAAATAGAGAATACTCAGCAGCTGAGGGAGCGCTTGCAGAGAGAGAGAGAAATTAAGTTAACATTTCAGGTCAATGAAACTCGAGCAAAATTCAGGAGAAGCACCTAATTTTAACCAGAGCATATCCTGTCCACCAGACCTAACATTACCTGCCTATGTATTCAGATAATAAGAGCATGTTGTTAGTGCAGTACCATCCTCACCACTTCTAGTGTGGTGTTTGTGTTCTTTTAACCAGTGTGGAAGAGATAATTGGTGATGTAGTATTTTGTAGCATATTTTCATACTACTTTATTGTGCTTCACTACAAGAAGCTGAACTGAGCCAGGTCTTGCACAGCAGAGAAATCATAGTCAGGCATTATCACCAGCTTGGTTTTTACATTTTGTTTTACTCACTTAATCTCATGATGCTGCTTTGCAAACTAGCAATATTACCTTTTGTCTATTGAATCAAGTGCATATTTCTGTTTTATTTATTTTCTCGGCTGCGTTATCTTTTCCCTTGTTTGCTTTCTCTTCCTTCATCATTTCCCTCACTTTGCACTTGTTGCACTTTCTTGCGCTGCCCTTCAAGTGTCTCAGCTGCTATGACCGCTTGCTTCAGTGGTGGACTCAAGGTTCCCATTCATGCTCTTATTGTGTTCCAGTCAGCAGCCCTTCTGTAAAAGGCTATTGTCTGCCACTCCGTCACACACCCCATGAAGGAAGCGACAGACTGACAACAGCCCCTTTGTACTGCCACCTTTGGATGGGGTCCTGTCTGGTTGGGAGCGGAGCTTTGAATGGATGATCACACTGTGCAGCAAGGAACAAGGACCCTCACAGCGCCTGTGTGTTGAAATTGCCCGCGCCTACTTGCTCTCAGCTTGTAGTCGATTCCCCCTTACCTTAGCTGAATAGCCCCATTCATTTCAGCGACAAGGCTCCACATTATGGAGACTTGCACTAACCAAGTTTTTTTTTTTTTGTAGCTCTTGTAAGCAGTTTTAGCCCTGGCCCACTGGTTTGGGTTGTCACGAATTAAGCAGAGTTTTCATCTGTGTTTTATGCTCGCGCTTGGTTTGAAATATTTGCCTATTTCTTTCAGGGTAATTAGCATGGCTTAATTGCACAATTACTAACTGGGGAAAAAAACGCTTGCTATATCTCTACTGTCACTGGAGCAGATGCAGAAGTTGTTGGGAGAAGATCTCAAAAACAAACAGAAAGCCACAGCCAGGGGATGAACAAGCTGCTTTTGCACACACATGAATGGAAGCATTTCTTCCAGGAAAGCTAATGCCCTAATAACGTTAACCCTCTGTATCCACCGCTCTGCTTGCATTACCATCAATCACCCCAGGTAATGCCCCTCATGGCTAAAGATGGCAAAAGTAGCTTGGACAGAGAGAGTGCTTCAGGCCTCTGTCGAACTCTTGACCAAGTCTTGCCGGCTGAGATGCAGAACTTTGCTACTCTGCCTCGGAACAGAGGCGGCTTGGTGCCCTCCCCTTCAAAGAGTAAAATAGGTCATAATCACAAGCATATCAGAGAAATGCTCTTTAATCCCTGGTGCAATGAAACCGTGCTCCCAGGCATATTGCCAAAGGGTGCTCCCAAACAACAGCTTCAGATAACTATCAGTGTTCAAAATCAGTGGAGCGCATGTATGAGGATATGGATTGGGAGCAGGAGGAGGCCATTCAGCCCTTCAAGCCTGCTGTGCCATTTAATATGTTGGCTCCATTGATTGCAATCTCAGCTCTGAATCCTCTCCTGGCTGTGGTAATCTTTCACCTCCTTCCTTATCAAGTATCCATCTACCTCAGTCTTAAGAATATTCAAAGACTCTCCATCCTCCGTCCTTTGAGGAAGTTCAATCTCATGGTCCTCAAAGGAAATAAAGTTGTCTACGAATGGGTCACCGCTATTTCTCAATTCTGTCACAAAAAGAAACATCCTCTATCATCCACCCTGTCAAAATACCTCAGAATTATATCAACTTCAATTTAACCCCATCTCAATGTTCTAAGCCCCAGCACAAGCCTAACCTATCCATCCTTCCTTCATAAGATGACCCGTGACAGGTATCAGTCGAGTAAGCCGTCTGTGAACTGCTTCCAGTGCTGTATGTAATGAGACTGTTGCAGCACACAGTTCTCCTGTGGTGCCACCATCAGCCTGCATGTGAGGAAGAGGAAGTTAAATGCAAATAAATGTAAAGTATTCACAGTGGTGTACAGCATGGGCAGTTTTGTGAGCCAGGCATGCCTGACAGAGCATTGCTCCAACTCTGCTGGAGTTCTGGCTTTTGATTTATTGGTCCATGGGATCTGCTATTGCAGACAAAGGCAACATTTATTGTCCATCGCTAATTATCCTTGAACTAAAGGCAGTAGGTCTGGAATCACACATTGGACACACATTGGGGGAGGATGGCAGATTTCCTCCACTGAAAGGCAGCAGTCAGCCTTGTGAAGTTTTTTTAGAGGAATTCAGTAGTGTTGTAATCGCCAAAACTGCAAGTAACTCCAGCTTTATTTAATTCCAACTGCTGTGGTGGAACTCAATCTCCCCAGATCAAAATTTGGGCTATTTATCCAGTAATTTATCTCTTTATCTTTATCTTCTCTTTATCTTTGTTTAGCTTTTTAGTTTTAGAGATGCAGTGTGTTTTAGAGATGCAGAAGGAGGCCCTTAGGCTCACCGAGTCGGCACCGACCAGTGATCCACGCACATTAACACTATCCGACTACTACTAGGGACAATTCACACAAACACCAGGCCAATTAACCTACGCCTTTGCAGAAGACTTTGCTCCAGACGTCTTCACCTTTCTGTAGAAACAAGGAACTGCAGATGCTGGTGAATACACATAAGGACACAGAGTGCTGGAGTAGCTCAGCATGTCAGGCAGCTTCTCTGGAGAGCATGGATTGTTTCTTTTTTTAATAATATTTTTATTAGAAGTAACCCATCATAACAACGGTATAATAACTTTTCAAATACACAACCAACTTATTTCAATAAGTATACGGATATTACGAATAATTCTTATAACCTATTTTTTAGAAAATAGAAAAAAAGAAAAGAATAGATTTTAATCAATAAGAATAGTGATTAAATAATAATTTTGATTATATAGCGAGAGACAGAGAAAAGAAAGGGGAAAAAAATTGTTATATATATTCAATTAAAACAAAGTATTATATATATTAAAAAAAAGATTATAGTATATATCTTAATAGTGAATAACACAATTTCAGATAACCATATCAATAGAGACATGTATACAAATCCAAAAAAAAGGAATTATTTTCATCTAATCTTGCCGGGTACCCATTGAGTTGTGATGCCAAGAACAGCTACCCCTTCAAATATTCTGTATATGGAGACCATATCTGTTCAAAGAGTTCGTATTTGTCCATGAGGACAAATCTGATTCTTTCCAAATGCAATGTCTGCATGGATAGTTTCTGACTAAAGAAATGTCTCAAACTGAAATGTCACCTAGCCATGTTCTCCAGAGATGCTAGCTGACACACTGAGTTACTCCAGCATTTTGTGTTATTTTCTCATCACCCTTACCTTCCCTGCCCTTATTATTTTGATTCCATCATTTCACAGGGGGATAAAAACTCGCAATCCAAGTGACTCGGTCAAATACTGAAAGCTCTATGTGCTGAATTTACTTGCGTAAAATGGCACATGTGTGGTGACATTCTTCCAGCAGTAGGGCAGATTAACCTTAAATTAATGCGAGGAAAAACACCACAACTCATGTTTTGTGATCCATGTTCATGGAGCTTGAGCCTTTCCAACTTCAGTTCCCCCCACCTGAAACATATAGCGGTAAAGTGCTGTCCCTTTAATCTACTGACATAATTCACCTTTGCAACTGGTTGGATTTGGTTGACTGGGCAATATTCAAGGACTTGCTTTTGCAATACACTATAATTGTTATCAACTTCATAAGGAAATGTGTAGAGGAATATGTTTCTATCAAAACCATCCAGGTATCACCTCACCAGAAACCTTGGATGAACCAGAAAATTTGCAATCTACTGGGTGGCACAGCGTTAAACTTACTGCCTTACAATGATTACAGTGCCAGAGATCTGGGTTCGATCCTGACTATGGGTGCATGTCTGTACATAGTTTGTACGTTCTCCCCGTGACCGTGTGGGTTTTCCTCCAAGATCTTCGGTTTCCTCTCGCACACCAAAGATGTACAGGTATGTAGGTTAATTGGCTTGGTATAAATATAAAATTGTACGTTGTGTGTGTAGGATAGTGTTAATGTGCGGGGATCGCTGGTCGGTGCGGACTTGGTGGGCCTGTTCCTGCGCTGTATCTCTAAACTAAACTAAACTAAACTGAGGACCAGGTCTGAAGAAGGGTCTCGACACGAAACGTCGCCTAGGTCCTTCGCTCCTTAGATGCTGCTGCACCTGCTGAGTTTCTCCAGCCTTGTGTGTACCCTCGATTCTCCAGCATCTGCAGTTCCTTCTTTAACACCAGATCAGCACCGTTCACGTCAGGTGATCCAGCGCCATACAAGAAGTCCAGTTGCGACCACCAAAGGCCATCACAAACACAAAAACCCACTTCCAAACCAAACTGGTGGCTGAGACCAATGCTCAGCAACTGTGGCAGGGCTTGCTACAGTTGTACTATCACTTTTACAAGGTTAATATAAGTAGTTCAAATGTATGCAATGCATCAGTCCTGAAAAGCTCAATGCTTTCTATGCTTGCTTCAAATGGGAGAAGAACAATGTTCCTTTAAAGGGCCTTCACAGTAACCAACGATCCTGTGATCTCGGTCTTCTATCTGACGTCGTTGTTATGGGAGATTTCAACTTGCAGGTAGACTGGGAAAATCAGGTTGGTACTGGACCCCAAGAAAGGGAGTTTGTGGAGTGCCTCTGTGATGGATTCTTAGAGCAGCTTGTTTTGGAGCCTACCAGGGAGAAGGCAATTTTGGATTTAGTGATGTGTAATGAACCGGATTTGATAAGGGAACTCGACGTAAAGGAGCCATTAGGAGATAGTAATCATAATATGATAAGTTTTAATCTACTATTTGAGAGGGAGAAGGGTAAATCGGAGGTGTCAATATTACAGTTGAACAAAGGGGACTATGGAACCATGAGGCAGGAGCTGGCCAAAGTTGACTGGAAAGATAACCTAGCAGGGATGACAGTGAAATAACAATGGCAGGTATTTCTGGGAATAATATAGAAGGTGCAGGATCAGTTCATTCCAAAGAGGAAGAAAGTTTCCAAGGGGAGTAAGGGACGCCCATGGTTGATAAGGGAAGTCAGGGATAGTATAACAATAAAAGAGAACAGGTATAACATAGCAAAGGTGAGTGGGAAGCCAGAGGATTGGATAACTTTTAAAGAGCAACAGAAGATAACTACGAAGAAAATACGAAGAAAAAAGATGAGGTACGAAGGTAAATTAGCCAAGAATATAAAGGTGGATAGTAAAAAGCTTCTTTAGGTATGTGAAGAGGAACAAATTAGTTAAGACCAAAATTGGACCCTTGAAGACTGAAAAGGGCAAATTTATTATAGGGAACAAAGAAATGGCAGACGGGTTGAACAGGTACTTTGGATCCGTCTTCACAGACTCACCTCTCTCTGTGAAAAAAAGTGTTTGCTCATTGTACAGAGCCCTAGTGAGACCATACCTGGAGTATTGTGTGCAGTTTTGGTCCCCTAATTTGAGGAAGGACATTCTTGCTATTGAGGGAGTACAGCGTAGGTTTACAAGGTTAATTCCCGGGATGGTGGGACTATCATATGCTGAGAGAATGGATTGGCTGGGCTTGTACACTCCGGTTTAGAAGGATGAGAGCGGATCTTATTGAAACATATAAGATTGTTAAGGGTTTGGACACGCTAGAGGCAGGAAACATGTTCCCGATGTTGGGGGAGTCCAGAACCAGGGGCCACATTTTAAGAATAAGGGATAAGCCATTTAGAACGGAGATGAGGAAACACTTTTTCTCACAGAGAGTTGTGAGTCTGAGGAATTCTCTGCCTCAGAGAGCGGTGGAGGCAGGTTCTCTGGATGCTTTCAAGAGAGAGCTAGATATGGCTCTTAAAGATAGCGGAGTCAGGGGATATGGGGAGAAGGCAGGAATGGGTTACTGATTGGAGATGATCAGCCACGATCACATTGAATGGAGATGCTGGCTCGAAGGGCCGAATGGCCTACTCCTGCACCTATTGTCCATTGTCTATTGTCTATTGACATTAAAAGAATCTACTCCAGCGTGAACCTTTGGAAATTGATGGTGTACCTGGATGCATTCTCAAAGCCTGTGCAGATCAATTGGCTGAGTAGGCAAAGGACTTTATTCCTTGGAGCGCAGGAGGATGAAGGGTGATCTTATAGAGGTGTATAAGTTCATGAGAAGAATAGAAAGGATAAATTCACAGAGTATTTTACCAAGATTAGGGGAACCAAGAACCAGAAGACATAGGGTTAAGGTGAGGTGGGAAAGATTTAATAGGAACCCGAGGGACAACATTTTTACACAAAAGGTGGTCGGTGTATGGAACAAGCTGCTGGAGGAGCTGGTTGAGGCAGGTATTACAATAACGTTAATAAGCAGTTAGACAAGTACATGGATAGGATAGAGTTAGAGGGATATGGGCCAAAAGTAGGCAGGTGGGACTAGTGTAGATGGGACATGTTGATTGGCATGGGCAAATTGGACCAAGGGCCCTTTTCCATGCTGTATGACTCTCTGACTCGATGTTACCGAATACTCTATCAAACCTAAAATTGTGCGGTGTAAAACATACTGACTGGTGACATCAAGGCCTGGTTTAGTATCACGAATGGTTGGTTTCTTGGTTTCTTGGTCCTCCAAAATATTCCAAATGGAATTTAAACTGGAGGTGGCGGAGGGAGGACTTAAGGCAGAAAGGGTTTTTGGGAAGAAAGACCTACATTAAATTAGTTGCATCTGGTTGTGTAACTATAGTAGGGTGGAGACTATTTCATGTTTTAATTGTGCGGGGGAAGAATTAATTGCTGTACACATCTGTCTTGGTAGCTGGAATCACAAATTGGATTGAATGCCCTCGTCTGCTCCTAATTTGTTTGGGTTTGGTGTAGGTCTTGTAATTTATGCTGAGATGGCCATTTAACATTTTGTAAAAACAGGTCAAATGGTGAGCTTCACGTCTGTCTTGGAGAGGGTTCCACCCCAGAGAATTCAGAAGTTTGGTAACACTCGCTTCTCGCTCATAGGTATTAGTAACAAATCGAGCTGCCTGTCTTTGGACACGTTCGATGGAAGAAAGATTTTTATTTGTGTATGGGTCCCATGCTGCAACTGCGTAGTCCAAATGAGGTTGGTTAGCCTGGTTTAAGAATGAAGGAGACTCCAAAAAGTGGCGGACATTGCCTGGTTAATCATGGGTACTGACCTCTCCATCTTCGAACGGATCTATAGGAAGTGTTGCCTTAACAAGGCAACTCATATCTTCAATGTCCCACGCCACACTGGCCATGCTCTCTTCACGCCCTTGCCCTTGGGAAGAAGATACAGAAGCCTGAGAACCATTACCTCCAGGTTCAAGAATCACTTCTTCTCATCAACCATCATGTTCTTGAACACACTGCAAAATCCTAACCATAATCCTATCTCAGCTCCAAGCAATTACAGACATTCACTGTCAATGGACTATGGTTGTTCCATAAACGTGTTTTTTTTTTTGCATTATCATGGTCGTTTACTTTGAATAACGTAGAATTTATTATATATTTCTTTATTTTTGTTGATGCCTCAAAATGTCCATGTCAAGCTACAGTAAGCAAGAATTTTATTAGTTCGGTTCATATCCAGTGCATATGATAAACAAACACTTTTGAACTCATGAAATTGTGATATTCTCCATGTTCCATTCTCTGGGAAATCTGCCCTGTGTTTTTGCATTAATTCCAACTACAACTATTCTTGTTGCAATCAGATCCAGTTGCGTCCACAGAAGATCACAAAACAATAAGGAAAACGTCCATTTGAATAAATGTCCATTTGAGTAGAACTTAACCCTCAAGTCCTCACAGGAGTTTCTCACTGATTCTAGGTGTTTCCTTTCTACCTGAAATTGCATTGCTCTATCAATTATTCCCCACTCACAGCCCACTCTCTTTAGGTGGCCTGATGGACAGTTTCCAGGTGTGATGCTCCCACTCTTTTGCTGTTATGGTCCTTCTAACTGGTAGAGGTCGTAAATTTGGAGGATGCTATCTGAGTAGTCTTGGTAAGTTGCTGCAGTGCCCCAATTTCTATTCTGTATTTTTTTTCTTTTTTTAATTTTAATTTATTTATTAGAAGTACATTACATTTAAATGGTACCTTTTTACAGGTTCCCAGAATTATTAAAACATTTTTTGTACAACTTCTTTTTTTTTAATTTTTTAGAAAGAAATTAGAAAGAAAGAAGTAGTGAAGAGTAAAGAATAGTCTAGTGAGTGTAGTGTAAAGAAATAAATAAATGAGAGTGAAGCAGAAAGGAGATTCTCCCACGCCACAAGTTGATGTTTTTTTTTATATCCTTAGTCATTTTTCACTCAAACCCAGAATTTTTAATTTTATGATGCTATTACACCCCATGAATCCACAAGTATTCTTATTGCTATTTTGCTAAAGAGGTTTATCCTCCATTCCCTCTTAGACATATGGACCCATTTTTTAGATGTTCTGTCGTATGAAAACCTTTATATTATCATTTCCAATCAACATTTTGCATCATTGGATATACTGCTGTTAGATTAGCTTCCAGTGAAGTATAAAGGTAAAGGTTATACGTGGCATTGAAGACAAATGTTATATTTATCCACCTATTTGATAGAATTACCATGCCTTGTTTATTCAGTGTCGGTAGCATTATAAATGGATACCGATTGCTTGTGCTTATATTGTGTCTTCATTGCTTGTAGTAGGGATTTTAAATTAAACCAGAAATGCTGGGAATACCCAGCAGCTTAGGTAGCAACTGTGGGGAAGGTTAATATTTTAGATCAATGAATGACTTGAAATGTGAACACTCCACAAGTTCTCACTGACCTCCTGGTTGCTTCATGCCTTTCCCATCTATTTCCTGGTGTTTACAGGATGTTGTTTCTGATTTTTAAAAGTAAGTTTGAAAATTTTGAATTTCTTTGTGTGACTTTTCAGGGCTGCATCTATCCTTGCACAGCCATTGCAGAATCGTTTGGCACAATACCCCTGACAGAAGCCCTAAACCTCATTGAAGGCTTGTATAAGCATCCTCTGCTTTTGTTTTGTCTGCAGGGACAGCACAGCTTAAACCCACACCCATCGCAAAGTTTGTCCATTTTCACTTGCTTGTCTTGAGGCTTCATTGCATCAGTCGAAAGAATGTCTGTTGTCCAACACTGGGTGTGTTTTGACAGCATTTTGAGAATGTGGTTGGAATTTGGCACCAATATAAAGGATATTAACAGGGCCAGCACTGTGCCTCGGACTTGATTTGTGCAGTCGCATTGTGTGAGCTCCCTTGGATTTGCAGTATGAATTACTTTCACAAAGCACTGCAATCTCCCAGACACAGACCAGGAATGCTTATGTCTGCTTATGCACAAAGCAGATCTTCTGCATTTTATATTCTCCAGAATGAGGAAGCCAGGAGGACTTAATGTGTTTCTTTTTTTTAAAAAACTTTTATCCATTAGTTTCTTTGTGAGTACAGCCCACAATTGTTGCACGGTTCATTAAACAGGAGAGAGACACCAGAAAGATTAATGGTGCATATGCGTATGATGTTAGCCTCTTAAACATTTTGGATCGCTTCGGTGTGTGAGGGAGCATTGATGGACAACCCCTGTCAAGTGTGCTTATGGACAAATAGCTTACTGATGGGCTTAAGGTTTCCTACAGAAATGGTGCAGACTTAACAAGAAGGCTTCAGAAGATCATTATGGAAGTACATAATGAAATAGTGCCTAGGGTTGCCTGGTTGGACATAATCATAATCCCTGTCCCCACCCAGCCAGTCTCCATATATCCACCATGAGCCACAACATGTCCAGTTTTGCTACTATTTCCATGGACCTGTGAGGAAGATATTTGATTGTGAGAAAAATGAATGCTAATAATCAGAAGGATAGAAAATAAAAATTAAACATTAAAAGACATTTAAAAAATATATTTCTCAAATTGTCCTTCAAAATTGCTGAGAACATACCCGGGAAATTAATTTTAAATGATTGCCAGAGTCCAGGACAATCCTGGATGGCTGGTGACACTAATTATATTATATTCCTGATTGTCATCATTCTTAGTTCTGCTTTTTATTGGTTTTGCATAATTATGAAAGGTATAATTATAAAACTGTTAATATGCACACATTGTCTAACTTTTATCTTGAAAACAAAGGTTGAACCTGCTATAGTAGGGCAACTATATATATATTCCAATTATCCATTTTCTCTACTACTTCCCACCAATTTTGAAAAACAACATCAATGCATGCACTCTGCTAATACCAGTACCACCTGGCTGGGATTAATTAGCAGAGAAAAAAAAAAAGATTCATTTCAAATGTATTTGATTTGCAATGTGCTTTTCTCCATTCTAGCTGGAAGACCAACATTTGGTGATTTTCAATTATTTACCCAATTCTATTATTCACTGGGGTAGGAGGGATTACATTATGATAAATCGTGGCATTTCCTCTCCACTTCCATTACCACTCATCCATCTGCATCTTGTTACTTGCACTACATTTATTTTACACACTCTTTCACGAAAGAAAGATAACATGCAGAATAAGGTTGGGTTTACGTGCATTGGTCATGAAAATTCTAGATCAGGACACCACCAGCATTCAGAGATTCACTGCCATGTTTAATGACAATGGAACAACTCAGCTGTACCATACATTTATGCTTTGTCGACTTCCTATGTGCATTTGCAATATGCGTTGACATCTGGTTAATAAGCATGTTTCTGTGACAGTACCATTAATATGTCTCATTGAATCCGTTACAATAGTACCAGGTTCCAATGCCCAATGCTTTTTTTCTTAATGTGTTGTACACTGTATTTATATATTTTGAAATCTCTATAATGGCTTATGCTGCAGTTCATCAGATAAGTGGATTTGGTGAAGAGTGCCGTTGATGTCATTTTCTGTCCATAATTGTTTCCATCCAGGTTGGTTCATGGTAACCTTATCACCAGTAGTAACTTGATGGCATCATTAATGATAACCCAGCCATGACAGCAAGGAGAAGATTATGAATTTAGGGCCAGAAAGTAAAATATTAACTTCCTAAATATGATCACAACCAAAGTGATGAGTTGGTGACTAAATAAAACGATTGCAATGATAGAAATGATAGAGGAAATATCTAAATAGCCAAACTGGAACATTCCCTGAATGATTAATTGCCCTAACGGTTGTAGATCCATCTTTTCTCATAAAAACAAAATCAACATCAATTGTGAGACAATATTTGATATGGAGTCACTGTTTTGGCCTATTCACAATATCCCATAACTTGATACACAACTAGATTATCTGGCCTTTTAATAATGCTGTTTGAGATATTACTTGGCTGAGATATTTGCATATAAATTGACCAAAATATTTGAAGGTTTTACTAAAATATGTGTGGTATATATGGCTGAGATAATTTACAATAGATGTATATTGGCCAAATTATTTGAAGTATATCTGGACAGTCACCTTTGAAATATTTTTGTCCCCTTAGATGTATGTTTTTGGTTTTAATTGTTATTAATTTTTGGCTGTGTATATGTGGGGGGACGGGGTGGGGGATCCTTTTAATCTCTTTCCTGTACGAGGACCTGACTTTTTCCCTGTTGGGTCTCCGGTGTCGTTGGACCTAACTTCGTGGAGCCGGCAGCGGCCTCCAACCGCAACCAACCTGCGGACCCGAAGGAGATAGGCAACGTTTCGGGCCGAAACCCTTCTCCTTCACTCCATAGATGCTGCTGCACCCACTGAGTTTCTCCAGCATTTTGTGTACCGCCCAAAGGCATTCTATTCTTCTATCATTCTATTTGAGGTATATTGGCTAAGACCTTTGAGGGTATAATTAACAAGATGCTTGAGTGAATATATTGATTGAGAAATGTTAAATATATGTTGATAAGACATTTGAGGTATATACTGACCGAGACATTTATGGGCAAATGTTGACTAGAAATTTGTGGGTATGTGGAGACAGACAAGTCTGCAGATGTTGGAACCCGGAGCAAAAGATAAACTTCTGCAGGAAATCAATGGATCAGACAGCATCTGTGGAAGGAAATGTGTTGTTGACATTTACGTCAAGATCCTTCAGTTGGACTGGTCCAAAGCGTGGGTCTTGACCCAACATATCACGTATCAATTACTCTCCATACATGCTGCCGGACCCACTGAATTTGTCCAACGCTTTTCTTTGCATTTGAGGTAGGAAATTGACTAGAAATTTGAAGTATATATTTTACAAGTAGTTTGAGGGTAAATATTGACTGAAACAGGTCTCAGCTCTTACTTGAATTGTAGCCTCTCTATGTCAATCTGGAATCTTGGTTAATCGCCTCATTTGAAAGACAGCACCCTGTGTTGACGTGCCTGTTTACACTCTATGTGTTCTAACCCTTGCATAGGAGTCATACACTCCTGCCTCACCAGCAGGAGTGATGCTCTCTGCCCTGACCAATTCAAAATACTAATGCTGACTTTTAATTTTGAACAACTATTCCCTTGTTTGTTTACTTGACATTCTCCAGTGCCTTTGTATCACTCTCGTTTTCTTTGGTTAGAAGTGCATGGAGATGAACAAGCAATCAATGAGACCAAGCGATGTAAGGAAGGGTATGAGGTGCTGTCAAATTTACATCAAGACCATGAGTAATATGAGGGACCTTCCTTTATGTTGTTGGGGGTGTAATATACTGTGAAGAATGGGGGAAATATGCATCGATGTTTAGAACACGTTTAATCAATATTTAATTATCATGTGCTGAGCCATTGATATGATAGATGTTATTTATAAACTCTGATCATTCTTACTTGTGTGGATGATGCAGATGCCAACCTGTATGAGAAGGAACAACAGGTTAATTGTTTGCAGTGTAATAAAGACACATTTACATCCCTTTGTTGAATCCAACGCATCTGCTATTTTTCTATTTTGTCACAATGGCATGAGCAAACCAAACATTGAGCACAGGTTTTGTTTGTTTCCATCACTTCGCACAGTGTGCAGGCTGACAGATTGAGACAGTTAAACATCATGAAGTTGTGTAGGGAGTATGATGCTGGCTTGCAAGCTGTCCTTCGACAGACAGGCAATGTACCTTATTGTTGCTGCATTGTATCTTCAAACCATTACTGTATTAATACAATCAACGGAAATGACAGTGGTGGTTCATTTAATTAACAATGTTGGAAGGTCTGGATTGAAAGGAGGGCATGCAGAATGGCACATGCCATCACATTGCTTTCATATATATTAGTTGTTACACTGACATAAACATGTATTATCAATTTGTACACTGAATTGGCTGTTAATGAAACTTTGGCCAGCCAGTCATTTAGCATCATGCAGCTCCAGATTTAATCAACCAGAGATCTATATGTCAGATGAAGTGCACACGGCAGACACATTTGTTGGAAAGAAGCTGAGGCAACTGTCAGAGCTGTTAAGATTACTGAAAGAATGCAGGCAGAACAGTAGTGATGTCAAGTCTGGCAGTGTTTCAAGCAGAAAACATTTACAACTGCATATTTTTGGATTGGTGTTTATTCTTAAATGTTTTGCTTGGATTAGGCCTGCGACATGGTGGGAGGAAGTGGAATGTTGAGTTATTGGAAACTCAAAATCATGGTTGAAGTGAGACTTGTATTTATCAGGTCTTGGCTCCATCAGTCAGTATGGTACAAACAAGGTGCAATCAGTTCACAAACACCACACAGTGAATGACAATGCCCTGGGGAGTGTTAGAGAGCAGAGGGCTCTAGGAGTGCCAGTACATGCAGTAGTTTCTTGAAAGTGATTTCATAGGTAGATAGGGTGGCCAAAAAGGCTCTCGGTACATTGGTCTTCATCAGTCAGGGTATTGAGTATAGAAGTTGGGATGTTATGTTACAGTTGTACAATAAAGTGATGAGACACATTTAGAGTATTGTGCTCAGTTTTGGTCAACCTGCTAAATGGAAGGATGATTCAAAGGTACTTTATTGTCACGTGTGCCTAAGTACAGTGAAATTCCATTTTTGCATACAGGTCAGGGACAATCCTACTATATATCAGGCGCAATCATACAGTTTAAGAGTGTAAAATAGTAGACCACATTGAGGCAGTAAGCACAAATCGTCACGTTTTAGGTGCCATCTTGTGTCCTTCAAGTCCAAAATGATTTAAAGATGCTGGAGTCTTAACTGTCCATTCCTCACACTCCGCCACATGTAGCAGCGCCCGATTTAATGGAATC
The DNA here is from genome assembly GCA_035221665.1 of Okamejei kenojei. Classification (NCBI taxonomy): domain Eukaryota; kingdom Metazoa; phylum Chordata; class Chondrichthyes; order Rajiformes; family Rajidae; genus Okamejei; species Okamejei kenojei. The sequence continues at coordinate 57,341,508 of CM069137.1, forward strand.
CCAAGCTGCTTCAAGGCCTCCAGCGGCCCACTCCACCGAATCAATAATTCCAACGACTCCTCGGCACGTCTATGTGCCCTCCTACACCTCCGATGGCCATTGCTCAGCCCCCGTGACCCAGGGCACCTCCCATAGCTGACTCAGAGTGCCTCTAAAGGCACAGAAGGTAGGCCCCCAGCCTGCTTACTACATCGATTCTTCCATCTGGAAAGAGTGACGTGGCCAGGAGGAGTGACTGAGGCATTGGTAGAGGTTAGGTAGGCTAGGACTATATTACTTGGAGTGCAGGAAGTTGAGGAGTGATCTTATAGGGTGTACAAAATCATGAGGGGGACTAGTGTTGATGGGGCATCTTGGTCCGCATGGGCAAGTTGGGCTGAAGGACCTGATTCTGTACACTATGACTTCAAAACTAGTTTCTCTCTTTTAATGAGTGATAATCCTTTAACTGCATTCAGACCACATTCCCTCAGCTACAATAAAAGTGTTTTATACCTCTAAATGCATTGGTGGATAGTTTTAGTCATATTTATTTGAATCTGTAGGTTAGACTGAGGAAGCTGGTTTAAGGTGGATCAGATGGGACCTTTATTATTCTGCTTGGGGAAATATTTGTAAAATGAGGTTGGGCATCTCAACATACCCATTCAGCAAGGCTGCCTGCATGTTGCAGATGTGAGAGGCAAAATAAAATCACGTGGGTTCTATTAAGCAGTATTTCAACTCTGGCAGGAGAGTCTGAATGAGCCTTAGCCCAATCGAATCTTGAACTATACTCGTGTGTGGATGTTGCCTCACCTGGAAACTGAGGTGCCAAATCATGTTGGATTTGTGCCAGACCTGTGCCATGGTAGATGCTGTGTTGGGTACGTGGTAACTCTGCTTCTGGCTTCTGCTGATATACGGCACCAGAATGGCAGGTCCCAGAACTGCTGTCCAAGGTGGTGCTGAACTGGGAAATCAATGGGAACATTAACCAAGCAGTTGAGAATATACTCTGCTTCCTTGCCCAGTTTACATTATTTAAACTCCTGGCATAATAGACTAACTAATGTAGAGCAAGCAGATTATTTCATCACTCACTGTGCATAGCAAACCGAGGAATTTGCTGCCTAATTTGATTTAGCACGTGGGTAGTGTTGATAAATAAATGGAATTTGTTATGAACAGCCTAAATCCATTTAGTTGTGATAAGGCTCATAATTCAAAAGCAATTGCTCTTAAATTGACTGCTTAGTTTAGAGAAACAGCCGAAGAGCTGGAGCAAGGAGAAGAAATAAAGGCAGCAGGGTGGTGGAGTAGGTAGTGCTGCTGCCTCACAGCTCCTGAGACCCTGGTTTAGATCCTGATGTTGGATGCGGCCTTGTGTGAGGTTTACACATTCTCCCAGCGACTGCATGAGTTTGCTCCTCACGTCCCAAAGACAATAGGCTATTTGGGCCGCTGTAAATTGCCCTCAAGTATGTGTGAGTGGTAGGAGAGTCAGAGGTGGGAAAAGGAATTGATAGGGATATAAGGATAGAAAATAAGTGGGGGGAAATGGAATTGATAGGCTAAATGACTTGATTCCATGTTGTAATAAGTGCAAATAAATAACATTGGGGAAATATCAACTTTTTGGGGTTTTATTTTTGGTGATGTGGATTTATTTTCCTGAGTGATCTGCATGTGTTTGACAGGGCACCACTAAAGGAGCTTAATACACCCATAGGCTGTATTAGTTGTACTGAACAGGGCTTCGTGGCAATGGTGGTCAAAGTACACCAGACTCAGGATAATTTGTGCAGAGGGAAGTCTTACCTTCTGTCCAACCTTTGCTGTATCTTAGCATCATAGACTCAGCACATCACTATGACTAACGTCTGTGATGCCAGAGAACTAATAGTCGACACAGACCTGTTTCCATAGTTATCTATCAACCATTAATTTATACTTATCCCAATTCATTCTTCCCACATTGGGATTTGTAAAAAGGGGAACTCTTCATTTGGCATAGACGTGGTGTGCCTGTGTTGTATGACTCTTTGACACCCCCATTAGTTCCCCACCTGACTTTTTCACTAACCTATGCAACTAGTGGCCAATTAACCTATCACATCTTTGAGTTGAGGAAGGAAATTGGAGATTCCTGACAAAGTCCATGTGCACACAGGGAGAACAGACAAACAGTACCTGAGGTCAGGATTAAACTGGGGTCTGGGAGCAATGAGGCAAACGGCTCCACTGGCTGCACCACTGTGATTCCCCAACTCTGCGATTGTTTGAGGTGACGTGAGGTGATTTGTAATTCAATTCCAATTATACTGCACCTGCCTTGTGAATGCATTATACTGACAAAGAGCACCTTAGTCCAGTGTTTCACTTGAAAGTAGCAATATCCCTTACTTAAGAGACTGAAGTATGAGCAGAATATATTGGCTATTGAAAGCTGTGTCGCCATCTTGATGCCAGATCTGGCAGATGCCAGATGATCTACATCGGTGAGACCAAGCGGAGGCTTGGCGATCGCTTCGCCGAACACCTCCGCTCGGTCCGCAATAACCAACCCGACCTCCCGGTGGCTCAGCACTTCAACTCCCCCTCCCATTCCACATCCGACCTCTCGGTCCTGGGCCTCCTCCACGGCCAGAGTGAGCAACACCGCAAGCTGGAGGAACAGCACCTCATATTCCGCTTGGGGAGTCTGCATCCTTTGGGCTTGAATATTGAATTTTCTCAATTCTGTTAACCCTTGCTGTCTCCTCCCCTTCCCACCTCTCCCTCAGCCCTCGGGCCCTGGCATTCCCTCTATCTCTATCTCTCCCCCACCCTAGCCGCACTAGCTTCTCATTTTCACACCACAAACAGCTTACAATGGCTTGTTCCCTTTATCACCGATACTTTTTTGCATATCTTTCACTCATTGTTCCTTATCTCTCCACATCACCGTCTATATCTCTCGTTTCCCTGATCCCTGACCAGTCTGAAGAAGGGTCTCGACCCGAAACGTCGCCTATCTCCTTCGCTCCTTAGATGCTGCTGCACCCGCTGAGTTTCTCCAGCTTTTGAAAGCTGTGTCGCCATCTTGAATGATCTTTTGCGACTGTTCCATATTCCTGCTCTCCATCTAAATTCATTGGCTGGTTATCGATATTCCTCAACTCGAGTTGACCCAGGGAACCCAGGGAAACATTCCCAGATTTTCACCATGAAGATGGGCTGTGATGCCAGAGGACTGTTGGACAGTAAAATCTGTATTGATGTAGGGAGAAGATGCCTTGAGAATGATAGATCTGTAAGAAAGGCCAGCCAGCTAATGCGCACATTGAGGATTTCCAGTGTCATTTCTTCCTGTCTATCCTTCGCTCTGCTCCTTCTTCTGATGGGGTTGACCTGTCAGTGGGACAGGACGTACCCAAGGCAGCTGATGGAGGAGAGCAGGCCTTTGAAATGTCAGATTTGGTGGTTCTTCTATGTTAATCGCTTACTTGAGTTTAAGGGTACCGGTGAGTTTCAGTTGTCTGTTTCAGCCAATCAAAAACGCCCAGTCCACGTGCCAGCTCCCAGCTCTAGTCACAAACCAGGCACCTTCCTGACCTCGGGCGTTTCAACTCGGCCCAGACATCAGCCGTACACCCAGTCTACATTCCCAGCAACATACAACTGTATTCATGTAGAGGAGAGGAAAATAGGTGTGTGGATATGGAGGACTTAATGTGCTAGTGAATGAGCCAGATGCCAAGGCACTGGGATTTCTGAACAAAAGGATACCAGATTATCGGAGATTTCCTTTAGCACCACACCAGCTCGCACCTACTAACTATTGTGACCTATTTATTCCTGTATGTCAGTCCATATTATCCCCATTTCCATGATCTTAATTTTGATTAATAACTTTTCATACCTGTCTTTCAATAATAAAAACATACTACATCAACAGGCTCCCCTTTATCTATCTTCATGAGCACCATATTTGATATAGTGCAGCCCAGTTTGAAAAAAAACACAATCTTAAAATCCAAGCAAATGGTTTCATACTATAATAAAACTCTAATAATCTGGCATCTGGTTGTTCAGAATCCCATGTTAGAATGGAGTTACATTCCTACAGGATACTTTTCTCTTAACGGTAATGCCCCAGTGGGTATGTGATCTACAGGCAACATCATTCTGATAATATTATAGGCAAAATGGAAGGGATTGTTTGATAATGTATTTTTGTACGTATCAATGGAAGCGATTGCCTTGTCAGTTTCAAAAGAAAATCTCTTAAGTGACTCCCTCTGTGAATCAGCAGCCTGTGATGGTGTCCTTGGTAAACTAGTTCAGTTCGCTGCGTAAATGTTGTGTTTATTTATTAACGTTTTACACATATTTGTCCGAATAAGAACAATTTTTATTCCATACCTCCATTTTTATGAATTGTGTAAGGAAGAACCTTTCTTACCTGAACTGCTGTAATGCAGGGATGCTTTGTACATCTCCCACTCCCTCGAAACTCCTTGATTCATAGGAAAATGGATTATAGTACTGTGTGACATAATAAAAGTGAAATAAAAGATTGTGGTTGGATATTAATTCAAGTAAGATCCACCAGTCCATAAAATCTGCTTGTCTTGCATCATTGAAGTTTCATAGATGACAGATTATTTAGATTTTGTTGTATTTTAATATAATTGCCAAATCCTAGCTGCAGGGACTAGTATGATATAACAAAGCCATTTTGATAATTTGTTGCAAAAGCTTGAACATTAGTTAATGCAAGCATTTGGCAGAAGGAAAATAACCTTTAATACCTAAATATTTTGTAAGTGGACTGTTTTATCACATGGTCCATTAATTACATTCCTCCCAGTGGAGCTGTAATGATTCTAATCCACCGGTCATCTAGTTTAACTACACCTGTCATAAATAGCAAGTAATTTGCATAGATAATTATGCTCAATTTCACATGATCAATGTTACACATGAGAAATAGATGAAAAGTACAGTCTTTTGCTGGTGTTGACAGTTTTGGATTCAGACCAGTTGTATAATGACAGGTAATTGTGTTTTGTTTCTGATGTTGCAATCTAGAGTTTTATTGCACTGTGAAGGCAATTTACTTTATAATACAATCACGTAGGATGAGTAGTAATTGCATGAAATATGAAGCAGTCTTACTTTCTGCAAAATAACAAATCAAGCATTACTATGTGAATTACTCTGAACTCACTTTGTACAGACAATGAAACTGTACATGTTTGAGGGCAATCTCTCCATAAAAATCAGAATACCTTCTGAGAACAGAAAGTGCTGGAAATACTCCGTAGAACAGGCAATCTCCGTGAAAGAGAAACAGAGTTAATGTTCCAGACCTATGACCCTTCAGCAGATTCTGTCTGCACAGATGCTGCCTCATCTGAGGATTTCCAACATGTTTGATTTCTAATAACTTTGAACACTGCCATTGAGCCCAGCAAGTTTACGCCAAACATCAAGCACCCATTTACACAAACCCGACAAATCTCATTTTACTCTCCATCAACCTCCCTCCCCTCCCGCCTAGATTCAGCCACTTACCTATACATTAGGGATGATTAAAAGTGGGATCTTTTAACCGGAGGAAACCGGAGCACCAGGAAGAAATCCACAGAAACCACGAAGAAAATGCAAAGTCCACATGGACAGCAATGGAGGCCCAGATTGAAAGTGGGTCATTGGACCCGTGAGGCAGCTGCTCCATTATCTGGGCTACCCTGCTTCCCACTCTGGGCAGGACCACACTGCATCAGCAAAATTTTAGATCATCTTGTCCTTGGAAAGGTGCAGTTTTTATGGCACTAACATTTGAATTATGCTTACTGTTCAGTACAAGGTTAGTGTTGCGCTGCCATTTGTCATTGCATTACCTTCTGATGGGATGAATGATGATGATTCTATGAGTTTCATAGGACAGATAACTCTTGAGTATCCAGTGCCTTGCTAATGCAGTCAGTAGTCCAGAAGGGTCATGACATCCGAACTTTGGTACCTCTACATTGAATGGAAGGTGCTTCATCTGAAGTGCCATCTCTGTTGTAATGTAGGAACCAAGGCAGCTAATTAGTACATAGCATGCTCTCATTTAGAGTCATAGTCATAGCTTGGACAGCATGGAAACAAGCCCTTCAGCCCAACTTGCCTACACCACTGGTCCATATCCCTCCAAACATGTCCTATCCATGTACTTGTCTAACTATTTCTTAAACGTTGGGCTAGCCCCAGCTTCGACTACCTCCTCTGGCAGCTTGTTCCATACACCCACCACCCTTTGTGTGAAAAAGTTACCACTCAGACTCCCGTTAAATCCTTTCCCCTTCACCTTAAACCTCTGTCCTCTAGACTTCGATTCACATCCTCTTGGCAAGAGATTCTGTCAAACAAATAGGTTATCTGCTTTGATAATCTTACTTGTAAAAAAATTAGAATAATCAGATAATCAGCGATCTTCCCTCTTCTCCTCAAACAATGCCATATGCAAGATATTCTGTCAAACGCTGCCCCAAGAAATCACAACAAACTAAAAATCTGTCTGAAGAAGAGACGTGACCCGAAAGCAGCAGCCTGAAGGAGAGCTCAGACCCAAATATCTGTCTATTCCCTCCACAGGTGCATCCTGACCCATTGAGTTCTTCCAGCATTCTGTTTTTTGCTCAAGATTCCAATATCTGCAGTGTGTGTCAGACTAAAAATTATGCTTTTGAAAAACATAGAACATATGCTTCAATAATTTGAAATGTAATGTAATATCAAAATGAGATTCCACTCCTTGTTTTATCATGCTGTGAAAATGGCTTATTTTCCTCCCACCCAGTAACTTGGGGGATGAGGCCGTCATCTTAGAAAGGTTAGCTGGTAATAAAGGAAGAACTTAAGTGATCTTACATCAACACTTAGAGCACGACTTTGAAGTGCACTAGCCAAGATGTTTTAATCAGAGGATTAGAAAGCAACTGGTCTTGGAAATTGAGCTGGATACACTTCATCCAAAGGTCCTAAAATAATAGGGATTGAAATGTGAAGAGCAGCTTGTTGTGGGTTGTCTAAAATAAAAGTGAGAAGCAGTGCAGGGTCACTCAATACTTTGGAACTCTTGATTAGTACAGGTGTCAGGGGTTATGGGGAGAAGACAGGAGAATGAAGTTGAGAGGGAAAGATAGATCAGCCATGATTGAACGGCGGAGTAGATCTAATTCTACTCCTATCACATGAACTTTCCAGCTCCCTGATTTTGCACTTGGGGGTTGTGAGTATGTAGGAAAACCAACTCACTTCTGTTGGTTAACTTGGAAGTATGCGACTTGGCTATGCGAGGTGATCTTTGTTACGTTCTGGCACTCTTTGAAATTTACTTGTTTACATGGAGTTAGGTTTGACTACTTTGGGCTGATCTGATAAATCAATATATAAAGTTCTTCTTGATAGGCTGATCCTGAAGTTTAAAATGTATGGGATCCATGGCGGTAGTTTGCATTCAGTTAGCTTACTCAGAGAAGACAGGGGGTATTGATGGAATGGTATTATTATGACTGTAAGTTTGTGACCCATGGTATTCGACATGGATCAGTCCTGGGACTTCTGTTGTTTGTGATACATGTAAGTCTAGATGGGCTAGTAAATAAGTTTGCAAATGAGAGATTGGTGGTTGTGGGCAAGAAGAACAATGTCAAAAGATATGGCAGGGTACAGGTCAGATATAGATATGATGAGAGAAATAGCAAATGGAGTGTAATCTGGGCAAGTCTGGGATGGTGCACTTTGGGAGGTCGAATGTAAGGGGAAAGTATGCAGTTAAGTGCAGGATCCTGGTTATAGCATGTAAAGGTGTGAAAGTCATGTCCGGTGAGTATGCAACATCAGACTCTTCCTCCATTGGTTGGCAGGCGTTACATCCCAAAGAGTGAAAACATTAAAGAGCAGGTGGCAGTGGGAAGCATTGAGATTACACCCTGGTATATGGGCTGACAAAATGGCAGAAAGGTGTGAATCAGCCATGCTCAGCCCTTCACGAGTGACCATGGCCACCCACTGCCCCTTCCATGGGAGACAATACACGTCAATGCTCTGCTTCTCATCAGTGTCGGCTTGGTGCTTTGCATTTTGCAGCACCTTTTCTGCAAAGGAAATGCCTGAAGAGGGCTTTGCATGGTAGTTGGAGGACATGCCTTGATTGTGTGGCTGTCAGAGTGAGCTGCAGTTACCCAAATGAACTTTTTAATAGTGATGAGTATTGTGAAGTGTCCTGATTGGGGACTAATTGATTAATGTTGCTGCACTGAGAAGTTACTCGGGGAAATGTCGTATTATTAACTTAGGACTAGAACAGTGGTGTTCACTTGATAAATCATTAGATCATGAACATCCTTCAGGCACTGCAGCTATACATTGCTCCTGGTATTGACCTCATGGGAAATCTCCTCCCTTTACCTTCCAATCAGATTCCTGTATATCTTCCAGCTTCCTGGTGAATTAAAGATGTCCCTCCTATCATTCCCTTCCTCCACCAACAAAATCATTGAAATGCAACGTCCATGTTTTTTGTGCGTCATTCACTTAAATGGTACAGTTCACAAAACAATTCTTGCAACAATATCCATCCCCTGTTTGGAATGAACAAGCCTGAACTCATATTAAGGTAGACAAAATGCTGGAGAAACTCAGCAGGTGAGGCAGCATCTATGGAGCATAGGAAATAGGCGACGTTTCAGTCGAGACCCTTCTTCAGAACTCCTATTAATATCAGTCTATCCATTGGCTCGTAGTGTGGATTTGGTGGGATTTCTTTGTTTTTGTCTGTGCTATGCTTTTTTAAAAGCCCAAGTGTCCCATATTTCTTCATAACTCTCTCATCCACTGGTCCCGTTGCCTTCAAAGATCTGCAAAAGTGTGCCTCTGCCTCTCTGCACTCCTCTCATAACAATGCCATGGTGATTATGTGCCCTCTGTGTCTTTCTCAACGTGCATCACTGTACCAATATGCCTGCTCATTTTACCAGTCAATCGATCTCCTCCTGTTTGTCACTGTGATATTATTTACTGCATCACAAAGCCTTGTATCGTAAGCCAACTTCAACATCTTTGCGTGTGTGTTAAATTAAAAACCAAAACAATGGCCCGCAGAACTGTCTCTGGGGGAACTGCAGCACATACCTTTCTTCAGCCGAGAACCATACATTCATGCTTATTTTCTGTCTCCCATCACTGAGTCAATTATAGGCACTACTGTTCCTGTACTAGAAGAATGTGGGTGATATCAATGAAATACATAAGAGGGCTTCCAAGAGCAGATGCGGGGATGACGTTTTCCATGTTTAAGACAAGGGGCCAGCTTTTCAGGATTGAGTTGAGAAGAAATATCTGCAACTGAAGGGGGAGGAATCTTTGACATTTTCTATTCAAGAAGGCTGTGGAGGCTAAGTAGCTGAGGGTATTCAACACAGAATTGGGTAGATGGTCAGGTGAAACTGTTTTTCAATCTCTTACCTTGCAGGAGATGCAATTGTTTTCTGGCTCGTATATCCGGTCGCTCTGCGGCCTAACATCATGAAGCTGGAGGCCTTGCTCGGGACTGACTTTGAACCCCACCACAGTGCATGGACTTGCTATCAGAGCTGATTCCTTGCCAGGGATCGATGTTCCAACCGCAGCCTGCGGACTTTAACATCGCGGAGCTCGCAATCTCGGAAGAGTCCGAGGTGGGAGCTCCAAAGTCCCAAAAGGTTTCGACTAGCCCCGACTTGGGGTCGATCGCCCGGCGCGCGGAACTGAGATTCGCCCGATGCAGGAGCTTGATCGCCCCGGCGCGGAGGGCCCGTTGCCAGCTACAGGAGCCAAGATCGTCCCGTCAACGGAAGGCTCGAGGCCCCTGACCGCGGGAGTCAAAGAAGGGAAGAGATTGAACTTTTTTTCCCTTTCCATCACAGTGAGGAATGTGAAGGAGTCACTGTGGTGGATGTTTATGCTATAATGTATTTTGTGTTCTGTTACTTTATATTAGTATGACTGTTTGGCAAATCAAATTCCTCGAATACTGCAAAACATACTTTGCTAATAAAGTATGAAGTATGAAGTGATCGCAAGAGAAAGGAAAAACTGTAGGAAGGCAAGGATTTGTGGTTCGGGTGTCTTGGAAACATGAAGATAAGGTGGTTCATTCCCTCTCATTTCAGACGATGAGGATGTGACAACTGATTGGATGAGATACTTAGGCCGCAGTTATAGATAATATTCTCTTTCCCTTTACTGCTATATTTTGATTGTCCAGGTATTCACTAAAATAAAGGAAGGAGAGATAAGTAGTTTAGATCATGATTTTCAAAGCAGTTTCTCAAAGCAATTAATTATTCCTGAGGCATTTTCACTATGGTCGATCTCCAGAGAAAACCAGACATTGGCCGAGAGATAATTATTAGGCAGGACTCCTCCGCCATCGTGCCATGGAGATGCACTCATTGGTTTGCAGAAGAAAGGCCTCGACCCGAAACATCAACCATTCCTTCTATCCAGAGATGCTGCCTGTCCAGCTGAGTTACTCCAGCATTTTGTGCCTTTCTTTCATTGGATTGGCATTTCATATGGAAGACAGCCCCTCCAATAGTGTGACTGTCTGTCATCCTGCTCTGTAGTGCTATCCTGAAGTAGGACTGACCCACAGCCTCCTGACCCAGGCATGTGTATGTTCCAAAGGGTCACAGCTGACTGCTTAATTTAGAGCAATGCTAATCCAAGTGTTATTTGAACATAAATTAGATTGGAATAGAAGCAGCACAGCTGTTAACCTGTTGTGTCAGAGATGTAAATAGATGGCCATGCACAGATAATCCTTTTTCTTAGTTCTGCAGTTTAAAAATAACATTTTGACAGACCTAAAAGCAATTACAAGAATGAAAAAAATCCAGGCATTTTGCGGCAAGTTACGAGTACTTTTATAATTGGGCAGCTTTCACAGTAATTATTTTTCTTCATTTTGATATCTTGCTGAGTGGGGAATTCCTTTCCTCGAGTTCACACACATCAGATGACTCAGCAAGAGTCAGCTACTACGCATCAACTTCAACTGTTTTCATACTTTGGGAGCACTTGCAAATATGTGCACACTCCTGGGGACTCCAGGGAACTATTGTTATATTGGCAAGGACCTCCTGCAAATATTCTCAATAAGCCCAAGTAAATATACTCCCCAGAGGTCTGCTGCATCAACATCAGCAGCCAAAGGTAAAATAATTTTGAAAACATTTTTATTAATATTTATAGGGAGCATGAAGGATAGACTTTTTATAAAGATAGAAAATGAACAAGTGCAGGTGAAATCAAAAGAGCTGTTGGGCTCACAGATAAAATCCATGGAACTCAGGGTAAAGCCTACAGTAGCAGGAACAGCCAGTAACAGACTGACATGGCATGAAACAGGTGCAAGTAAAATAAATCGCTGTTTTTTCTGTCAGTGGAGCCTTTCCAGTGACCAGTAGTTTACATACTGGCATGGAAGGGCAGATTCCATTCCATCTCTTGATACAACATGGGTTTCTTTGCTTCTATTTTATGGTCTTTGCAATATTTTAAATAGTTGCCAACCTCACCCTGTATAAATATACAGAGTTTGGCACGACTGGTTTTCACGCCTCAGCTCTTCACGCCTCTGTGCATTATGCCGGGAAAAGGAGCATGGTCACCCATACCCTTGCTGTTAGTCTGTCTCACTATTTGTCTCACTGGTGTCTGTCAAAATGCTGACTTACTGTAACATATATTGCTGTGAGTGACCCGCATGTGACGAAAGTGTATTTATATAGCCCAAAGGAGCATTTTTATCCCTTGCAACAAGCAGTATCAGTGTACGCTTTCAAAGCTACCTTCTGCAATAAATGTCTCATTCGATGAATGTGAGCAATGCTTCTTACTATCATTCTAAGCTGTCCATTTCATAATGCTGAGGAATTTAATTAAAAGTGTTAAACTATAGCAAGCTGTGTCTGCTCAGTTAAATACAGCAAACCCTTGTTTTAACCAACCTCATTATAATGGATTTTGGTTATAGCGGACAGACCTACTGATCTGCTGCCCACGCCACCCCCGGCTCGCACAGACTCCCCTGCCGCTATCAACATGACTGCTCAAGCCACCCCTAGCTCGCGCTGTCTCTCCAGCCGCTCGCAGCACCAGTCATTCTCGCTGCCTTCCTTGCCGCTCCTGCACTGCCCCCAGCCCATGCCGCTTCCAGTCCAGACCTACTCTGGCCACTCCAACCTTTACTTCCACTCTGTCGCACGGGCTGCAACCAATGACTCTGCCAATCCTCGCCCCTCCCACATCCACCAAAACTGGGCCTGGACTCTCACCTGGAGTCCAGGCTCAGTTCCGGATCGAGAGCCTGAAGAAGGGTCTCGACCCGAAATGTCACTATCCATGTTCCCAGAGATGCCGCCTGACCTGCCGAGTTACTCCAGCATGGTGTCCAATTGTGTATTAACCAGCAACTGCAGTTGTTTGTTTCTACTACTGATACAATGATAATTCCTTATTCGGTTATTGCTGACAATTGGCAATAAATGACACAATTCCCCCCCCACCCCCACCCCCCCCCCCCCCAAGGCCTGTTATAACGAGAGTTCACTGTATTGCACCTGAGAATATATTCATCTGGGCGAATTCATAAAAAAATAATATACTGTATTCTCAAGTGGTGGCTATCATTGGTTATTTTACTACATTATATTTTAGATTTTCTTACGACTCAGAATGAGACCATTTATCCCATCGTGTCAATGCTGGCTAGGTCAGAAATCCAATTCCCCTTTCTCTCTAACCGATTCTCTGGCCCATGACAATCCATTCTCCTCTGATTGTGTTTACACTTACACAAGGGGCAACGTACCATGGCCAGTCAGCCTACAAGCACGTCAGTGATGTTTGAGGAAACTAGAGCACTTATTGGAACCACACAGTCACTCGGATAATGTGCAGCAGCATCGGAGTTCAAGTTTACAACCTGGCTCCCGTGAGGTCGAGAGGATTTCCTTGACTGTAAATCCCCTTGGGATATCACAGAATCATGCTCACGCCAATCATCAAAGTACCTGTAACTGTGTGGATTCCACCAAGTGCTCTGGCTTCCTCTCACATTTCCCGATCCCATTTAACAGTATTTGGCCTTTTGACCACTTTGGCAATTCATGTGTCTGTGCATACGATCCTACTACTTCCCAGGCAGTGTATTGCAGATTGCAACTAACCTGTGGCGAACAGATCTTCCTCAGATTTCCTCTAAACATCCTGCTCATCACTTTAAACCCTGCGCATCTCTCTGCAATTGGATCTTTGACTTCCTCATTCACAGACCACAGTCTGTTCGTATTGGTGGAAATGTGTCAGACTCGATAACAATCAGCACGGGAGCACCTCAAGGCTGCATGCACAGCCCCCTGCTGTACTCACTCAATACTCATGACTGCATAGCCGATCATAGTGCGAACTCCATCATCAAGTTTGCTGAAGACACCACTATTGTGGGACGTATCACTGATGGGGATGAGTCGGAGTACAGAAGAGAGCGACTGTCCATATGGTGCCAGCACAATAACCTGGCCCTCAACACCAGCAAAATCAAGGAACTGATTGTGGACTTTGGAAGGAGTAGGATGGGGACCCACAGTCCCGTTTATATCAATGGGTCAATGGTTGAAAGGGTCAAGAGCTTCAAATTCCTGGGCGTGCACATCTCTGAAGATCTTTCCTGGTCCGAGAACACCGATGCAAATATCAAGAAAGCACATCAGCGCCTCCACTTCCTGAGAAGATTACGGAGAGTCAGTTTGTCAAGGAGGACTGTCTCTAACTTCTACAGGTGCACAGTAGAGAGCTTGCTGACCGGTTGCATCATGGCTTGTTTCGGCAACTTGAGCGCCCTGGAGAGGAAAAGACTACAAAAAGTAGTAAGCACTGCCCAGTCCATCATTGGCTCTGACCTTCCTTCCATCGAGGGGATTTATCGCAGTCACTGCCTCAAAAAGGCTGGCAGTATCATCAAAGACCCACACTCATCTCCCTGCTACCTTCAGGTAGAAGGTACAGGAGCCTGAAGACTGCAACAACCAGGTTCAGGAATAGCTACTTCCCCACAGCCATCAGGCTATTAAACATGGCTTGGACAAAACTCTGAACATTAATAACCCATTATCTGTTATTTGCACTTTATCAGTTTATTTATTCATGTGTGTATATATTTATATAATGGTATATGGACACACTGTTCTGTTTTTGTAGTCAAACATAGAACATAGAAATTAGGTGCAGGAGTAGGCCATTCGGCCCTTCGAGCCTGCACCGCCATTCAATATGATCATGGCTGATCATCCAACTCAGTATCCCGTACCTGCCTTCTCTCCATACCCTCTGATTCCCTTAGCCACAAGGGCCACATCTAACTCCCTCTTAAATATAGCCAATGAACTGGCCTCAACTACCCTCTGTGGGAGAGAGTTCCAGAGACTCACCACTCTCTGTGTGAAAAAAGTCTTTCTCATCTCGGTCTTAAAGGATTTCCCCCTTATCCTTAAGCTGTGACTTCCCCAACATCGGGAACAATCTTCCTGCATCTAACCTGTCCAACCCCTTAAGAATTTTGTAAGTTTCTATAAGATCCCCTCTCAATCTCCTAAATTCTAGAGAGTATAAACCGAGTCTATCCAGTCTTTCTTCATAAGACAGTCCTGACATCCCAGGAATCAGTCTGGTGAACCTTCTCTGCACTCCCTCTATGGCAATAATGTCCTTCCTCAGATTTGGAGACCAAAACTGTACGCAATACTCCAGGTGTGGTCTCACCAAGACCCTGTACAACTGACGTAGAACCTCCCTGCTCCTATACTCAAATCCTTTTGCTATGAAAGCTAACATACCATTCGCTTTCTTCACTGCCTGCTGCACCTGCATGCCTACTTTCAATGACGGCCACCATTTAAATAATAGTCTGCTTTCCTGTTTTTGCCACCAAAGTGGATAACCTCACATTTATCCACATTATACTGCATCTGCCAAACATTTGCCCACTCACCCAGCCTATCCAAGTCACCTTGCAGTCTCCTAGCATCCTCCTCACAGCTAACACTGCCCCCCAGCTTAGTGTCATCCGCAAACTTGGAGATATTGCCTTCAATTCCCTCATCCAGATCATTAATATATATTGTAAATAGCTGGGGTCCTAGCACTGAGCCCTGCGGTACCCCACTAGTCACTGCCTGCCATTGTGAAAAGGACCCGTTTACTCCTACTCTTTGCTTCCTGTTTGCCAGCCAGTTCTCTATCCACATCAATACTGAACCTCTAATGCCGCATGCTTTTAGTTTGTATACTAATCTCTTATGTATTTGCATACTAATCTCTTATCTCAATGCCTACTATGTTCTTTTGTGCTGAAGCTAAGCAAGAATTTCATTGTCCTATCAGGGACACATGACAATAAACTCACTTGGCACTTGACTTGACACTAGTTTTGTCCATCGTGCCTTGTGTGATATCTGATCTGATCTGAAACCTGTGGCCTTGGAGGCCTCTTCCAATGGGTAAAGCTTCTTACTATCTATATCCTATTTATGGCCCTTGTCATTTTGTATACTTCAATCTTTGCCCCTCATCCTCTCCACTGAATAAAACAACCCCAGCTTATCCATCTCTCCTCACAAATGAAATGTAGCATCCCAGCCAATATCCAGGTGAATCTCCTTGACGCTCTAGTACAATCATGTCCTTTCTGTGATGTGTTGCCCAGAAGTTGTGAAAAGCAACATGAGTGTTAGGCTTAACAAATGAACACAAATCCTTGTGACCTCTCTTGACATTTGTTTAAAAGGCTGGAAGACAATCAGTATTGACCTCTTTGCAAGATAGTATGTATTTTCCTCCCTGCTCTCTTTAGATATCATTGTCAGCTCTTTCACAATATCATATACATATTTTGTCAATTTGGCAGTTATGTTGCATGCCCTTGATTACCTGAATATGCCCATGTGTTCATGCATTGTGCTCCATTACCTAAATAACTCCAGGACCAATTGTCTACCAATTTTAAAAGTCAAATCCTTGTTCTGTTTAATCCTGCCTTTATAAGTGAATGAAGTTAGAGAATAATCTTCAGCAGTAAGCAACATTATTCCCCTCCTCAAATTTACATCCCCCGTATATCTCTGAGTTTAATACTTTCACCATTGCCAACTGTATCTTCAGGTGCCTCAACTGGAATTTGCCCAGAAAATAGTTTCCTCAAGCTGCCCTTAACAACTTCCTGCTCTCTTCAGGTTTTCGCTTTTCAAGTCCTGAATTTCCCTCTTCAGGTCTGCACTGTTCCTTTAGAAGCGGAGCACATTGAATCCAACTGCTCCTCCCTGTCCTTAAAATGTCTTCTTGAAATATTTACACAGTTCCCTTTCGAGGACTGCTATTGAATCTGTCACCTCTGCTCTAAACAGCAATGCATTTCATATCCGAGGGACTCTTAACATAAAAGTAATCTTTTCCTTAGTTCCTTCTGCATGTCAACTTTTCACTTTTCACTGAATCAATGTCCCCTTATTTTATCTATCGGAAGAATTCAGTAGTATTTATAATGTTGGTGTGAACAATGATTGTTACTTTAAGATTGTGCTATGTGACTTCTCTCTGACAATGTCAGCCTGTGAAGAGTCCTTGATTAAACTATGGAAACTTTGTTTGACTCTTTCTACTTGATGTTTCTAAATCTGTCTGTTGTGCATTGGATGTTGGAGGGTTGGAGACACATATTGTACATGTTCATGATTTCAAACAGTGCTGTCAGATCTGCCTTTAGACTGCTCTGTGCTAAGGAGAATAACCTCAGTCAATCCATGGATCTGTGATCTCTTATCTTGCAACCATTTAAGTGACTCTCTACTGGGTTCCCTCCAAAGCATTTTATTAGGAAAAGAGGGCACTTTGCGATATTAATCATTCACAATTTGGCACTGATTAAAGTCAAAGATATAGACTTGAGGGAGGATAAAGAGGTTAGAAAGGGAAAAACAGAGTTCAATGATGTAGCAATTAATATTGCGAAATTTGTTTTATTTTTGCTGGAGAAAATTACGGAGAAATGCAACGGAGAAATGGGTGTCAGAGGCTCTGGGGAGAAGGCAGGAGAATGGGGTTAGGAAATAGATCAGCCATGATTGAGTGTCGGAGTAGACTTGTTGCGTGGAATGGCCTAATTCTGCTTCTATCTCTTATGATCTTATGAACAGAGAAGCCACAGAATATGTATGTGCACAAGCCTACTGGTCCCTTGTTTACATGTTCATTTTCGATGCTTGGATACAATATCCATTTTATGATCAGAACAGGTCAGAAAAATTGGCAGGCTATTTGTAAAACACACCACGTCACGACAACCAAACAAGGTTTGACTTTCATGCACAGATGTTCAATCTGAGAGAATCAGTTATGAAGGACACCCAACCCATCATAACCTGCTGTTGGACCACGATCAAAAATTAAGGTTGGAAAATGCTCTGTAATGAAGGGCAGTGAAGAGGACCTGGCTGGATCACATAGAGCTGGAAATAAGAGCAGATGGCCCCTGACATTGCAGACCTGGAGCCCTTCCCCATAGTCATATGACTGTCAGGGATACTCATTCGAAACAGCAAAGAGCAATTTGGTAAACACGCACATGGTATGATAGGGATTTATTCCCAAATTAAATAGTTATTTTAAAAACTGGGTTTAACAATATCATAAGGCTTCATTGTTTGATTTATGATGGACCTGACAATGTGTAGTTTTAATAGGATTTGTTTCAGCCTAACTTGTAGCACCTTTGATTGGCCAATCGATTGTGGCTTCAAATCCCAATCACTAAAGACAAGGATTGGAGAAGTTTAGGATATGAAAAGGGAATTAAGGAATTATGGGGTTAGTGCAGGACAGTGGCACTGAGATAAATGATCAGCTCTGAATATATGGAATTGTGGAATACGCATGAGGGGCCACATGGCATGATTCTGCTTCCAATTCTAATGTTAAACATAGAAACGTAGAAAATAGATGCAGGCATAGGCCATTCGGCCCTTTGAGCCAGCTCTGCCGTTCAATATGACCATGGCTGATCATCCAAAATCAGTACCCTGTTCCTGCTTTCTCCCCATATCCCTCGATTCCGTTAGCCCAAACAGTTATATATAACTCTCATAATCCTTTTATTAAGCAACAAACTTAATATCATAAGTATCATAAGAATACCTTGCACGTAGATTTTCAAATTCCAGGTTGTCAAATGCATGCTCTACTGTTTTGGTCTAAAATCGGTGGTTGTTAGAATGCTGGAACTACCAACTGATACCATGGATAAAAAATAATATTGAAAGCAACCTCCGGGGTAGTGTACATGGAGCAAAAATAGGAATCTGGATGTGATCCTAGTTCTTTACTGGTGCACTGTTACTGTTTTCCCGAGGCAGCCACTTTGAATTCGTGAATTGCACGTCAAATTTATATATAGGCTTGGCTCTTGCTCCTAAAGTCATACTGGATCAATGCAGTCCATTTACTCAAATGCAATTTTATTCTCCCCACATTCCCCTCAACTTCCCCCATATTCTATCCTTCACTTACACACAGGGACAATTTGAAGTGACTAATTAACCTACCAAATCTCACTGCTTTGGGATGTGGGAGGAAACCCATGTGGTCACAAAGAGAACATGCTGATTTCACAAAGAGAGCAACTGAGGTCAGGATTGAACCCGAGTCATTTGAGCTCTGAGTCAGCGACTCTACCAGCTGCGCCACTGTGCTGCTTCCAAAGCACAGACAAAGGTACATCCAGTTGTATGAATTCATACTTACTACTGAACAACCTTTCTTGCACTGGAACACTATACATGTGGATTCTATTTTCCTGAGAAGAATTACTTCAAACTTTACAGTCTAGAAATTGAGCAATGAATGGCATGCAACATGGGTTAAATTAGGTGTCGATCATTGCCCTGAAAATGCTTTACAATCTTAAAGGCCTTTCCTCTGTGTGTCCCATGAGGATAGTGGGAGGACTACAACATTAGTCAAACGGGGAATGATCAGGGAGGATCTTCAGGGGAATGGTTCTTTGATCACCTTTTGGGTTTTTGGGAAAACTAGGTTGAAGATGAGTGGATTAGTGAGTGGGCTGAAAGAATTGGGAGGATATCACAATTGATAATCCAGAGAGAGAGGCCTTTAAACTTGTTAAATCTGGTTGGTACTCAACCTGCTTGATGACCTTTGAGCTTGCCCTGCCATTCAATATCTGAGATAATCTCCGTCCGATCTGGCTTCTCACATTCCACCCATGTCTCCCGATTCTGTTAGTATCCAAAAATATACAGATCTCTGTCCCGAACACATCCGAGCATGACCAGCTGTCTGGGTAGAGAATTCCAGGGATTCCCAGCTCTTGGAATGAGAATTTTTTCCTTCATCTCCCTCCCAGAATAATATTAGTGGAGCCTTAACAATTTGAACAATAAAATGAATTAAACACTGTTCTAAAAGGGGATATATGGCATTCCTATTATAATGCTAGATGGCCCATAAAATCTGTTGACACTAAATTGAATTCAAACATCTAAAATTATTTAAAACTAATGTACTTTCACAAACGTGATGAGTCCTATGCTAGTGTACTCTGTCCTGCCTGAATGAGATGCTTGGCATGCTTGGCATACAGGTGTCAGAGGTTATGGGGAGAAGGCAGGAGAGTGGGTTTAGGAGGGAGAGATAGATCAGTCATGATTGAAAGATGGAATAGACATGATGGGCCGAATAGTTATGCTTCTATCACTTATGATCTTATGATCTTATGATAATCGTAACACTACCTTCACAGACAAAGCAAACACTCGGCTCGACTCATTCCTGGATTCTCCTTTTTGTGACCCTGCTTTTTGTGGTTTTGGACAGACCTGGTGCTACGTTGTGATGCTTTCATAGTGCATGTGGGGTTGAAAAAATGTTTGAGAAACATAGAAACATTAAAGAAACATAGAAACATACAAACATATTTATCGAAAGGAATAGGTTATTCAAACACACCACCCTCCACACCACTGGATAAGCTCAGCAGGTCAGGTATCATCTAAGTTCTTACACCACTTGTGTTTTGCTTGAGATTCCAGC
This sequence comes from Okamejei kenojei, assembly GCA_035221665.1. NCBI lineage: Eukaryota > Metazoa > Chordata > Chondrichthyes > Rajiformes > Rajidae > Okamejei > Okamejei kenojei. The sequence goes on from CM069137.1 coordinate 57,361,671, forward strand.
ATCAGCAGTTACTTGTGTCTCTAATGGGCCTGTCCCACTTACGCAACTTTTTTGGCATCATAGGTCGTTACAGGTCGCAGAAAATTTTCAACATGTTGAAAATCCAGCAGCGACCAGAATAAGGTACGATTCTTTGGGCAACTACTCACGACCATACAAGCTTCACCCCGCGACATGTTGCCAGGGTGTCGCCTTTATGGTCATGAGTAGTGTCCTCAGTTGCCCAAAGATTCTTAGCGTCTTTCTGGTCGCCGCTGAATTTTCAACATGTTGAAAATTGTCGCCGACCTGCAACAAGCTATGACGGGTGCCAACAGTCGCCAAAAAAAGTCACGTTAGTGGGACAGGACCATAGTTACCCTTGCTTTACAAACTTTAAAAGACCGATGTTCATGACCTAAGATAGATGCCATGGATGCCAAATACATGAAAAACTAGGCAATGGAGCATTTTGCTTATTCTTAATGAGATCTTGTGTGCCTCATGATCCCAACAAAAAAATAATTCTGCGTCTGTGATTTTCAAACTCCATCTCAATTGCATCGTGTGGGCACTGCCAAACCAGCCATTTGACTGAAGTGAAATCAAATCAGAGAATACTGGAAATACTTAGCAGCTCAGGTAGCATCTGTGGTGAGTGGGAACGTGGGATATAACTTTGGTCGACCGAGTATAACTGATAATTGTATATTTATTTGTTGTGTTTTTGCATTTAACATGCCTTTAAAGCTGCAACAAGTAAGAATGTCACTGTTCCAGTGACATGTGACAATTAAACACACTTGACTTGAAATATTCAGCCGGTCAGGCAGCATCTGTGAAGAGAAATGCAGATAGTAATGGATATTATGCTGTTAACGGGGCTTTGGCAATTTATGGAGGCACAGCGTGATGCTCAGAGGTTGTAACTCTAATTTTACAATGTTTTGTAGTGAATCATCTTTTATGGACTAAACTCCAGACACCACAAACTCCGAGCTCATTAACATAAGGCGGCATGGTGGTGCAACGGTAGAGTTGCTGCCTTACAGCGCTTGCAGCACCGGAGACCCGGGTTCGATCCCGATTATGGGTGCTGTCTGTATGGAGTTTGTACTTTCTGCCCATGACCTGCATGGGTTTTCTCTGAGATCTTCAGTTTCCTCCCATACTCCAAAGACAATAGACAATAAACAACAGGTGCAGGAGTAGGCCATTTTGTCCTTCAAGCCAGCACAGCCATTAAATATGATCATGACTGATCATCCACAATCAGTACCCCGTTCCTGCCTTCTCGCCGTATCCTCTGACTCCGCTATCTTTAAGAGCTCTATCTAACAGGTTTGTTGGTTAATTGGCTTGGAAAATGTTAAAATTGTCCCTAGTGTGTGTAGGATAGTGTTAATGCTGGTCGACGCAGACCTAATGGGCCGAAGGGATTGTTTCCGCGCTGTATCTCTAAACTAAACTAATCATTGAGAACAGGGTTTGCTTTTCACTTACCCCAGTTAATCGATACACATAGTATGGTTGTAATGGGTTTCTGCACAAAAAGATTCCATCAATTGTCAGAGGTGGACAAAATTGCTGGAGAAACTCAGCAGGTGAGGCAGCATCTATGGAACGAATGAATAGGTGACGTTTCGGGTCGAGACCCTTCTTCAGACTGATGTGGGGGTCGTCACCATCAACCGTCGTCATCACCAACTGTAATATGATCTATTCTGGTATTGTTGACTGCAGGATACATATTGAACAAGCCACAATATCATATAAGAAATAGAAGTAGGAGCATTCAACAAGATTGCTGGTGATATTTTACCTCAGCGTCACATTCAAACTAATTCCATATCCCTTGATTTTTTTTAATATCCAAAAATGCATCTCTGTCTTGAACCTACTCAGTGACTGAGCCGCCAAAGTTATCTGCAGACAAATACGAATGAAGAAGTATTTTTCTCCCTATATAACTGAATGGATGATATCCTCATTCTGAGACTGTGGCCCCTGATTCTAAACAGCGTTTCCAGGGAAAGCATTCGCCCAGGATCTTCTCTGTCAATCTTCATAAGAATCTACTGTGTTTGAATGGTACACAAGGGAAAACTCTCCTGCTCTCTTCTGTTAGTGCACTGGTATCTTTTACCTCTATATGGGATGGGCAAGTAGCTGAGAGATAGCTCTCAATGCCTGCAATGCTCGCTAATTAATGTCATTATATTAATCTCCGGACATTTAATGCAGTCACCAGGTGTAAAGTATTGGGTTGTTTGCTGGGTTTCACCATGTGGACGAAAACCAGAGCTTTGTTTGTGAATCTTGATTAAATTATGCTGCCAAAATATAACAAAATATCATGTTTTGCTCCCGACTCTTGTACCAGTTACACCAGCCTGCCCTCCCCACCAAGTGGGTTATAATAGGTCTGGTATTTGTGCTCACAGAGCACCCTGAACTGCTCCTGTTCTGCCCTCTTCCAAACCCTTCATTTTTGTTGCCCCACTGCTGGTGGCTGTACCATCCAGCTGCCTGGGTCTAACAGCCAGTAGTCTGTTCACCAGACCAAGCTTATCTCCTTTACCTATTGCAGGGCGTCCATCCAATAAGTTGACACTTTCTTCTCTCACCACCCACCTCCCACCCCCTCTCCCCCCCCCCCCCCACCTCCACTGCCACCACAGATGCTGAGTACCTCCAGCATATTGCTTGTCGTCTTTGACCAGCCTGCCTCAATACTTTCTCATTTGACACAGTACCAAATTTGCCTAATAATTTAGGAATCGTTGGAAAACTCTAAGGAGGTAAAAGTTCAACAAAGGGGAAGGTCGTACTGAAGCTGAGGAGGCGGTAGAGTTGAGGAAGCTGGAAACAGTTTGGGCCTCCTGGTGTTGACATTGGGAGTATATCATTCATTTATTCCCGTGTTGTGTTTAAGTGCCCTTTGTTCATTGTCTACCAACCTTATTCATTGAATACAGGCTACACAGTCAAGCCCCCCTCCCACCCCACCTCCATTATCATTAAGCACAAGATGATGATGATCATGATGATCCTTTAGCTGCAAACCAGACCATTCTCTTTTTATTCCCCATTTAGGCTTTTGTTAAACCTGCCCATAGAAGATCAAACACCCACCAAAATAAACCTGCCGGCAAACTTTAATGAGTGATCGTATTAAACCTACATCAGAAGCGCTGGAGAGTAAACCTCTCTGACAGTCCAGGCAGAAAATAATAGGAAGTTGAGCTTGCATTCAATCATTCTAGCTTACACCTTTGTTATCACTGTAATAAATGTCCTCAGTGGATCTATTTGAGCAAAAAGTCAGTGCACCACTATAGACAATCAGATAGCAGTCATCGAACCATCGAAGCAATTTGGAGAGTGATGTTGTATTTTATTTAACACTGTTATTAGTTACAATGTCCTCTGGACTTGTTAAATGCTCTACAGGATAGACTCGGGAACTGCAGATTGTCCCTTTCTTTCCGTTATTTCTGGAAGCTGCTGACAAAGCTCGGCAGCAAAGCCATGACTCTGGAGAGGTTGTGACTCTCTTTGCTGTGAGATTGATCAATCGTGGGCTCCTAGGATCACTTGCACCCCGCTGCGTTCTCCCTCTGGGTTTGGCAGATGGATCTGTGTTACATAGAAACATAGAAAATAGGTGCAGGCATAAGCCATTCAGCCCTTCGAGCCAGCACTGCCATTCAATATGATCATGGGCTGATCATTCAAAATGTTTCCCCATATCCCTTGATTCCCTTAGCCCTGTGCTAAATCTTACTCTCTTGCAAACATCCAATGAATTGGCCTCCACTGCCTTCTGTGGCAGAGAATTCCACAGATTCGCAACTGAGAAAGTTTTTCCTCATCTCAGTTCGAAATGGCCTACCACTTATTCTTAAACTGTGACCCATTGTTCAGGACTCCCCTAACACCAGGAACATTTTTCCTGCATCTACCCTGTCCAATCCTCTAAGAATTCAATATCTTATATAGATTCCCTCTCATCCTTCTAAATTCCAGCGTATACAAGCCCAGTCGACCCATTCTTTCATCATTTGTCAGTCCCGCCATCCCTGGAATTAATCTGGTGAACCTACGCTGCACCCCCTCAATAGCAATAATGTCCTTCCTCAAATTAGGATACCAAAATTGCACACATTACTCCAGTTGCGGTCTCACTAGGGCCCTGTACAACTGCAGTTGGACATCCTTGCTCCTAAACTCAAATCCTCTCACAATGAAGGCCAACATGCCATTAGCTTTCTTCACTGCCTGCTGTACTTGCATGCTTACTTTCAGTGACTGATGTACAAGCACACCCAGGTCTTGTTGCACCTCACCTTCTCCGAATCTGACACAATTCAGATAATATTCTGCCTTCCTGTTCTTGCCAGCAAAATGGATAACCTCACATGTATCCACATTATACTGCATCTGCCATGCTTCTGCCCACTCACCCAACCTATCCAAGTCACGATGCAGCCTCATAACATCCCCCTTGCAACTCACACTGCGACCCAGATTTGTGTCATCCGCAAACTTGGAGATGTTACATTTAATTCCCTTGTCTAAATCATTCACATATATTGTAAACTACTGAGGTCCCAACACCATGCCTTGTGGCCTTGTGGCACCCCACTAGTCACTGCCAGCCATTCTGAAAAGGACCCGTTAATTCCTACTCTTTGCTTCCTGTCTACCAACCTGTTCTCTATCCATGTCAATACCATATCCCAATATCATGTGCTCTAATTTTGCACACTAAACTCTTGTGTGGGACCTTGTCAAAGACTTTTTGAAAGTCCAGATACACCACATCCATTGGCTCTCCCTTATCCATTCTACATGTTATATCCTCAAAATTTTCCAAAAGATTAGTCAAGCCCATTCCCCTTCACTTCACTCTCCTCTCACTCCAGAGCTGACCAAAGCCATTCTGCCACCACAAATGCCTGAATACATTGGTGAAGCATAGACAATGTACTGCCAGAGCAACTAGCGATGGCAGCACAGTGGTGCAGCTGATAGCTCAGCTTTCCTGACAGCTCCAGCAAATGCTTCTTTACACCATCTTCACGCCGAGCATCTCATCTTATTTTCTTCTTTTTTGGCCATTGTAAAATAGCACTAGTGTGCAGGTGAGTGAAAGAATCGGGGAGGAAATTATAGGAATATAAGGAGTATAAAATGGGATGAGTGTTGGATTAGTCTAAATGGATGTTTGATGCTTCACGCAGACTGCGGGCCAAATTCTGTGTGACTCTGTGGCATCAGTGACTCAAGATTATAACTATTACTAGACTAAATTGGGTCCCAGCATCACATGGGAGGGTTGGTCACCCAATGCAATATTTCACCTCTCCACCAATTCCAATGGGGAGGGGGGGGGCTTTCTGGAGCGCTAGTATGGGTGTTGTGGGCTGAAGGGACTGGTTTCCAGAGGGCTAGTATGGACATTGTGGGCCGAATGGATTCTTGGGCTGGCGGCTCAGTCACTTAAGCCTGTTGTGCTGACAGCTCACTCACTCATGGCTGGTGGGCTGGCAGTTGACTCACAGCTATTCCTTGAAATTCCATTTCAAGCAGGATGCAAGGCCACCAAATTTAAGTGCAGTTTCTTACCACTTCAAGCAGGGTGCAAGGCCACCTAATACAAGTACAGTTTCATACCATTTCAAGCAGGGTGCGAGCCACTAAAGACAGCTAGTCGTGACCTCGCCATCCTCCATCTTGCAGAGACTGAGCCATGCCCACACTTCTGGGGTTTATAGTCCCTCCCCTTCCCACCAGAAGGGGCATGGCCTTCATGGCATGATGGACAGGAGAGAGAATCTCAACATTTTTTAAACACTAATAACTCTTTTATTTTTCATCGATGGGAAAAATCCTCGGCACCTGATGAGTAGACCGGGATTCTGAGTAAGATGGCCAAAAATCACAGCTGTACATAGTAGCGTTTCTTCTAAACTCAATATAAAGCTCAAACAGGAAGTGGTCAAGATTAGACTTTTAATTGTATAGAAGGCAAGACAACTTTAATAAGGCAAGGCAACATTAATTAGGCAAGGCAACTTTAATTGGGCAAGGCAACTTTAATTAGGCAAGGCAACTTTAATTAGGCAAGGCAACTTTAATTGGGCAAGGCAACTTTAATTGGGCAAGGCAACTTTAATTAGGCAAGGCAACTTTAATTAGGCAAGGCAACTTTAATTAGGTAACACAGCTTTAGCATTTCCAAACCAAAGGAAACACAGCTTTAGCATTTCCAACCCAAAGGCAACACAGCTTTAGCATTTCCAAACCAATGGCAACACAGCTTTAGCATTTCCAAACCAAAAGCAACAAATCTTTAGCATTTCCAAACTATATTTTCAAACCACATTAAGGGCATTGACAGGTCAGTAAAACCACTCACAGTTTAGTAGACATGTGTTCAGTGTTATTGAAGCTGTGAGACATGACCCTCTCGCTCCCCCATCTTGCAGAGACTGACTGAGGTACTCAACACTTCCGGGATTTATTGTCCCTCCGGAAAGGGCATGGCCTTCAGGAGAGAGAACCTCAACATTTTTGAAACACTAATAACTCTTTTATTTTTAATCGATGGGAAATATCCTCTTTCCCTGCAGGGGGTCTCTGGGTAAGATGACTAAAAATCACAGCCATAAGTGGCAGCGTTTAAAATAAAGTCAATATACAGAACAACAGGAAATGGTCAATATCAGACTTTTAGTAATATAGATTATATCTATTGAAGCAAACTCAGGGTGATCCTTTCAATGACTTAAACCCTGAGCAAATCATCCCTGGAACCCTGGAATCATGATAATACACCTTTTACATTCTTCAGTAATTGAGGAAGTTATATGATATTGTTCTAACAACTGATGATCCAACATTATAATTTATATGAAATTGGTGAACAGGTTGAAGCATGATGTGCAGTATACAGCTATAACTATTGGATCAATTAACTCTTTGTTTCACTTGTTATTGTGAAATGCAAATAAACAAACAGACTGCAGAACAGGCTAGAGTTGAGTGACTAAATTTCACATTATTAAAATGAACAGATGAAAAAGCATGATATAACTTTCATTTTTCGTTATTATGCTCTGGTGATGCCATCATACTTACAAATAGTACAATGTAATAATACAATTGGCTAAATATTGCTGTTGTGTGGGGAGGGGTGTTGAGGAAAGTAAAGTTTTGGAAATATTTAGTTTAGTTTATTATTGTCAGGTGCAGCAAGGTACAGTGAAAAACTTTTGTTTGCAAGCTATCCAATCAAAGAAAATACTATATGAGAATACAATCAAGCTGTCCACAGTGCACAGATAAAAGATGCAAATGAGTACAACATTTAGCACAAAGATATATCTTTGAAGTCCAATAAAATCTGATTAAAGATAGTTCAAATGTCTCCAATTAGGTAGTTGGAAAGTCAGGACCCCAGTGTAACTGATTGCCCACACTGGCCAACAATGTCCCAGCTACACTAGTCCCACTTGCCTGCACTTGGTCCATATCCCTCCAAACCTGTCACATCCATGTACCTGTCTAACTGTTTCTTAAAAGATGTGTTCTATGGCGCAACTGTAGATGTTGAGGAGGGTTGTTGGGGACATGCCAAACTGCCGAAGCCTTCTAAGGAACTAGAGCCCTTTCTTGGCCATAGCTTTGATGTGGCTGGTCCAGTACAAATTGCTGGTGATACTTATTCCTAGGAATTTGAAGCTTTCTACCTACTTTGACACCATTAATGTAGACTGTGGTGTGTGTACTAATTTGCTTCCTGAAGTCAATAACTATCTCATTTGTCTTGCTGACATTGAAGGAGAGGTTGTTGCCTTATCACCACATTATGTGGTTCTCAATCTCCGTTGTGTACACCGTGTTGTCATTATTTGATATCCGGCCCACTACAGTGGTGTCATCTGCGAACTTGTAGACTGAGTTGGATTGGTATTTGGCTGCAAAGTCGTGGGCATATAAGGAGTATAGTAGGGTGCTGAGAATGCACTTGTCACCTATCCTCACTGATTGGGGTCTGTTAGTCAGGATGTCAATGATCCAGTTGCAGAGGGGAGTGCTAACTCCAAGTTTTACATATTTGGAGATGAACTTAGTTGGGATTTGATATTAAAAGCAGAGTTGTAATCTATGAATAAGAGTCTGTGCAGGTATCCTCCTTATCCAGGTGTTCCAGGGATGAGTAGGTCTGGGGAGATGGCATCAGACATGGACCTGTTATGGTGGCAGGTGAACTGCAGTGTATCAATGCTGCTTGGTAGTTAATGTGTGCCATAACCAGCCTCTTGAAGCACATCATGGTAGTGGATCTCAAGGCCACTGGACAGTAGTCATTAAGGCCTGAGATCTTACTTTTCTTTGGCACTGGAATGATAGTGGTCTTCCTGAAGTAAGTGGGTACTTCAGAACAGAGTAGGGAGAGATTACGACGTCTGAAGAAGGGTCTCGACCCGAAACGTCGCCTATCTCCTTCGCTCCTTAGATGCTGCTGCACCCGCTGAGTTTCTCCAGCTTTTTGTGTAACCCTAGGGAGAGATTAAAGTTGTCTGGACACATCTGCTGGTTGGTATTTGCATTTCCTAAGGCCATGGCCAGGGATTCCGTCTGGGCTAGTTGCATTTCTTGGGTTCATGCTCAGGAAGGCCGATCTTACTTCTGTAGCAGTAACCACGGGAACAGGCACTCGCAAGTCTGCTGGGACTGATTTTATTGTCCTGTGGGCCTTCTGCTCAAAGCGAGCTTAGAATGGAACAATTTGTCATAAGAAAACCCTCTAGAGAGGGTTTGATGCAGAGTACAATATTCACCAGAGTCGGCATTGACTTCATCACCACAGGTTCAACCCCAGTTGGCAAGTTTTTAGTTGCATGCTAGCCTCACCAGCTGGATATTGTACATGTTCTACTCACTCTGTCAGAAGGCTGTCCGCCATTTTGTAAGAATTTTGGCCTGTTCTCTACTTCTGTGACTTTATAACTCTAGTGTAAATAAGTAGTTCATGGTTGGCGTGGACATAGTCGCCAAGTAGTGTACTTCTCTATGATTCTGTGACGATAACCTACTGCACGTAGGAACTAAACTGTTCAAGTCATACATTAAAGCAACTATATTTTTTAATTTGATCCTGCCAAAGGAGAACTAGGAAGCATAGTGACAATAAAATGGAGTGCCAGACTCACATAATGTTGTGCATAGTGTAGGAGAAGTTACATTACTTTATACTGTCTGATTTAGTTTCTAATTCTCATGCATGGTAATAATTTAACTTAGCATATAATTATTCCTCTGACCATTTACTCTGATAGTTTAGCTTTAACCAGCCAATTGCCTTTGGCCATTATTGGCATGTAGTATTCCTCAATGCAGTGCATTAGTGAGATGTCCCAATGTGTTCCTTGGCACATGCAAATTCAATCACCATAAATCTGGACAAATTGAAATATACAGCTGTAGTGTAAACATAGCATGAGTTTCCTGACTGCGTCATAAAGATAGGGACTCAGAGCAAATATCCAGTTACTTGGAGCTGAATTGTAGATCTCTCACTCAAACTGCTGTCCAACCACCTGTCATAGTCAGTGTTGCTGTACTTAGGATTGAGCTATCTAAAGGATGATAAATGTATCCTGACGAAAGAAGTGAAAAATATCACTGGAATCCTATGCTGGTGCTGGGGCTGTGTTATGATCTGTTGCCTGGAGATAATTTCAACGAACATTCATGGCTAGGCTTAGTGACGAGCACTAATATCAAGAAAAAGACACTTGAAAATAGGAGCAGGAGTAGGACACTGGGCCCCTCAAGCCTACCCACCATTCAATATGTTCATGGCTGAACTACCTCGGGTCTTACTGTATCTCTTTTATGCCAGTTTTCCCCAGTTCATTGTACTATTTTTCAAAGGTTCATCGATTTCCACATTCAATGATGCAACCACCACCACTCTCTGGGGCAGAGAATTCCAGAGGTTCACCGACCTCCGCAAAGATAAAATGCCTCTATTGCATTCTCCTTTTTTGAATGAGTGACGTGTGATCTTGTTATTAATCCAAGGGCCCTATTTAGGAAAACTTGATGGTTTCTTAAACAATCAATCTGCTACATATTGTAGAATATTGTAGAGAAAGGGCTTCCTTTCTATTAACTTTAAAGTATATTACACAACAATAAATTATTTTGAATCTCTTTCTCCATTAATTTACTTTCACCCTAATCTGGGATTCTTTCTCCACTTTATAATTTTTTTCCTGTAAACTGTCTGTTTATCATGCAGGAGCTGTGTATGAAGTCTTCTCAATAACAAACCAGGCTGGAAATTAAGGTCAGCATTTTGCCCGGCAAAGTGCTGCTGTTCATCTTCAAGCAACTCAGCGATTGCCTAGTACTGTTATAGCCTGGCATGCGCAAAATGCAGCATAGGCAATGAGCAAAGGGTATATTTATAAACTGCTCACAGCCTGCGGCTGATACACAAGTGCTCACAGAGCAAACTTCAAAGATCCATTGGCCAAACAAGGCGCTGACCAAGAATTTTGCAAAGCAGTGCTCCCATTGCTGTCAGTGAATTTGAGGTACTTAGCCAACAATTCTGTGTGCACCGTTTTATGAATACACCCATAATGTGCATTGCAGTTAATCTTTGGCACACTGGTCACTGATCTCTGCCCTTTCCTTCCATCTGTTGCTTCAGAACAAGCGCCTGACTATGTTGTGTTCTTCTGTCGCCTGTAATACTGACGGTTGCATTGTATGTGGCTGAGTTTGCCTACTCCAATGCCTTTCCTCTTCCACTGGTTTAATGCTACGGTACTTTGCTCCATAGGATCTTAAGAGAAAATTATTTCAGAGAATTCCTTATCACTTATCAATGGAATGTTTTCCACAGCAGAGGAATGCTTAAACATCTTGTCTGCACCCCGATGAACATAATTGCCCTCTGTCTTGTGCTTGTTCTCCTTCACTGTGCATATGGAGCCATTGTATTGAGGTGTCAGCCAGCCAGTGATTCTGTGAAGGGGCATGGTTACTTTTGTTCCCTGCTCCGTTGTCTCTTCTCCCATATCTAGGCAAATGGGAACAGAGGAATGCTCTTTTGAACACTTAATGTGAAAGTACAGCAACCACATGCCCGTGAAACACAATCAAAGCATTCAGGAAAAGTTAATAAATGTCCACGAGAAGCAGAGAAAATTTGGATTTGGTATAAGTATTCTTTGAATCAAACTATCTTTTACTTTTAATAAGATTTTTTTAAAAGAAACGCTTGCAAACCTGGCTTTCTTTTCCCTGGATTTTTGCATGTTCATATATTACGATACCTGGAGATTATATCATGCACCAGTCAATTTATTGGGTCTGACTAAAGGAAATGCTTATATATCACTGACTGTATCCTAATAGAAGCAAATCCATCAGTTTAAGAAAGTTGCTGCTGTACCAGAGCTATGCTTTGTGTCAGCTTCCCTCATTCAAGAAATTGCACGGTCTTTGGGAGAAATTGTTCCAAGTAGGCACCTTATGATTAATTCAGAGATACTGTACAGAAACAGGCCCTTTGACTCACCGAGTCCGCACCAATCAGCGATCCCCACACATCAACACTATCCTACTCCTGCTAAGGATAATTTACACTTATACCAAGCCAATTAACCTACAAACCTGTACGTGTTTGGAGTGTGGGAGGAAACTGAAGATCTTGGAGGAAATCCACATGGTTACAGGGAGAACGTACAAACTCTGTACAGACATCACCCGAGTCAGGATCGAAGCGCTGTAAGGCAGCATCTCTACCACTGCGCCACCATACCACCCATATTAGAGGGAAGTTTGGGTCCTGGTTGGGGAGACTGCGTATAAACCTCAGCACTGATTATTTTCAAATGTGAAATTGAGATTATTATGCAATTATTAGTTGTGGGGTTATCGGAGAGATGTTTGAGTTAGACGTATATAAAAATGGCACCTGCTCTCAAGCAAGATGCCTTTGAGTGTCAGCAGAGTGCCAGGTGCAAGTCTTTTGTAAGCCTGTACTGCTATTGGCAGCCTAGGATGCCAGCTGTCAACAAGGCTTTTTGGAGTGTGATTCCACTGCACATCTGAGTCACTGCAAACCAGCTCCGGCAAATCTGGCGGCAGTGCAAGATTCAGCACGGGGCGAGAGATTATATTAAGTTGGGTTGTTGTGATTGCAGCAGGTGTCATGCTAACATTTTGAACTTTGAAGCCTTCCTGAGGTGGTCCATCAGGACTGAGGGTGTCTTGCTTGCATTCTGCTTCTGTAGGTTCTGAGGTACCCTGTGGGGCCAGTGCGTGGACCACAGTTTCCTCTATAGACTGGACAGGAGGTGGCACACAGTGAGGGGTGGGTATTTAGTTGGTGAGGTGTTGCATTCCTCCACTCCTCACACATGGGTTTGGTGTGCTCCAGAACCATGGGCCTGAAGTTCTCAATACCATTTGAATGATCCTTCCGTGTGGAAACACCAAGCTCATAGCTATGTATCAGAGATCCTGATGTGTGTCTGACAATATGTATGCAAATATTTGGCTTTCCCTTTATTTCATAGAATGGTTACAAAAGGCTATTTAATCCACAGACACTATACCTGCTCTTTGGAAAATTCTGCACTTTCCCCAGAAAAAAGTTTCCGCACTATGAAGCTGATTATGACAATGCATTCCTGATCATAATAATTTACTGCATAATTCATCTCTCATCTCTGGTCCTTTCCTGCTTACATCAAATCTGTTGTCCCCTTTTGCCCCTGGACACAGAGTTCCTCTCTGCTACTTCGGTGAATAAAAAGGTTGAGAAGAATTCAGATTTGAACACCTGGTTGCTACGATCGCAGCACAGGTACTTTTTCAAACTGTGCTTGAAGTTTTACTTCAGTTTGCGTTGTTTGTTTTTCTGTTTGCATTCCAAACTTTGCAACGCCATTTGTTTCAATATATTCAGAGGGGTCTCTGCAAGGGAATTCGCTTGATCTTATCTCTGCCTTAAATGACAAATGTAAAATATAGGCTCACATAAAGCACAGTGCAGGCATTTTATTGTTGGATTATTGAGACTTGTATAGATTGCAGGCTGTGTTGTGACCAACAATATCTCTTTTACTCCCTGATCCCCTGTTCCGATAAGGTACACTTTGTGCAATGGCTGTGTTTGCGCTTGGAAAACAATAGCGATAGTAATTAGGACACGTGACCTTGTAAGATTCTAAAGCATACCAGATTTAACTACACCTGTCATTTTGCTTGGCAGTGCAGTGAAAAGTTATGCTCAGAGGTTATCAGTGTTACCTCTGCATTGATTGATAAAGCTGCAATGTGGTGCTGCCAGGCCACTTTAAATCTTACCAGGGATTAGTTTGTGCAGTACCTCCCTTTGAATTATTTTGAAATATGCTTTGCAAATATTCCGTAATCAATAAATATAGAATGTGCCAGTCGATATTTCCATTGCTTAATATTAATGCAGCATCATTAAGTCATACAATACAGAAACGGGCCTTTCAGCCCAACTCATCCATGCGCTAGCGATCTGACCCCAACTTTTAAAACACACAAAAAAAAGACGAAAAAACAGGCAGACTGTTGGCTTGGAATATTTCCTATAGCTGAGTGACCAAAACCAAACAGCCTCACCAAAGTCTTCTACAACTCACTATCAGTTATCATTCATTTACAAACTCATTAAAGTAAATTGCTCAAGGGGTTTTCATGGTAATTTTTAACTAATTTGTGCAATGGCAGGAGGGCCTTGAACTGTGGTCTTGCCCACAGTCCCTCCCTTGACCTGCTGCACTCTTATGGCCTCAGTTGTCATCTTGATTGCAAAGTGAAATTTTCCTCCGGACCCTTTTGTTTTTTTGAGATGTAGTAGTTCAGTTTACAAGTTGTTGAAGCCTGCTGCATTTTTTGTTTTGTTGGCCAGCACAATTACACCAGTGTTTGCTTATACTTTGATCTCCCTGTTTTCCTTTGTGAGCAGATTAATCATCAGCCCAAGTGCTATTTACTCTCCTGATTCTTTCTGGCTTTTCAATTACGTTTGTTCCCCTCAGCTGCCCCTCCTGGTGTGTTGGAGTGTTGGAGCTGAGTAATGTCTGTGCCAGTTTGGTTTAATAATCCCGCTGAGTTTCTCCAGCTTTTTGTGTACCCCTGGTTTAATAATCTGTTGTCGCCTCTCCCTATCCCAAGGAAGTGGGAGCTCCTGCAAAGTCTGGACACAAAATGTAGCTGAATGTTTCTGTTGTTCATAAATTCCTTACTATTTTCGTTTTTAGTCCTTGGGACTCCATGAAAGGTGGGGGAGGGCCACAGTCTAAGGTCCTTCCGCTGCTGGACATGGGGGGTACGGAATGGTGGAGACGCCCCTCAATATAAGGGAAGGTATCCCACGCCTTTGTGGCACGAGTGGGGGACTGATTTGTGGAAATTTGGGGAAAAGACATTTCTAAACTGTATTGATCTATTGTACAGCCTCTGAAAATGTCGGATGGATTTTCCGCAAGGTCAATGTATTGTATATATTTATCATTTGAATAAAGTATATTTTGAAATAAAAAAAATTAAAAAAATTAAAAAAGTCCTTGGGACTCCATGAAGGAAATCAAACATGAGGGAGTTGGTTTATCTTGATTGGCCAAGGTCAGTGCATGAACCCAGAAGTTTGGGTAGCACAGTAGCACAGCTAGTTGAGCCTTTCAGTTCCAAAGAGTCAGGTTCAAACCTGTCCTCTGGCACTGTCTGTGTGGAGTTTGAATGTTCTCCCTGTGACCACATAGGTTTCCTTCCAGTTCTCAGGTTTCTTCCCACATCTCAAAAACTTGCAGCTTGTTAGGGTAAACTATGCCTTGTGTGTAAGGGGGGGGGAGGGGGTTGATGAGAATATGCGGGACTACAAAATGGGACTGATGTAAAATTGGTATAAATGGTTAATGGATGGTTGATGCATGCTCAGTGAGTGTAGGTTCTAGCCCAGACATGACGGTGGATGGGATACCTGCATACATTGTTTCCACTTCGCTTCTCCGAGCGTACTCTCAACTGACCAAGAACCATTCCACTTGTCTCTGCCCTGAGACTGAAACTGGGATCTTCTTACTTCTGTGCATCTCAGTACCATACCAACTGGTGGCTTTAGTCATTGGAAGAGGCAATGCACTGCAGTCTTTTTGAACATGTGGAAAAGCTTCATAGCTAATAACCGTAGTCGGTCCAGAACTGCAGAGACAGTTAATGTATCTGCACGGAACAAGACCCCACAGAATGCAATATGATCATAGATAATAGATAATAGCAGGTAATATTTATGGAGGAGTTGGGGAAATGTTATGGAGATGTTCTTCTTCCATGGAATGACATGGGGTCTACTCTGCAAAGATCGATGGGCAGACAAAATCTTGGTTGACAACCCCTCTGAAGGAAGGCACCCTCGATATTGCACCTGTACCCATTACACCACATACAAGTGATATTACAAGGAAGTAAATTCGGCTGAGCAAACGGCTCAGGAGGATGTTTTGCCAAGACTGCTACCTGGCAAAGACAGGAGCAAACTGCTCTGAGAACAAGCAATGCAATTGTTAGCTGGCTACCTTGGCAGGTGAGAACTGTTGCCGATGCTCCATAAATATCCCTTTTTGTTAAATTTCCACCTTGGATGGGGGGGGGGGGGGGGATAATTTAAACATTAATTGGAAGAAGGGGCCTTCTCTGAGATTGTCCCTGAGACATCGTCACAGAAAGTCTCGCAGAGGAACAAGTGGGGCATAACCTTAACACAGGTATTAATTTACCCTTAAACACACAAAGGGCAATGGATTTTGGGAGCTCTCTCACTCAAACAGCTGCTCACATAGAGAGTCAATGGAAAATAAGATAAGATTGATGGAGTTTTAATTGGATCAGGCATTAAGGGATATGGAACCATGGCAAGTAAATAAAGTTAAGATTTGTCATGACCAATGAGCTAATTGAATTGCAAAGGAAGGTTGAGAACCGGATTATCTTCTTGCTGTTCATGCGTTGCCTTTGTTGCTTTCTCCTTTTCAAGGATTTTATTTGTTGAAGAAGTCTTGGGTTAACAGGTTGGGTCTGAGCATGTTTCGGAGACTATATGATGTGTCCCATGCAAACCCTTCCCTGCCATTTCCTGGGAGATTGTGCACTGCACAATTATGCTTTGAAGGTCATAGATCTTTTGGTTGTCCCTTCAACCACTGGAAAGTGATGAGAAATTGTACACTCGTCCTCCACTCCCAAATATGCTCCCAGTTATATAGAAGAATTTCAGTTACATTTTCTTCCCTGTTGATGTACAGTTTCTGAATTTACAAGGACAGTTGACCTATTGGTGTAATGTAATTCTGAGCCAACCCCCATTAATCTAATCAGCCAGAAGTGGGGGAATTTATTCCTCAAACTCAAAGCATTCCTCTCCTCCTCCATGGAGATGCCTTTGATTTTCTCCCCTCCTTCCCTATCTTTCCTTCACAATGTTTTGCTCGCTCCATTCTCCATTCCTCATGCTCCTCTCCCAGGGACCCTTCTTCCCTGTGAGGATTTCAATTGCTTAAACTTTAAGTATGGGTGTTCCTTCTTTATTTCCCTCTGCTCTCTTCAGTCTTTCTGATGCGCCAACAACAACCTTTCTCACAGCTTTTCCAGTGTTGGAAAGCATTGTGAGGTTTGACCAGATGATAATGTAACCTCCCCAGGTCAGGGGCCTGTGAACCACTGCAGGTCGCAGAACAATTTGTCGCTCTTTGCTGGCAGCTCCCATAAGACAAGGTCTCACACTTAACCTCCCCACGTTTTTTATGGTGTTGGGTGCATTTCCATGTTAATTGCTCATTGAACTCAGCACATAAAGTTAAGTCAAATACATGTGATAGTTTTTTATGTAGTTCAGTGAGTTCCTAGACCCACTGTTGCTGTTACGTTGCCAGAATTTAACAGGACAAAACATTTTCAGATTGAAGGGTGCAGAATAATATCTGACACCATATTCTTCACTCCAACAACATACACTCTTTTTTTCCTTTTATTATATTTTATGTAATCACATTCACACTAGTTTATAAAATTGCAACTTAATTTAAAATGTGTTACTGAGCTTGAAGCTACAGAGGAAATTTACTATTCAGTGGATTAATGAGGGTTAGTTTGTCATTAAAAATTGTGTGCTTTAGGTATGGATGACAAAGTGTACATAAAAAAAGACAAATTAACACGCATTATGCCTAAATGATACACTATAAGTAGCACTAAATGTTATCTGTATGTAAATGTGCAGTGGTATCCTTTAAAATCAGATGTGCCCAGATAGAGCCATTTTATATTCATAGCTGTGTGTGCACTCACATGTGTCTGTGTGTGAGTGTGTGAAATGATCTGTTGGAGCTGATGTGATGGTGTTGCAGTATTAAGATAGATAGGTAAATGTAACCCCTTTATATTAAAGAAGGGTTTCGACCCAAAATGTCACCTAGTCCTATTCTCCAGAAATGCTGTCTGACCAGTTCAGTTACCCTACCTTTTTCTGTATATCATCCTTTCCTCCGGAAATGCGGTCTGACCTGCTGAGTTACTCCAGCTTTTTATGTCTATCTTTTGAGCATATTCTTGCATTGGATAGAGACAGCTCACTGCAGTTTCCTATATGATCCCCGGTATGAAGGAGATTGGCATAGGAGGAAAGTTTGAACATTGGGCCTAACTATGTTCACTGAAGAACAGCAGAATGATTGATGATCAATGATTGCACGGAAACATGTACAAACCTGAGGGCAATTGATTAGATGGATGCCGAGAGGATGTTTCTCCAGGTGGGTGTATCTTGAAACAACGTATCTAGTCAAGGTGAAGAATCAGCCATTTAGGTCAGTCAAGCCTGGATTCTTTTCCCAGGAGGATATGAGTCTCCAGAGATTTTTACCCAAAGAGCCATGGAGGTGGATTAATTCAAGGGTATCATGGTCAGATCTTGGAGCAGTGGGAGAATGGACATGGGGAACACGCAGGAAAAGGGTGTTGCCAAGTTCAGAGCAGCCTCGTTTATGTATTTATATGCAAAGCAGTCTTGATTTTCTGCTCATATTTCTTATGAAAAAAAACGGGGCTCTTTATTGATCATAGTATAGCAACATGATAACTTTAACAATTGAATTAATGTGGGATTAGTGAGCTGATGGTTCATGGCCAGTAGATTTCCCATGCTATATCTCTGGGAAGATACACCTAAGACTTGGGGTTTGTGCCCTTTGTCCATTGGACCTCTTCAACCTCCCTCCCATTCCCCCAGACCAGCCACAGCAGGAGATTAGAGGACTGACAAGATTGGAGAACCCATGAGTATGATGGAAACTCAGGATTTCATTATATTTGCCCCCCATTATATTTGTTAATTTGTTTAAAAAAAACGTCCACTGCCCCTCAGAATAAACAGCAATGCTGAAACATGTTGCAGAATAGTAAGATTAAACGAGAACTTACCAAGTTTGATCTTTACGAGGAGTCGCGGTGAGGGATTTCGTGAAGACCCCGCCAGCACGCATGCGCGGCATCCTTCAAAGCAGCGGTGTGGAATCACAGAACCAAACCATGACTAAAAAATAGTAAGATGAAAAACGTAGAACTACCTGGTTGACCTTATGATAGAGGGTGGGAGCGGTGGGCACGAAATCCCTCACCGCGACTCCTCGTAAAATACAGATCAACCTTCAAACTTGGTAAGTTCTCGTTTAATCTTACTATTTTACTTCGGAGTCACGTGAGTGACTGCGTGAAGATTTCAAAGCTCTGTGATTTCACGCCCTGGACAACGTCCATGCTTATCATACTGCCGCCAGTCTGATGGAGGAAAGCTGTTAATGGAGTTCAGTCGAAACTGGCTGAAAAATCAACACAATTTATTAATCAAATAAACAACAAATAATCCCTAATTCGGGGACAGACATTTACTGAGCGGTTCCCTGGATAGCTTCTGCGAATGTCGCAGGGGCGGCCAGAGGCTTGATATAGAACCGTTGAAAGGTTTTTTCACTGGCCCAGCCCGCGGTGGCGAGAATGTGGTCCATGGGCACCTCCATGGCTCTTGCCGCTGATGTGGATGCAGCCCTGGTGGAATGAGACTTAAAAATGTCAGTAGGAACTCCTGCTGCATCCAGCACCACCCTGAGCCACCTGGCAATAGTCTGTACAGTCACCCGATGATGCGGAGGTTTGTGGCTGATGAGAAGCCCCTGTTCCTTCATCCTGATAACTTCTGTAACTCGGATGTATTGGTGGAGATGGGTGACTATGCAAAGAGTGGCATCCACAGGGTACGCCCAAAATTCCAACTGCAGCCCTTGCACCCCTGGCCTGTGCTGTTTTAATAATTTTTTGACAAAGAAATTTATTTGACTGGCCACCATGCTGTCCAGTCGCAGTTTCTGTAACGTCTGGACTCGTTGGGCTGTAGTCAGTGCCATGAGCATCACCACCTTGAGGGTGAGCTGTTTCAATGGTAGCTCATCTATTGGAGCCCAGCTCCTCAGTAGGGTCAGCACGATCCCCACATCCCACATTACTGTATATCTGGGTCGTGGAGGGTTGGTGTTGAACACTCCCCTCATTAGTTTAGACACCAGGTGGTTGGAGCCGATACCTATATCTAGGTATGAGGACAGCGCACTCCTGGCGCTGTTGATGGCACTGTAACTGAGGCCAGCATCGAAATGGAGGCCTGCTAGAAACTCCAGGACATCACGTATTGTTGCCGAGGTGGAAGACTTGTTGGTCCGGGCACAGAATGCCTCCCACTTTCTGATTTGGGTGAGGTATTGTTTCCGAGTTGATTCTCGGCATGATGCGGCGATAAGGTCTATGGCTCTTAACAAGATGCCTGCCCGGATGAGTGGTCTTTCAGAACCTGCAGGCCAACAAGTTTAAATGACCAACAAGTTTAAATGGCAAGGATGACTGACCCCCCCCGTAATGGGGTGAGTAATCAATTTGGGATGTTTTCCAATCGCCATCCATGGTTGTTTTAAAATTTCTACAACCATCGGGTACCATGGTTGAGTAGGCCAGTCGGGAATGATCAATATGCCAGTTGCAGAGTCTAGTTTAATTTTCTGCAATACCCGACTGGTGAGGCAGAATGGGGGAAATGCGTAGCAAACCATTTCCCCCAATGGATAGAAAACGCATCCATTGCTATTGCCCCAGGGTCTGGTTCCCACAACACATACGTTGGTATTCGATGGTTCAGCCTGGACGCAAATAGGTCAATATCTGGTGTCTCAAAATGAGCTATAATATCTCCAAAATTTGGGGGTTCAACATCCACTCAATGTTGTCATTGAAGACTCGTGACCTAGTGTCCGCCACTGAATTAAGCTTCCCAGGCAAATAGGTCGCAGTAATCCAAATATTTCTTTCAATGCACCAGTGCCAAACTGTATTAGCCAATTCATCACAAGATAGCGACCTGATACCACCCACATGATTGATGTAAGCCACTACTGTAGCATTATCTATTTGAAGGCGGACATGCAATCCCGTGAATTAGTACAGTAGGCCCGCAGTCCATGAAACGCCCCCAGCATTTCTATATAGTTTATCCCATGTGACTCCAGGAATATAGACTCAATAGAGTTCAATCTGCCACCACAACTGGACATCGTATCAGTTGCTCCCCAGCCTGGTGCGCTTGCGTCAGTTAGTAGCACAACATCAGGGTTGCTCACTATAATAGGTCAATGACATTCTTTAATATTATCTACCCACCATTGTGGCTCATTTCTAGCTTCCGGTGGTAACCGAATTGGCCGATCAAAGTGCCCAGCATTTGTTTTTTAATGCTGTGATTTTTGATCTTTGTAATTTTCGGTAGTGCAGCGGTCCGAATCGTGCAGCTGGGAATGTAGCTACAAATTTGCCTATAACTTTTGCTGTTTGCCGAATGGTCGGTACCCTGGCGCAAGCAAGATTGTGGCACTCTTCTAATATTGCAGTAGCTTTATTAGTTGGGATGGTAAACTTCATTAAATTGGTGTCTAGGGTTAACACCAAATAATCCATAACCCGTACCGGGTGCAGTTTTGATTTGTCTGGATGGATTACAACCCGAGCTTCTCAAGCAGAGCCTTGGTTGCAGCCACTCCTTGAATTACCAATTGGAGGGTCTGCCCCACTATAAGGATTTCATCCAATATGCCATCACTATATAATCTTGTTGTCGGAGAAGAGC
Source organism: Okamejei kenojei (assembly GCA_035221665.1). Taxonomy (NCBI): domain Eukaryota; kingdom Metazoa; phylum Chordata; class Chondrichthyes; order Rajiformes; family Rajidae; genus Okamejei; species Okamejei kenojei. The sequence continues at coordinate 57,382,939 of CM069137.1, forward strand.
CAATACAGGTTTACCAATTTGGTAAACAGCCTAGGGCTGTGATGATTTCATTGGGCAATGCACCCTTCCAGACAACTTCAGAAATTCCCTGTGAGCCTCACTGTATAGTATGCATCTTTCAAATCGATGCATGCCATAAAGTACCCTGGGCAAAGCATCTGCCTAGCTGTTCCAAAAGTATCCATTTTGAAATGGGTATATTGTACAAAAGTGTTCAACTCAGTTAAATCTATTATAATCCGACATCCCCCTTCTTTTTTAATCCTGGTGAACATGTTAGACTCAAACTCAATAGGTTAATGCTTGGTTTTGACAATTACCCCTTTTTCTGCTAGCCGTATAATTTCAGCATGCCCTGCCTCCACCTCTTTTTGGGATAGAGTAAAATTCCTACGAGGCGAATGCTGGGTAGGGGAATTTATACCTCCAATAAATTATATACCCTTGAACACTTTGTAAAATAAACTCATCTGTGGTGACAGTTTTCCCATATGTCCAAAGAAGCCAGCAATCGCCCACCTATTCGTGCAGGAGGGGATGCTACGGCGTGAGAGGAACCAGACCCCCTTACCTCCATGGTTAACGGCGGTTCCGTACATACGGTGTTTTGGGTGGACGTTGTGGACGTTGACGGGGCGGCGGCCGCACCTTCCATGCAGGCCGCTGTTGGCCTTGCCCTAAAAGGTCGTTGTGTTTGTTGAGATGGAGGTAGGTAGAATCTTTGTGCCCCGTCCGGCAGCCTTGGTTCCCAGGTTGTATTAGGCTGTTGCCGGTGATATGGGTGAAGTCTGGCCGATGGAGTTTCATGAGGCCCGCTGTTTTGGTCTCCTTGTCCAGTCCCTTCACCTGTTTGGACAGGTCTCCAACAACTGATGCGGCGGTGGAGCGGTAATGGTCGGCACAATCCCGCGAATTTGGGGTTGAGTGTGGGCTTTATGGAGCTCTTACGCAGGCAGTTTATCTCATACTGGGCATTGCATAGGAGTGCCAGTGCATCTTGCTGTTTACTGGACACATTATCCCCGACCAGGGTCCTAGCAAACGCCGTTATGCCCGTGGAGAACCATTCTCCAAGGTATTATTGAGAACCTGACTCTGGAGTTGGTGCGTAATTAGGCAATCAATGGTGCCCGCCAATTTGTGGTGCAGGGGTTCACCTGTCTGGGTGGAAACGGCAAACTTACTCACCACATCCAGCATCGTCCTCATGCTCTGGCTCAGCAGTCACTGGCTGTCCCGGGTCGTCTTCAAACACAGCAGCTGGGCAATCATTAATGCTTCTGGCTGGAGACGATGAGATGCTGAGTGGTGTCCTTGCACGGCTAGTGGATGCCCGCGAGTCCCGCTCTTCTCGTTCCCGGTCCCGTTGGAGGCGTTGCACCACTAAGAGCACCAACCGCTCTATGCGACCGTCCCTGCTATACGCAGCGGACAAGCCGACTTCCCCAGGCCCTGCGAACTCACTGGGGCTTCCACCATCGGACCACACCTCCATAAGTTGCTGTCTGGCATCAATGGCAGGTTGTCGTGACCTACAGCCCAAGTAGGGTCATACGACTCCCGCACGGATTCTCCACTAGTCTGTCTTCTCCCAGATGTGGCGGCCCACCTGTCTGATAAGAAGGCAGGTGAGTTGAATCGGCGCCGGCCCCCGGAACCTGGCTCCCCGGAGTCCGTGCAGGCTTACTTCCACACTTGCCCATCTTTTGGCGTGGAGGCTCATGGTCGGCCGCTCCCAGAGCTGAGCTGACCGACCGCTTCCTGCTGCCACCTCCGCCCTTGACCGCAGCCTGACGGGGTGTGTTGTCGGCGGTATCTGCTCCAGCAGGCCTACTCGACGCAGCAGTGATGTTGCCAGGCTGCACTACGGCAGATTCCCTGGCTGTGGTACGTTTGTGCACATTGCAGGGCTCCCCTGTCGTGCAGCTGTCCCCCGGCCCAGCCCCCTCGGGTCTTCTGGAGCTCGGGGAGGGGTTGCCTATAAAGAGCGAGACCCCTTGCCACGTACCTGTATCCCCCCTTCTTTTCTTGGGAGAAGGGGGCTCGGAGTCTGGATCCATTGCATCCAGCTCCGGAGCGGTAACCCATTCGGGTGAGTCGGCCCCTGAATCAGCGGGAGCGCCCGACTTCCGCATTCCTGCCCCCACCATGCGTTGAAACTGCCGGTGTTCCTTGCAGCTCCGGGGACAAGGGCCCTTGGCTGGCTGAAGCTCAGCTCCTTGACAGCGTCGTCCTCCGGCCCTTGTCCACCCTGTGAAGAGAAGGTAATACCTGCCGGTCTTGTGAAGGAGCCAGAGGAGAGAGCGCACTCCCCCCCCCCAGCCTGCCGATGCAAATGCGCGCGACGATATGCCGCGCATGCGTGCTGGCGGGGTCTTCACGAAGTCACTCACGTGACTCCGAAGTAAAATTGACTTTTCATCATGGGAATCTTGGTATTAGCAACACTGCCCACTCCTGACATCGGATGTATCTTCTGCAGCAATTTTATTAAGATGTTTGATTTCTCCATCCACAGATCTTTTGCCCTTGGCAAAGAGCAGGAAACTGTCTCCAGTGTCCAAATGGTTTTGATGGCATAAGTTAAATGTAGCTTTGAACTACACAATCGCAGAATGACATTCACCATTGTACAGACTGGTAATGCTTTAGGAAACTACATTTCTCTCTACAGCGAGTGTATTCTTTATAATACACCCAGCTAGGCAGTGTAGCTGTCAAGGCAAGAGTTGGGGTAGAGACAGCGGTGGGAGGGGAAGATTTAGAACGGATGACAAATCCCTTTAAAGATCCAGAACTGCTTGTTTCTAAAAAAATTGAATACTCTGTAAGTAGATTGTAATGTGTGAGGGATGAGTCACACATTAAATGCCAGGCAGGTGAGTTGAGCCTGCAGTCCTTATCATCAATGACTTTCCATCCAGTTGTGTGCACGTTCTTCAGGTATTTTTCTCTTCATTCTCCTCCGATCGGTTTTTGATATTCAGCAATGTTCCTGCGCCCTTCGGAGGCTGCACCTCAGAGAGGTTTGATTAGCTAATTACATTTTGCACTAGTACATTGTATTTTTTGCGGTCTTTCATCTTTTCAGTTGTAGAATTTTATGTATAATTCATGCGTAATAAATTTATAATTTATGTTTTTGTCTGTTGTCTGAGTCCATGTGTGTGTGATGCTGCTCCAAACAAGATTTAGTGTGCCTGCATTTCCCCATACTTATGCATTTAAAAACAAACTCGACTTGACTTTAGGGGAATTCTGGACAGAGTAAAAGCCAACAAGACAGGGGGCGAAGAACGTCAGTGAGATAGGGTTTGAGGTTTGAGATGATTACGTTTAAACTTTGCTAAGCGAGGGCAAGAATATAAACACATGGAAACGGAAAGTTGGCAATCAGGTGAATTATGTCTTGAGTAATTTACAGCAAAACGTCCAACAATTCTGCTGCTGATAGTAAACTAGCAACCTGTTCTTCAACATGCTTGGAACAGATCCACACACAGCTCAAACCTGTTGTTAAAGAAGGAACTGCAGATGCTGGAGAATCGAGGGTACACAAAAGGCTGGAGAAGCTCAGCAGGTGCAGCAGCATCTAAGAAGCGAAGGAGATAGGCGACGTTTCGGGTCGAGACTGAAGAAGGGTCTCGACCCGAAACGTCGCCTATCTCCTTCGCTCCTTAGATGCTGCTGCACCCGCTGAGTTTCTCCCGCCTATTGTGTACCCACAGCTCAAACCTACTGTCTCAAAAGCTTTCAAACTCATAATTGGCAATAAATCTTAATTGCTTGTCTCCTTCAGCCCGCGAGCAGTGGAGCTTATGTTGGATTGTACAAAGAATAAATAAAAGTGTTTTTTTAGTGAATTTCACCATTAGCTGCACAGCACTTGGACATTCTGGTGATGGGTTGTTGGGGCCCCTCTCATTGAATGGGAGTTCAGATGCAATACCTTAGGCAGTTCCTAGACATGCCACCAGATGGAGCACTTTGCAGACCTGCAGCTTCCACCTTGGCATTGGGCATGAGCACAGCTTTCCCCAGTCATCTCCTACTGCCCATGACAGAGGATTGAGGCCATGGACGTGCGACAGATCACCATGTGCTTTCGACCCAACCGATGTGGCAGAAAGGAGCTGGAAAACATCTGTGCGCAGCAAAGACAAAAGGGAATACAAACAAAGAATGCCAGAAACACTCAGTGGGCCAGGCAGCATCTGTAGATAAACAGAGTTAACCTTTCAGTTTCAAGAATCTTTGAAGGGTCTTTGACCTGAAATATTAAACTTGTATCCTTTGTTTTTATCTGAACTTGACATGATTTTAAACATGATATTTACCACTACTGTGGAGAGAACAGTTCCAGTGCATCAATCAGTCTGCCTGCTTGATTCTAATCCTGCATCTATTCATGCACATCCCCTCAGCGCCTTTCCTCTCTTTCCTAAAATATAGAGCCCAAAATTAGATCAACTTGGACTACCTGCTGTGTCTTTATGCACGTTTAGCATTGCTTCCTGGCTTTTGTTCTTGATATCTGTATTTATAAAACCCCATATTCCATTTGCTTTGTAAACTGTTTTGTTAGCCTAACCTGCCATCTTCAAAGATTTGTCATCATTCGCCTCCCTATCTGTTTGCTCTTACACCCCCTTTAAATTTGCTCTCTTCACCCTGCCAAGATCTATCATGGTTGGCTGTGCTGAATTTCATCCATCTTTCTGGGTCCTCTGTGGAACAAATACAACCATAATCACTTGTAACTGCACTGCTTTCTTCATGTCTTCATGGTCATAGCGCCATGCAACCTGGGAACAGGCCCTTCAGCCCATCAAGTCTGCACTGAATCATCTATAATACACTAAACCCATTTTAGTCCCCTCACATTTCCATTCATTTCCCAGATTCCATCACTCACCTACACATTAGGGTCAATTTACAGGGGGTTACACCTACCAGCCTGCTCATCTTTAGGATGTAGGAGGAAACTGAAGCATCTAGGGGAATCCCACGCAGTTACAGGAAGAACATGAAACTCCACACAGACAGGACCCACGGTCACTGAGGTGTCACCTAGATTTTGTGATATAATATGTGGAATATGGCCTGTCCTCATATCTCCCACTCTCAGTGTTACTGAGTTGTGACTGTAAATGCTATTTAAACCTTGTTCCAGTATACAATCTTACTCTGATGGTTCAGCATCTTGCTCACCAGGCAAAATTTGCCATTCTCTTTTTCCAGTCACCCAGCTCCAAATTCCTGTGCTGCATTTAAACTCACCAGGATTTTATTTCCCATGCAGCCTTCCTCTCACCATGGTCCGATTTCTCACATTCCCTTTCATTCATCCAATCCCAGTTCACATGTTCCCTTTCACTCAATCGGTTCCCACCTTCTTTGCTACTCACCAGGCCATTGGTTTATGTGCCGCCTTTCATCTTACCTGGTTCACTGAAAAAAATATTGTCAGACTGGATAACATTAAAAAAAAAGCAAATTAAAAGAATGTTAAGGTACCAATAGAAACCACTACCAATCTGCCAATCTGACAAGGTCAAAGTCCTGAGAATGCTGGATTATGGGAGTTGTGCTGAAACTTGCAAAGTCCAGGGTATACAAGGAGTGATGTGACCATGCAGGTATCCAAGGGAATGTGGGTGAGCACGGTGCAGGGTGAAAGCAAAGTAGCAGCTTGGTGTGACCGGGTAGGCCAGGAGTGAGTTAGGAAAGAATGCATCATCTGCTCCAGTGCAATAATGTATGAAAGGACAATGAATGGCCGTTTTAGTAGAACCGATGCTTCACAGTGCTAGAGACTCAGGTTCAATATTGTGGGTGTGGAGTTTGTGCTCTTCCTGTGACCGCGTAGCTTTCCTCCGAGTGTTTTGGTTTCCTGCCACAACCTAAAGATGCAGAATTTGCTAGGTTGATTGGCCACTGTACATTCTCCCTGGTGTGTAGATGAGTGGTAGAAGCTGTGTGAAAGACAGTAAATGGGATTTGTGTAGACTTAGTGTAAATGGGAGTATGATGGTTGGCGTGGCCTGTTTCTGCACTGTATCTCTCAGAGATTCTGAACCTATGACTCTAATGAGAGAGTGTCCTAGAGGGTTCTGATAGTCACATAGCCAGCTCTGGTATCATAGGCACTGATCGGGAATCAAGGAGGGACACTTCATCGCTGCCAGCACCGAGGCAGCAGATAAATTATGCGAAATGGGAGTCAGACTGCTGAAGGCCCCTCCACCCACAAAGATTCAAAAGGCGCTCAATAGGGCAGTCCCTCTCTCAAGGACAGCACTCCTCTCAGAAGCCTGGCACCATTTATGAACAAGTCAACCTTCGCTCTCTTGCTTTGCTGCCTCAGGGCTCACCTCTTCCCAAACCAATCCCAGCCCCATACTCTCATTTGATGGGTCTAACTGGCTTCCTGTTGAACCAGGGAGCTGAGTGCCATGATTGAGGTGCCATTAATCAACAGGACCACTGTCACACTGCACCAGCATAGATGCAGCTGCTTCCAATATTCCAAAGCTACAGAAAAAGGAAGAGGCTTCTCCACATCTGCTTCATCAGTCTGGACCATCCCAAAGAACTTTGGAGCTGATGAAACCCAATTGGAGTTGTATTGTAGGCATCAGGGCAATTGTTATTAAGTAATGGCCCAATACCCCAAAAAGGGAAATGTGATACTGACCCACAAATTCAGTTATACAACTGTGGTAAACGATTGAAAACTGAAATCCACTAGTTACCCAAGGATAGCCTGTATTGGTGTTTTAAATGGTCCTTATATGCCTTGTGAAAATAGTTAATAGCTCCTCCTACACCCAGTTAAAGTAGCCCTTAGGAGGCTAACACAAAAATTGTACACACTCTCAGTATGAATAAGAGCTTTGCAAATTACCTGTACTGTTCAACAGAAGCACAATGCAAGATTACAGTGCTTTCTTTTCCAGGGGCCTATAATTATATAACTAATAATACAGCATTAGAATCTTGCAGCACCGAAGGGGGCCAATTGTCCTGTCACACCCAAGCCGGCTGTTCCAATGAGCATTTGGTTTTAGTCCCACACCCTAGATTTGGCCGTTGATCCAACAAATTGTCCATCATCAGCCACATGCCAGTTATCCCTAGAAAATCTGACAATGCCATCCTTTCATCTTGGCGATTATAAATCTCTAGCCTGATAAAAAAAATATTTATGTCTGCTCTGGTATTTGCTTTTTGACAAGTATTTTAGATGTATGGTTTGTGACCTCCCAGGTGATCCTCCCCCCATGTCATTCTCCTGAAATGGTACTGGTAAATTATATTGGGTCAGCATCTGATTTCTCCAAGAATGCTTCACTTCAAACATAATAACAGGATTGACAACTTCCACTTTCACTGGAGAGTCTGGTTTGCCATTATCTTGTTCACTCTTCACTTTTTTGTTGCATCCATGTTCTTTGTTATCCATGTTACTAATGCCGGCCGTTTAACTAGAGGCACAAGAGAAACACTGGTCCCAACACCTTGGTAACTTTTCAAACAAACAGAATATGAGCACCCCTTTAACTCTCTTAACCCATCATAAACTGCATTTCCTATCATTTCCTTTAACATCATGAAGTTCAGTCCTGTGCTTGTTTAATCTGTTGAGCCTTATCAAATGATTTTCAAACCAAAGACACACACGTGCGCACACAAATATTCACTGTCCCAACATTAATCCACTCAGTTACTTAATTGAGGTTGTTTTTAAACTTGTGATAAGATACCTATAACAATGAAAAGACCTTTCTGAGCTGTGTAGTACAACACCACATTAACTGAGCCCTGAGGCGTCAGTGGCAAAGACTGCTTTCTCAAGCAGGAAGCTTAGAATGCTCTATCTTCACGTCAAGTATTTCATTGTTTCATTTAACGCACAATTAAAATAGCAACAACTTCTATTTAAATATGTCTTTCAACTTATAAAATAACTTTGGACTTTAGAACAGCATCTGTTCAAGTTAAGTCGAGTTTATTGTCACATATACAAGTACATTGAGAAACAGGTACAATGGAAGTCTTGCTGCAACAGCATCACAGGCATATGCACTCAGACAAACCCACAAAACCTTAACATATATATATACATTTATATATAAATTGTGCAAGTTTGCAAAAAGAAAATAAAGACTGCAAAATCACGGCAACCATTTTTGCAAAGGAAGATAACGTTATATTTCCTTCTAATTAACAATTTCATAGTGAAACTGAAGGCTGCTCAGTATTGTAAAGAACATGTGATCTTTAAAAGGTCAGCTTTGTTTGCAAATCACTTATTACAATGAGAAGTAGTTATACTTTTGTGAAAACAGAAACCTTCCTCATAGTTCTCAGACTTCACTTAATGGCACGTTAGGCTGGAGCTACTTACATAAAATAAAAACAGAACCTGTTGGAAATATTCAGCAGGTCAGGCTACACCTGTGGGAAGAGAAATGAGTCAACGTTTCAGGTCGAAGATCCTTCGTCAGTACTGGGATAGAGACAAGAGAAGCTTGTTGAACCGCAGGGAAGCTAGAGAAGGGGATGTGTATGTTGACGGTAGGATATCTCCCCATCCTCTCTGCAGCTCATCAAGTTTCTTTTTGTCTCCTTTGCAGTTCTGACAAATGGTCTTTGATGTGAAATATTAACTGTTTCTCATCCCACAGATGCCACCTAAATTGCTAAGTGTTTTCAATATCTTGCGTTTTTTATTGTAGATTTCCAAGATCTGTTGTTTTTTCCTGATGATTACTTGGAGGTACTTACAGTGGTACTAATACTGTAAGAAATTGCTGTTGGACTAAGTATGGAATAGTTTGTAGATATCTTGGGGCTTTGATAGTCAAAGGCTATCCCAGGGATGAGGCAACGTTCCTTTTGGGCAATCCTTCGGTACAGAGGATGACTTACTTCTGCTCCAGTATCAGAGGTTCTGAAGTGGAGTTGTTACATCGGTGCCTTGAGATGCCTGTTCTAGGTTGTTCAAATCTTAAATCAATGTTTGGAGGGCAGGAACCATTGCTATTTCTTAAGATCATGCGTTTTGTGCTTCATCTGAGATCTTGCTCTGCTGATAGCCTTTCCCTCAATCAACCAAAGGATGCACTGATGCATTGAAGGTTAACACCCATGCATTTCAAAAGATGTGAATGCATCAAAGCCCATGCAAATATGGAAATGGATACATAACAAAGCGATAAACTCACTAATCACCAATATTGTGCTGTTGTTTCTCAATCATCCCTATTTAAAGTGACGATTGCTTTGATAGACATTATACTGCAACAGCAGATAACTCATTACAGGTGTCAGGGGTTATGGGGAGAAGGCAGTAGAATGGGGTTAGGAGGGAGCGACAGATCAGCCATGATTGAATGACAGAATAGACTTGATGGGCCGAGCGGCCTAATTCTACTCCTATCATTTATGACGACCTTATGATGGTGAATTTCATAATCAGTGTTTGCACTCATCAAAAGGTGGCTGAGGTTTGGGTTATGAAATGTAGTGTTGTATTGATTCTGACAATTACCTCCACTCGCTCTGGGATTGTTGATAGGGACAATGCTGCAGCTTTGTTTGACACCAGTCTTTGTTGAGATTGGCCCTGTTGTAGATCCACTGGTTAATATCATGGCTTGCATTCTATCTTGAAGCTGATATAAGACACAGAGTTGTAAAAACCTGCAATTTTAACTAGGGTTACAATAGCTTCTCATTTTACAGGAGCTGTAATAGTTGAGTTAAGGCTGTAAACACTAAAGTTACACACTTGCTGCTTTTTAACCACAAAGATGGATTAGCCTATGTAATACTTTAATAGCATACACCCAGACTTGGAATTAAATCACATAAAGGTATACTGGGCTCTAATAGATCAATGATACTAGGAATGCAATCATCTACAGTTAGACAGTTTTACCAAGACTCTAATAGTCAGCAGTTGTATTAGGATTCCAACTAATCTGCAATTATGTTTGGTTTTAATGGACTCATGGAGTCACACAGCAGTGGATATGTCCTAGTCCCACTGAGTTCACACCGATCATCAAACACTAATACTCTACCATTCACCTGCACACCAGGGCCATTTTACAGTGGCCAATCAACTGCCAGTTCACACATCTTCAGAGGAAATCAAAGGACCTGGAGGAAACCACAAGGAGAACATATGAACCACATATAAATAATCTGTGGTCAGGATTGGTCCTGACCCTTTGGTGCCTTGAGGCAACCTAACAGTGTTGGTACTGTTGCTGCAATAGCTAATTTAGAATTAATAATTATAGTTGCATTAGGGCCTGTTTCAGGTATGGCGGCGTTGTAATAATCTGCTGTTATGGTAAGGTTACAAGATATTGATCAAACCAGGGCTAAACAGCCACTTGTTTCCTAGATTTAGTGCAGTGTAGAGTTACAGTGGTGCGCTATCATGGGTTATGCAGCACTCAAAGTTCAGGCCCCTTGAATGGATCTCCTTGAGTTGCTGTCAAGCTCCCGGTGGAAACTGCAAAAAAATGTCTTCAATGCTGAAGCACAGCCAGCATCTTTCTGTCGAAACAAGGAACCACAGATGCTGGTTCACACAAAATGACATCAACTAGTGGAATATCTCTGCAGGACTGGCAGCATCTCTGGAGAACATGGATAGGTGATATTTTGGGTCGGGACCCTTCTGTTCACTGGAGACAGTCTTCCATTGATTGCGTTCAGGAGATTTGAATCCATGCAGCATCACTGGTGAGTAACCACAAAATCAGGAGCTCTTTCTGCTGACAGGGATTGCACACACCAGCGGACCACCGGGTCCCATGGATTTTAACTACCGGCACTTGGAATTCACACATGGAAAATGTAACAAAAAGGATTTACAGGGATGATGCCACACTAGAGAGGTTACACTGTTCACAAGCACCTGAGCAGGCTCTTAAACCGTTATGGAAGCATCCCTTTTCAAATTTGCATAAAAAGAATACAGACTCACCTCAGTAAATCAGGAAGTAGAAATCAGCAAATGGAAAAGAACATCAAAATCTTCCAAGAAGCCAGGAGAGGTGAGAAGACAGTGTCCTCAGCAGCAGTTGTGCAGTAGCTGGGCCTTGTGTACTTTTACCACCAAATCATGAATTATGTAAACACTTCCCAGCATCTGCCCAAGTCTTGCCTGATGTTGCGGAGGGAACGTGTTGTTTAAATTTGCATGTGGTTTTTCACTGGCGAGGAGGTTAATCAGGCAGCATGGAACTCAATTACTGATTCATTTCTTAAGCGGTTCCAGTGGCTCTGTTTCGGCTCGACGTGGCACTACTTCCCTGTGCTGTAACATTCCACGCTGAGGGAGAAGTTAATCACAATTGTCAGGTCATGTCAGATCTAAATAGGTCTGCTACCGTTTCCCAAGTCTAAAATCAGACCTTGTTCCGTGTAAATTGGCTGCTGCTTTTTGTACATTACTGCGGTGGCTATGATCCAGATGCACTTTTTTGGTTGCAGAAATGTTTCTGGGGCGTCCTGCTGTTTTGCAAAACTTCCCACATCCCCCTCCCCTCCTTTTCCTTTTCCTGGAACATGCTAGCATCTGTGGCCCAAGTGTCTTGTACATATCTGGTACAATTAGAATTAATGTTGCATTTTCTATGTAGTCTGGGGCTGTTTGTACTGTTTCTACTGTCTACAGTACTGGAGTTCAAATCACACCTCATTTGTTTGCAACCACATTTTAAATGCTTCACAGATAACTGGCGTACAGTCTCTTTTAAATGTTGCCGAATCCTTCCACAATAACAATCATACTTAGGTTCCATGGCACAGAAACAGGGTCTTCGACCATCAAGCACTCATTTACACTAATCCTATTTTCCCCACATTCCCATCAATTTACTTGTTCTGAACCTGTTCTGCCCAGACTGTAAGCTGGCTTTTGACCTGGTAGAAGCTACGCAGATGAAGTCCTTGCCCTCACTACCAATATAGAGGCTAGCCTCCAACGTGCACTGAAAACTGATGTTGCTCTCATCGATCTGTCATCAGCTTATGACACCGTGTGGAGACATGGTCTGTTGCTGAAAGCTTCCAGAATCTTGAAGTGCCAAAACTCCTTGCGGGCCCTCTCATCCATCCTCAGCAACTATAGATTTCGGGTCTCGCTTGGGACCCAGACCAGCTCTGTCAGGACCCAGAATGATGGTCTCCCCCAGGGCTCTGTCCGAGCTCCCCTACTCTTCAACATTTATGTGAGTGACACGCCAACTACCTCGGCCAGGAAGTTTGCATATGCAGATGACCTTGCCCTTCCCTACCAGGGAGCTGCCTTGAGGCTATCAGCAGAGTGCTAACCCAAGACTTGAAGGGGATGGAGAAGTACGTCATTTTCTGGCAACTTCGCCCTAACCCATCTAAGACAACTGTCACTGCCTTTCACCTCAGCAATCGGCTTGCCAATGCAAAGCTCCGAGTGTCCTTTTGTGGTAAGCCGGTGAAGAATGAAGAATTCCCCAAGTACCTCGGAGTCACCCTGGATCGCACACTCACCTATCGTGAACACCTGAAGAGGGTGGCTGATAAACTGAAAGCCAGGGTCAACATGATCAGGAAACTTGCAGGCAATAGTTGGGGATTCAATGCACACACCCTCCGTACCACAAGCTTAGCCCTAGTCTACTCAACAGCTGAGTTTTGCTCAAAAGCTTGGGCTAATAGCTGTCACACCAAATGATTTGACACTGTACTTAATTCTGCAATGTGGGTCATCACAGGGACGCTTGAATCAACACCTTTGCAATGGCTCCCTGTCCTTTCTCATATCGCAACTCCCAGTATATGCAAAAGGGAGAGGATGTTGAAAGATTGGTGCATCATCGAGGCTACCCTGACCTTCCCATCCATGCTGACTTGAACTATCTGCCAAACGTGCGCTTGAAGTCCAGCAAACCCTTCTGGTCTTCCGTTAAATCCCTGGAAGACTTTGACACCAAGACTGAGTGGCGCAGAGCCTGGAAAGATGCCAACACCAACAACAGAGAGGTCATCACAAACCACACAGTGAAACCACCGGGTTTTGACCTCCATCGCAAACAATGGCTAACCCTGAACAGAATCCGTGCCCTCCATGCAAGAACAGCCTGCATAAGTGGGGGATGACAGACAGCCCTACTTGCGACTGCGGACATCCAGACTAGTCCATCCCACACATCGTGAATGACTGCCCACCGAGGCTTTTTCCTGGGGACATCAAAGCCATTTACCCAGTAACTGATGCTGTCCTGGCCTGGATGAATACTTTCGATTTACCCCAGCATTTTGTGCTTATCATCGGTGCAAACTCCAAAGTCAGGCTTGACCCGGGTTGCTGGAGCTGAGGCAGCAGACCTATGATCCTGACATAATACCTGAAACCTTATAGAACATTTCAAGCTTATTGTCAGATTAGAACGTGACCTTGAGGCATGTTGCGAGATTAGCATTTTTGCCTAACAGGTGGATTTTAAGACCGAGAGATGATGAAAAATGCAGGAAGGAAATTCCAGAGTTTAGTGTGCAATGGCTGAAGACCCACTGAATGAAATCGGCCCTTCTGTCACCCGCTTGAGTTCTTTCCTACTCGATTTATATTCCTCATGAACCCCGTCTGATACCACCTTCTTAAACCTGACCCACTGAGTTATTCCAGCACTATGTCTTTTTTTTTTAATCATAAACCAGCATCTGCAGTTCCTTTGTTCCTTCACCTGGAACGTGCGGTATGCAGATACTTCAGCAGAAATCTGAGGTGAAAACATCAAGTAGATTGTCACATCACGTGCCTTTTCATTTCATTGTTATTTAATTTATCCAAAGAATGCATTACATTCAAAGACCTCTCCATGTCTAATAAAATTCACCTTTTAAAAAACAGCAGTAGAATAGCAAGCGGGAATGTGTACGGCCTGGAATAGGAAACCGTTCCAGATGATTTAATGCAATCCAAATCCAGAGCAATCTGAGGTCATGTGTACATTGTTCCTCTTAGTGGAAATGAGCATGTAGGTTGGTCTGAACCAAAATCTAATCTTATTTCCGCTGTACAATCAGACTTGGCATTTTCCTATGGTTTAGATTATAGTACGTGGAGTGTATAAAGGTTCAAATTTCTCGGCAGGACACAAGAGACCAACTTGCTGTGTTAATCCATTCACGGAACCTATGCAAGATGTTAAACTCTGTCACTTGCAGTACTTGAAGAGATCATGACAGAAAACAGTGAAATCACCTGCAGTGGTCCTCCTATAACTAAACCATTAAAAAAAATGGCAACTGGACATTAATTTTGCTGAAGGTACACAAAATGCTGGAGAAACTCAGCGGGTGCAGCAGCATCTATGTAGCGAAGGAGATAGGCAACGTTTCAGGTCAAAACCCTTCTTCAGACTGATGGGGGGTTGGGGGGAGGCGGGGGGAGGCGGGGGGAAGAAAGGAAAAAGGAGGAGGAGCCCGAGGGCTAAGGAACAGGGAGGAAGGGGAGGAGACAGCAAGGGTTAACAGAATTGAGAGAATTCAATATTCATGCCAAGAGGATGCAGACTCCCCAAGCGGAATATGAGGTGCTGTTCCTCCCATTTGCGGTGTTGCTCACTCTAGCCATGGAGGAGACCCAGGACAGAGCGGTCGGATACGGAATGGGAGGGGGAGTTGAAGTGCTGAGCCACCGGGAGGTCAGGTTGGTTATTGCGGACCGAGCGGTGGTGTTCGGCGAAACGATTGCCAAGCCTCCGCTTGGTCTCACCGATATAGATCAGTTGACATCTAGAGCAGCGGATGCAATAGTTGAGGTTGGAGGAGGTGCAGGTGAACCTCTGTCGGACCTGGAACGACTGCTTGGGTCCTTGAATGGAGTGGAGGGGGGAGGTAAAGCGACGAGTGTAGCATCTCTTGAGGTTGCAAGGGAAAGTGCCTGGGGAAGGGGTGGAGCAGGAGGGAAGGGAAGAATTGACAAGGCAGTTGCGGAGGGAGCGGTCTTTGCGGAAGACAGACAGGGGGGGAGATGGGAAGATGTGGCGAGTGGTGGGGTCATGTTGGAGGTGGCGAAACTGGCGGAGGACTGTGTTGTATGTGCCGGCTGGTGGGGTGAAACGTGAGAACCAGGGGGACTCTGCCCTTGTTGCGAGTGGGGGAATGGTCCAGGAGTATTAATTTTGCTGATGTTTGTGGGATCTTGCTATGTGCCAAAATGGCTGCCATGACATGGCTACTGTTGGTTCCAGAAGCTAGATGATCACTGCAGTGTGTCACCTGTGTAGCTGAACTGATGCTGGGACTTAGAATCTACAATCAGCTGAGGGCACCGGCAGAATGAATTGTTCACTGTTTTAGGACCTGGGTCAACATTTATTGTTCCTGATTGTTATAGCTTGCTGTGCCATTTAAGAGGTTTCTCCCACAGGGCAATGAATCTCTGCAGCTCTTTGGCTCTGAGGGTGGTGGAGACCTGAGCATTCAAGGTGGCGATATATACATTTGTGAGAGAGTGAGGAATTGAGGCCCAGAAGAGGGGTTGAGGTCAGTATAGATCATCCAGAGTGGGGCAGCCTTGAGGGGCTGAGTGGTCTGCTCCTGCTCTCAACCACAAGGATAGAGTCGGGGAGTCACACATAAACCAGATAAACATGTACCAAAGATAGACACTAAGTGTTGGAGTTACTCAGCGGGTCAGGCTGCATCTCCGGAGAAAAAGGATAGTCATAAGGAATAGGAGCAGAATTAGGCCATTCAGCCAATCAAGTCTACTCCGCCATTCAATCATGGCAGAGCGTTGTCAACTCCCAACTCAAGTCCCTCCCAACTCAATTCTTCTGCCTTCTCCTCATAACCTCTTGACAACTGTACTAATCAAGAATTATTGGTAAGTAGAGGGACAGGATTCATGTTAGGTTTATGACCTGCTTTGGAAGGCAGGTTCCAAGACAGCATCACTATCAGAAACATGTATCACCCTATTTAACACTTATGCCCCCAATTTGTGCTGATTCAACAGTGGTATTATTCCTGGAAATGCTTCAGAATGCTAAGTAAGGTACCATTGAATCTCCTTTCACCACAATGCCTGGAAGGAATCTCACCGCCCCAGGTACCTTTCCCTGTTGTCTTACTTTTCCTGTCACCCTGCTGCCAATGTGTGCAAAATCAGTTTCCATCAGCACATGAATGTGGCCATGGTCTTTTCAGAAGCAGGATACCCCACAGACCTTTCTTTTGGTTCAAAAATGCCAATTTTTCAGCAAAAGGAACTGCAGAACCATTCAGTGGGAGGGTACTTGGATCGGAACCAATGCTTCCCACCAATGCACAAGCTTTATAACCCCTCACTGTTCTTGCAGCCTGATTCACTCTTATCCTGTGGTCCTCTCTCTAACCCTTCATCCTTGCCTTCCTTCACCATCTCCAAAATAGACAATTGCATTAGTCTGTGGCTGAAGGCTTTCAATTGTTTAACGGCCCAATACATCACTCATAATGTCATGGACCTCTTCCACAACGGCAGAACCCGGATCTGAGGTTTCTTTCATAACCAGACATGACCCGATCCTCCTAACACATGCCTCAACATGCAGTTCCATTTCTGGAGTAGATGGTCTGGGGCTGGTTATTGAGGGGCAGCTGCTGACTATCTTCAGGGAGTGCTGCTGCACATATTCCCCAGTTGCCCCATTAACAAACTCCAGCATTCCCCTCACCAGCTGATGCATTTTTAAAGCCTAGCCACAGTCGATACTTGTTCAGCATGTGCACAGTGCACCTGCCTCCAATGGATGAGTAGTGGGAATCACTGAAATGCTTGCAGCAGTTCCCCGTTTCTTCTGTTTTAATTTGATTTCACTACCTACATCATCTTAATTGTCCTGATAATTCCCTTTAGGATGAGTTCCCTTCACATTCTTTTTGTTTTAAAGTATTTTTAGTTCTTATTTCAACTTTATTCAATCCTTAATGTAATTTCAATTCTGGTGGAGGATGGAAAGGTTTAGTTATATTCAGTGTAATTTGCACCTGGTTGCTTTTCTTTCGTCTCTCTGTAGATCCTCTGTGCACTCACTGTAAATGTTTTAGCCTCCCTCTCACTCGGGCCACCTTGCGAGTCGTGATTAAACTTACTGTGCTCGAACAATTCAAGTTTGTTTTGTGAGATAATGTTTCAAATTTAACTCTTAAACTTCCAAGTTGAGACCCCCTTCTTTGTGTGTCAGCATCTTGGTATGACACTAATTACTGTCACATATGCCTGCTATAATCAGTCTTCATTTTACAGTCACCTTTATTTTGTCTTCCTTCCCTCTCTAAAACGGTAGATCATTTTCCACCCTGGAAATGTATCTGCCCCTGATCTGAGGCACATCTGAAAATCTTCCATTACTGCCTACTGTCATAGAGTGCTACAGTGTGGAAACAGGCCTTTCAGATCAACTTGCCCACACCGCCAATATGTCCCAGCTACACTGCCTAAGTTTGGTCCATATCCCTCCAAACCTATCCATGTACCTGTCTAACTGCTTCTTAAATGTTGGGAGAGTCCCAGCCTCAACTACCTCCTCTGGCAGTTAATTCTGTACACCCACCACCCTTTGTGTGAAGAAGATACCCCTCAGATTCCTACTAAATAATTTCCTCTTCACTTCTTGCTATCTTTACATCCCCACCACCTCATCTTATCCACTGCTAGGACCCTCATTTGCAGCTTTGCTCTCCCTAACCCAACTATTCCAGCCAATACTGAGCGTGTACAGTTTTCCATGCACGCTGTGACATATGTGTCAGTTGTCTCTAGAGTTCAGTGAGGAGCACAAAATCAGTTTAAGCATGTAAGCTTGTCCTTTGGATGTCCCGGTTTTAACTATGCCAATGCCTCTTCCTCATCGGACCCATTAAGTTGTCTGGCTCAAATATCAATGACCTAATTTCTGGAACGATTACAGATTCACCTTCTGTGCCTCTCATCCCTGGAATTAACCTGATGAATCCCATTAATGAGCGAACCAAAACTGTGCATTTACTCCAGGTAACCAAGTGCGGCTCTCTCCTGAAGACGGTCCTGACTCAAATTGTGACTGTTCAATTTTGCCTGACCCACTGAATTCCTCAGGCACTTTGTGTTTTGCTTTCTTTTGAAGTAATCGAGTGAATTATGTTAGCCGTCAGAGCCACCAGCCTGCACCACACGCCCAATAATATCTGGGAAAGTAAATACCACCATCCAACCTCAAATACCCATAAACTATTTGTTAACATTACTGGTCCTCAAACATGCAACCCACTTCCTGCCTTGTTCTAGAGAAACCACCATCAAATAATCCTTGAGACTTGGAAGATCAAAAAAATTGATGAAAATCTGAAATAAAAATAGAGCATGCAGGGGGCACTCAACAGGAGAGGTGGCAGCTGTAGAGAGAGAAATTGCGAACGTTTCTGGTCAAAAATCTTCATCAAAATGTGGAAAGAAAGGAGGCAAATTACTCCAGGTAGCAGAGAAAGTGGGAGAAAGAAAAGGGATGGAACAAAGAGTGTGGCTGTGTTAGGGTGAAAGATGCCGTCTTTAAGAAGCCGATACGCTTTGTATATGTGATGTATCGTTATTGGTGTAAAGTCAAGTCAAAGTCAAAAGAGTTTATTGTCATGTGTCCCTGACAGGACAATGAAATTCTTTCTTTGCATAGCACAACAGAACATAGTAGGCATTGACTACAATTATATACTTAAATACACACATTAATTAATAAATTAATAAAGTGCAAATAACAGATGGAAGGGGGTTAATGTTCAGAGTTTTGTCCGAGCCAGGTTTAATAACCTGATGGCTGTGGGGAAGTAGCTATTCCTGAACTGGGTTGTTGCAGTTCTCAGGCTCCTTTACCCGAAGATAGCAGGGAGATGAGTGTGTGGCCAGGGTGGTGTGGGTCCTTGATGATGCTGCCAGCCTTTTTGAGGCAGCGACTGTGGTAGATCCCCTCGATGGAAGGAAGGTCAGAGCCGATGATGGACTGGGCAGTGTTTACTACTTTTTGTAGTCTTTTCCTCTCCAGGACACTCCAGTTGCCGAACCAAGCCATGATGCAACCGGTCAGCAAGCTCTCTACTGTGCACCTGTAGAAGTTAGAGAGAGTCCTCCTTGACAGACCGACTCTCCGTAATCTTCTCGGGAAGTAGTGCTGATGAGTTTTCTTAATAATTGCATCTGTGTTCTCGGACCAGGAAAGATCTTCATAGATGTGCACGCCCAGGAATTTGAAGCTCTTGACCCTTTCAACCATTGACCCGTTGATATAAACGGGACTGTGGGTCCCCATCCTACTCCTTCCAAAGTCCACAATCAGTTCCTTGGTTTTGCTGGTGTTGAGGGCCAGGTTATTGTGCTGGCACCATATGGACAGTTGCTCGATCTCTCTTCTGTACTCCGACTCATCCCCATCAGTGATACATCCCACAACAGTGGTGCCGTCAGCGAACTTGGCTGTGATGTAATGTTGTATAGTCTGGTCTACTGCAACATGCCCAGCTAGTCTGAATGTACAAATGAAGTGAGGAATGACTTCAGTGTGACATGACTCTCGCACCATTCTCAGAGGAGGACAGTGAAGTCCATAATTCCATGGGGCTGGAATTAAGCCACTCTTAAGTCTTTGCCGAGGTCGAGAGAGCCGACTCGATGTGAGTCTCTGCATTCTTTCCAGTGCCTCAACATTCCTTGAGGATCAGCCAGGAATCGGAAACTGATAGCAAAGGTGAAGGGAATCTAAGCAACTGCACTTATTCCAGCAATATACTGTACAATAGTCATTTCAGAGATCGTGATCTGTGCACGGTGCAATGGAATTTACCCTGCCCTTTCAGTCACTCCATGATCACGCACAAGCAAGGAGGTTCCATTGTCGCAGGAATGTAACTCAGCTACAATTTTAAAAGGATACAATTGCATCTTAATCATTCTTGAACTCACATATCCTGTGATCTCCTCGGGTAAGGTGGTTACATTAATGCCAATTAACTTTCACAGCAGCCGTCTAATAAACACAGTGCCTGAACATTATATAAATGGCATCCTAGCCACTGGTGATAGCATAATATAACTCTGCTTCTTGTGCACAGCACAGCTCATGACCAGAAGCTGAATGTCCTTTAGGTATAGGTTGTGTCAATTTAATTAGGCAACGGGGAATCTTTAGATTTTTTCGTGGATCCACAGACTGGCTGCAGAAATAGTTCCACTGAACACCACTCTGAATTATCTGCTGGGAGAGGCAACTAGCATTCTGGAAACTTCTGGAACATGTTTTTGCTCGTTAATTGTTTCTAAGACTGATAGGCTTCAGTGAGACATGACTCGCCCCTTCATTCATTTTGATTGCGGATAGAGGACAGTGAAGTCGGAAATTCCAAGGGGCCGGTATTCACCATGGATCCTGCTCCTACTCTGTACAGTCCATACTAATCGTGCAGTAAAAGTAAGCGGTGAATGGGCAGGTGCTGGTTTTCCTCGGGTCACAGGGAAATGTAGCGTTGGATGGGGAATGGTGGGTAAAAATGGACCAGGGAGTCACAAAGTAAATAGTCCTTGCAAAATGCAGGAAGGGGAGGAGATGGGAATGTGTGAATTGTGCTGGGACCTGTTGGACAATCAGCAACCAAGTCTCAGTAATGTCTGAACATTTACAACTCTCTTTAGTTTGGAAGAATGAGGTGATCTCATTGTAAAATGCTAAATTCTTACAGACTCAGACACTTGGGAAATCACCGGTACTG
The DNA here is from genome assembly GCA_035221665.1 of Okamejei kenojei. Classification (NCBI taxonomy): domain Eukaryota; kingdom Metazoa; phylum Chordata; class Chondrichthyes; order Rajiformes; family Rajidae; genus Okamejei; species Okamejei kenojei. The sequence continues at coordinate 57,403,729 of CM069137.1, forward strand.
GTCCATATCTCTATGTCTCCCTCTCCCCTGACTGTCAGTTTGAAGAAGGGTCTCGACCTGAAACATAACCCATTAATTCGATCTAGATATGCCGCCTGTCCCACTGAGTTACTCCAACATTTTGTGTCTATCTTCGGCAGGAACTCACTGGCACTTGCTTCCATATGAAATAAAAGAAGGAACAGGCCATTCAGACCCTATGCGTGCTTTATCATTCTAGGGACTGGTAACTGGGTGACAAGGCGAATTGGCTGTTTATGGAATGTGCAGAGTAGTGGGAGGACATTCAACCTATCTATCTGTGAGCTCCTGTTCCAGAAGTCCCTTCACATGGCTTAACAGTTTAACCTGGAATGGAGCTGGCCCGAAAGGGCAGTAGAGGCATGCTCAATAACTTTAAAAATTGATGTGGATAGCTAATTAAAACATAAAAGAAAATTGTGCATCCACAGGGAGAATGGAATTTAATTGGAAGGGCCAAAATTGCCAAAGCCCCTTAAATACATGTTAAAGCACTGTGAATATTCCATTATGCACAGCCTCCAAGGGTAAGTCCTCAAGCTACTGTGATTATAGGGTGATCAAAGGAAAGGTGTCTTGCAAAGAGGGGCAGAATGCAGAGATCTTGTGGCCAGAAGTGAGTCATGGAAGAATGGGGTTTGGGTACATCACCCATAAATGTATAAAATCATGAGAGGAATAAATCAGGTAGATGCACAGTCTCATGCCCAGAGTAGGTGAATCGAGGACCAGAGGACATTGCATAGAAACATAGAAATTAGGTGCAGGAGTAGGCCATTCGGCCCTTCGAGCCTGCACCGCCATTCAATATGATCATGGCTGATCATCCAACTCAGTATCCCGTACCTGCCTTCTCTCCATACCCTCTGATCCCCTTAGCCACAAGGACCACATCTAACTCCCTCTTAAATATAGACACTGAACTGGCCTCCACTACCCTGACCGAGAGTTCCAGAGACCCACCACTCTCTGTGTGAAAAAAGTCCTTCTCATCTTGGTCCTAAAGGATTTCCCCCTTATCCTTAAGCTGTGACCCCTTGTCCTGGACCTCCCCAACATCGGGAACAATCTTCCTGCATCTAGCCTGTCCAACCCCTTAAGAATTTTGTAAGTTTCTATAAGATCCCCTCTCAATCTCCTAAATTCTAGAGAGTATAAACCGAGTCTATCCAGTCTTTGTTCATAAACAGTCCTGATATCCCAGGAATCAGTCTGGTGAACCTTCTCTGCACTCCCTCTATGGCAATAATGTCCTTCCTCAGATTTGGAGACCAGAACTGTACGCAATACTCCAGGTGTGGTCTCACCAAGACGCTATACAACTGAAGTAGAACCTCCCTGCTCCTATACTCCAATCCTTTTGCTATGAAAGCTAACATACCATTCGCTTTCTTCACTGCCTGCTGCACCTGCATGCCTACTTTCAATGACTGGTGTACCATGTCACCCAGGTCGCGCTGCATCTCCCCTTTTCCTAATCGGCCACCATTTAGATAATAGTCTGCTTTCCTGTTTTTGCCACCAAACTGGATAACTTCACATTTATCCACATTATACTGCATCTGCCAAACATTTTCCCACTCACCCAACCTATCCAAGTCTCCCAGCATCCTCCTCACATCTAACACTGCCCCCCAGCTTAGTGTCATCCGCAAACTTGGAGATATTGCCTTCAATTCCCTCATCCAGATCATTAATCTATATTGTAAATAGCTGGGGTCCCAGCACTGAGCCTTGCGGTACCCCACTGGTCACTGCCTGCCATTGTGAAAAGGACCTGTTTACTCCTACTCTTTGCTTCCTGTTTGCCAGCCAGTTCTCTATCCACATCAATACTGAACCCCCAATGCCATATGCTCTAAGTTTGTATACTGATCTCTTATGTGGGACCTTGTCGAAAGCCTTCCGGAAGTCCAGATACACCACATCCACTGGTTCTCTCCTATCCACGCTACTAGTTACATTCTCGAAAAATTCCACAAGATTCGTCAGACATGATTCACCTTTCGTAAATCCATGCTGACTTTGTCCAATGATTACACCACTTTCCAAATGTGCTGCTATCCCATCTTTAATAACTGACTCTAGCAGTTTCCCCACTACCGATGTTAGACTAACTGGTCTGTAATTCCCAGTTTTCTCTCTCCCTCCCTTCTTAAAAAGAGGGGTTACGTTTGCTACCCACCAATCCTCAGGAACTACTCCAGAATCTAAAGAGTTTTGAAAGATTATCACTAATGCATCCACTAATTCCGGAGCTACTTCCTTAAGTACTCTGGGATTCAACCTATCTGGCCCTGGGGATTTATCAGCCTTTAATCCATTCAATTTACCCAACACCACTTCCCGACTAACCTAGATTTCACTCAATTCCTCCTTTGACCCGCGGTCCCCTGCTATTTCCGGCAGATTATTTATGTCTTCCTTAGTGAAGACGGAACCAAAGTAGTTATTCAATTGGTCCGCCATATCCTTGTTCTCCATGATCAACTCACCTGTTTCTGACTGCAAGGGACCTACATTTGTTTTAACTAATCTCTTTCTCTTCACATATATATAAAAACGTTTGCAGTCAGTTTTGATGTTCCCTGCAAGTTTTCTTTCATAATCTATTTTTCCTTTCCTAATTAAGCCCTTTGTCCTCCTCTGCTGGTCTCTGAATTTCTCCCAGTCCTCTGGTATGCTGCTTTTTCTGGCTACTTTGTACACATCATCGTTTGCTATGATACTATCCCTGATTTCCCTTGTTATCCACGGATGCACTACCTTCCCTGATTTATTATTTTGCCAAACTGGGATGAACAATTTTTGTAGTTCATCCATGCAGTCTTTAAATGTCTTCCATTGCGTATCCACCGTCAACTCTTTTAGAATTGATTGCCAGTCAATCTTAGCCAATTCACATCTCATACCCTCAAAGTTACCTTTCTTTAAGTTCAGAACCATTGTTTCTGAATTACCAATGTCACTCTCCATCCTAATGAAGAACTCGACCATATTATGGTCACTCTTGCCCAAGGGGGCATGTACAACAAGACTGCTAACTAACCCTTCCTCATTACTCAATACCCAGTCTAAAATAGCCTGCTCTCTCGTTGGTTCCTCTACATGTTGATTTAGATAACTATCCCGCATACATTCCAAAAAATCCTCTTCCTCAGCGCCCCTGCCAATTTGATTCACCCAATCTATATGTAGTTTGAAGTCACCCATTATAACTGTTTTGCCTTTGTCGCACGCATTACTAATTTCCTGTTTGATACCATCCCCAACTTCACTACTACTGTTAGGTGGCCTGTACACAACACCCACAAGAGTTTTCTGCCCCTTAGTATTTTGCAGCTCTACCCATACCGATTCCACATCCTCCAAGCTAATGTCCTTCCTTTCCATTGCGTTAATCTCCTCTCTAACCAGCAACGCTACCCCACCTACCTTTCCTTTCTCTCTATCCCTCCTAAATATTGAATATCCCTGGATGTTCAGCACCCAGCCTTGGTCACCCTGGAGCCATGTCTCCGTGATCCCAACTATATCATAATCATTAATAGTTATCTGCATGTTCAACTCATCCACCTTATTACGAATGCTCCTTGCATTGAGACACAAAGCCTTCAGGCTTGTTTTTACAATGCACTTACCCCTTATACAATTATGTTGAAAAGTGGTCCTTTTTGATTTTTGCCCTGGTTTTGTCTGCCTGCCACTTTTACTTTTCACCTTGCTCCCTATTGCTTCTACCCTCGTTTTACACCCACCTGCCTCGCAGCTCTTGTACTCATCCCCCTGCCACATTAGTTTAAATCCTCCCCGACAGCACTAGCAAACACTCCCCTCAAGGACATTGGTTCCATACCAGCCCAGGTGCAGACCGTCCTGTTTGTACTGGTCCCACCTCCCCCAGAAATGGTTCCAGTGCCCTAAAAAATTGAATTCCTCCCCCTTGCACCATTTTTCAAGCCACGTATTCATCTGCAATATCCTCCTATTTCTGCTCTGACTGGCCCGTGGTATTGGTACTAATCCAGAGGTTTAAGGTGAAGGAGAAAAGATTTAATAGGAATCTGAGAGGCAACTTTTTCACACCAACAGTGGTGGGTGTATGGAACACGCTGCCACAAGAGGTAGTTGAGGCAGGTACTATCACATAATTTAAGAAACAGTTAGACAGGTTCATGGACAGGACAGGTTTGGAGGGATATGGACCAAACACAGGCAGGTGGGACTAGTATAGCTGAGACATGTTGGCCGGTGTTGGCAAGTTGAACTGAAGGGCCTATTTCCACACTGTATCACTCTGACACTATGACCTTCCACCAGTACAGACCCTTTAACATTGCATTGCTCCCTATTTTACTGAATGGAAAATGCAGGTTACAGGTTACACCACTATCCACTTATTTCTGTGGTCAATGCAGGAATGCCTGCTGCATCCCTGACAATGAAGCTAGGTGTCTCTGACACGTGAAAGGAAGTGGTGGCTGGAAGTGCCTGAAGGTCCATAGTTGATCATCAGCTTTCATGTTCAAAGCATGGATAAAGAATTGTGTGCAACTGGGTCCTGTTTCAAAGCAACCAGCTATCCATGCGCCCTCAACCTGCGTTTCCTGGTTTACTTTGATTGAGTTCTACTCCATTGGGTACCAAGCTCACCCCCAGCACCTATCCATGAATTTGATCAGGGATGCACCACTGGCCAGATATGATGGCAAGCCACATGATTTATTGGAGGCCATTTTACTCATGAAGATCATTCAACTCAATGTGGAATTCAGCTTTTCATTTAGCATGCTAGCTGTCTAAGCAAATATATATAAGCATTAAAATATACAAAGCAAATATGACTATTGTTTATATACATAAGCAAATATATATAAGCATACAAAAGATTTGTGGAAGGCTGAGTATTTCAGAAACCTTCATTCGTTGAACAGCACCAAATGGTTTTCAGTGCCATCGACATTTAAATTTCCTCTTTCAAGTGTTACCTCATCAACATTTTAAAATTCAACCTCAAAAGCTTATCTCCCGTCGACAATCCCTCCCCCTCTGAGTCAAGCAGTAGAAGATGGATGTTAAATGGGCAAGGTGTACCCATCTGTTAAAGGTCAGGATGAGAAACTGCCGTCCCAGCTCAATTCCAAAGTCTTTTTTAATGTGGCTGACCTAGAAACCTTGGCTTTCGCTGGCGATAATGTGGCTCCATTTGTAATTAGACATGGTTTATATCATAAAACTGCCTGAGTGACCCTATTTGTTAATAGTGTTCCCCAAAGGATTTTACAGTGCTGATCAGCCACTCAGGAACAACTAAGGGTATTAGCTCAAAAAGAAAACTGCAAGTATATATGACCAGAATAATGGCACAAGTGTAATTGCAAAGGCAATCTTTTACAACAGAGTTATTTTGATCTAATAAAATCTCTCCAAGGAGATTTGACACACCATGAATACGCTATCAGCTCAGGGTCTGCATTTCTAGGGGCCTGGAGAGATGGAAATATTCATTCTTGTTGGACCTGGTCATGCAATGATGCATGGTTAAGTTCGTATTACTGATATTTAGCAAGATCAATGGACATACAACACCTGAATCTATTATAATAAATCAATTTAACCAAACACATGATGCACTGATACGAAACGACACGATTTCACATGCTGAAAATAAATGTATTTAGGTGCCAGTCGACTGGTTGAGGAGAATCTCATTTGGTTGAATGTCAAAGGGTTTCCCCTCCCCCTCTCAATGAGACGCATGGTCTCAATAAAAACTATACTCCCAATTTTATTGTTTCCTCTTTGGGGCTCTATTTAAAATGTTTTTAAACAAAGCATAATAAATCTGCTATGTTTTTGAATCCTTGAAAAATAAGCAAAAAGAAGAACTTGCATCTGCATAATGCTTTTCCCAATATCTCAAAGTACTTTACAGTCAACTAACCACTTCTGGAGTTAAAGAAATCCAGGAAATGTGGCTGTCATTTTGTGCCTAGCAAACTAGCACAAGGAACAATGACGCACATGACCAGATAATATGATTTTTGATTTTTGTCAGAGGGATAGGTTTTTGTCAGGACACAAGAGAGAACTTCCCTGCTCTTGCTCAGTACAGTGTTGCAGCTGCTGTCACATTTCATCTGAACCTCAGCACCACTCACAGTGCAGAGCTTCATCAGCCCGATGCTGGGGTGTCAATCTGGCTTGCATGCAGACATCTCTGTATTGCAAACATCCGACTCATGAAGCAGAAATATTGGAGTCATGCAAAATGCTTTTGCATCCTGCCTTTGAAAAGGCCAAGAGATTCTACAGCACACTACAATGGCTCTGAAACAAATTCTATCAGAGATACAACCCCTCGACCTGCTTCCTCCATGTGACAGTGCCATGCTGGCTGGGATTAGTTGATGTCACTGTAAAATTCATTTGCACTTCAGGCACCATCAGGCTGACATTTTATATTTACATTTTGCAAAGTAAACTTTCTTCACAAAAAACCTCAAAAAAATTATATAAATTGCATTATAGTGTTGTTCAATCTTTCATTCATATTGTTATCAGATCTACACATTGATAATGTTAGCACATCGTCTGTGCAAGGCACCATCACCACTCCTGTTCTTCTTGGATGATACAAACTGAGTGTTTTGGGAGAGTTTTTACACAGGGCTTAGCCCCTTAATGTCTAGAGGTGGCCAAACCCTTTTTGACTGTGGTTCTTCCCCACAGAACCTTTGCGCTGGCTTCACCAAGCTTCAATGCATCTCTCAACACATGCTTCTGTCGCCTGGAAGGTGCTAGTTGGCAGCATTTCCTTCCAGACATCTCTTTGTACTGGAAGGCCACTCTTGCAGTAGGTAACCATCATGCTCAGTGCATGTTCTGATTAGGTCCGAGAGCTCACGGGAGTCACCGGGGACATCCCCCTCTAAGTTCAACACATTGCCTTTCTACAGATTTCCTTCTATTCCCTCACTACCTCAATGCTTGCAGCACTAACTCACTGGTCCCACCACTTGCATCCCTGTCCATGAGAAGATCACATCTCCAACACTGCCTAACAGTCAACTCCATGATGTCTCTCTCTGATTGCCTGGCCACAGCTATTATTTCCAACCCCAACACTGTTACATGCACACACCCCTCCCCCCACAGAGACCCACCAGAAAACCACCTCTTATCCCGCAATGATCAAATATGAGGGTGGGTCTTTGCTCTAGCTCCACATGGCCTATTCTATATGTGATTCTGAAGAGGAATATAATTCACAGAGGAGGACCCATGCATAAAACATGCACTTCACTGCACCTCTCCATGCATTGAAAAGTGCCTGCACCTACGAGTTAAAATCAACAAAACATTGCATCAAAATTGCTGGAATATCTACAAACCTTATTACTGGAATTGGCTGCGCGTTGACATTAGCTCATTTGTCCAGGAGATTAATAGCAGGACATATATTCAATAAACGCTGAGCATTGCTACAAGCCAAGTTGTGGTAATCTTACCCCCTGCAATGCAGGCTTGGTTTTACAAGTGGTTGCATAATGTACTACAAAGTATTTGAATACCTGCACAGCATTTTAATCTGTAACTATGTTCCTGAAGATTGATATCAAAGAACTCAATATCTAAACAGATGAAAGTGCACCCCTGTGCGGAAAGGAACTAATGTAATTCATGTTTTAAATTGCCAATATTGATTGCTTTTTGAGTCAATTTGGAGGGAGAATTTGTCCTTTTAGACACTAGTCTCAGTTGTAATCTTCTTTTCACACCCATTGTAAACTTTTCAAAGGGTTGAACCAAGCCACCTTGGTAATTGAGAAGGGGAAATGGCTGGCCTGGAATACCGTGGGAGGGGATGTTAGCTAATCTGTCTCTGATCTTGATCTTTATTTGTCTTTTCGACTGTGTTCAAGCTATAGAGTCATACAGTATGCAAGCAGGTCCTCCAGCCCACCAATCTGTGCTAACCATCAACCAATACTTTATATGAATCCCATGTTAATCTCCCCACATTACGATCAGCTCCCTTCCCTCACCCACTGACCTACACCAAAGTGAAATTTACAGCAGCTAGTTAACCTACGAACCCACACATCTTTGTGATGTGGGAGGAAACCAGAGCGCCTGAAGGAAGCTCATGCGGTCATGGGGAGAAGGTGAAAACTCAGCAGCACCAGAGGTCGGGTTGAACCGAGTAATGGTTGCAAATAACCATGAGGAAATTCTCTTCATGATCCATAATAACTTGCACAACCAGTGGAAACCTTCCCTAGTGATGAATTGGTGCTGGTTATTAATGAGAGTCCTGCTGGGAGCACGTGTGTAGTCAGTGGCGGCCAGTATCGATTTGAATGTGCATCACTGGGAAATGCCGGGCTCCAAGATTCTAGCTGCGCCTCTTTGAGATCAGATTAGAGCAGAGGAATCATCTCTCCAAGAATGCAATGCCTGGGATCTCTCTCATTCAACAGTTAGCGCCAAGTTGGGTGAGACTGCAATGATCTACCGTAGCTGCCTGGAAAGGCTTCTCTTTTCCCTGTAACTGTTACGCAATAATGCTGTAACACTACTGTATATTCTTGACGTTAGTATTTTTCTCTGTACTTCCTGTTGCACTTGTTTGTGACTTAATTGTACTTGTGTAAAGTATGATTTGACTGGATAACATGTAAACAAAGCTTTTCATTGTATCACGGCACATGTGATAATAATAAACCAAAACCAGTTTAAATGCCAAACCTATTGTGTGGAGGTTGAGAGTCACAATGATCATGAGTTCATGCAGTTCAGGCAAAACAGGGTGGCTGAACTAATGAGAACACAAATTTGAGCCTTGGGAAACTTAAGCCCATGAAAACAGCTCATGTGAAGGGTGCAGGAAGGTTGCTCTTTCCCTGGACTTTGTTAAGGCAGATCTTTTGTCAATGAACATGTCTTTAATTTTGTCAGATCTTTGACCCACTTTGGTCAATTGTGGCTGGTGAAGGCTGAAATGAGATCTCTAGTATGGAGTTCTACCAGTCGTATCACACCTGAGGCATCCATTGTATGAGTTAACTACTCCCTATAGATTCTGGAATTTGGTAGGCGTTTGAGCCCAATCACGAGGTTAGCAGAGTGTTTTGGATATGAACAATAGAGCAACATAGTACTGCGATATCTCCAGGTTCTGCAGTAGCTGGTTCACCTTTAAGTTCCAATACATTTTGATGAGGGCAATAATGGGCATTGCACAAGTGGTTTAGTTTAGTTTAGTTAGAGATACAGTGCGGAAACAGGTCCCACCCAGTCTGCACCGACCAGCGATCCCCACACATTAACACTACCCTACACACATTAGGGTCAATGAACACTTTTATCAAGTCAATTAATCTACAAACCTGTACGTTTTTGGAGTTGAACATAGCAGGAGTGCACCCTTTGCTGAGAAGAACTGTCCAGTGTGAAAATGTGTACTGTGAACTGCAGTGCATGTCCAATTAACAATGACTCCAAATTCCATCAGGAAGTGATTGCTTTCACTGTCTATTCAGAGTTTCTGTGACTTGTTCTTTAAAGAGGGCATTAATGGATTCAAAAAATGAAGAAGAGAAAACAAAGAAACCATTCTAATGCAATTTAAAAATTCTGAGCTACAAGTCGCCCAGTCCAGAAATAACTTTGCTTGAAGAAGATTGCAGTCCAACATCTGTGTGAATCTAATTTTGTGGTGCATGCCATCCTTCTGATAATAAAATAGCATCTACTGAGCTCTTCCAACAGCCACTTTCACTCAATCTGTCATTGTGTCACTCAGTGACATGTTGGTAATGAGCATGTGTTATATCAGTGAAGTAGCTTCACCAACTCCTCCCACGACAAGTAGTGTGGGTTGGTTTGAAGACTGAAAGGAAAATGTTTAAAATATTTCTCTTTCTTTGAAACAACGTTCGTCCTGAGATAATAAGTTGCTAAGTACTCCCTATTTTTCTTAGGGAGAAAACGTGTGACCTTTATGGGGCTTTAAGGTGTTAATTGGGGAGCTCAAAGTAACTTTACAGATACTTTTGCTCTTCTTCCATGTGGTACCATGAGACCTTTGCTTTAACTGAAGTGATTGGGATAGGCCGCACTTCCCAGTCATTCAGTACATCAGTGGATCGTCAGTAACATTTTTGTTTGACTCGTGAGGTTGAGGCCAACTTGCAGGCACCATGTCCTTCAACTGAGCCAAAGATATGTGCACCATTGTCTATTTGATGTTCATTAGAACACAAGAATTGGGATGAGGCCATTTGGCCCTTTGAGCCTGCGCACCATTTGTTAAAATCTTGCCTGGCTTTGTACCTCAGCACCATCACCATGTCTGCATCGTTTGATTCCTATAATATCCATGTCTGTTTTAAATGCACACAATGACTGTCTCCATAGATTCACCATCTCTGAGTGAAGGCTATTCTTGACTCCTTAGCCAGGAACATTCTCCCATAACTACCCTGTCGAGTCCTCTTAAGTATTTAGCACATCTTACTAAGATTACCTCATTTTGTTTTCTAAACTCTCGAGAACGGAGATATAGCCTACTAAGCCTCTTCTCATACAATTAACACACCATTCTAGAACCTAGAACCTTTGCTGCACACCCTCTATAGAAGGTATATCATCCATTAGTACTATGCACCATGTATAGTTATTATCTCACCAGCACACTCTGTACTTATAGTCATTATTTTGGAACTTTATATGGTGATGTCCAGTGAATGGCATTATTACTGTCAAGTTCCCTATTATCAACATCCTGAGAGTCAACATTAACCAGGAATTCGGTGGGACCAACCACATGAGTAATATCATGCCTTCAGGAGCAGGCTAAGTATCTTGCACCAAGTGACTCACCTCCTTTCTAGCTCCGTTGGATTCCTGCTTGTTGATTATAACTCCACCTTCAACACCGTAATCGCAACCAAACTCACCTCCAAATCCTTGACCTAGGAGTCAGCACTCCCTTCTCCCACTAGACCCTCAACTACCTGATACATAGACCAGTGAGGATAGGCAACAAAACATCTTCCAGAATAATTCTCAACACCGGTGCCCACAAGTCGAGGGGGGAGGTATAGGGACAGGTGCATCTCTTGAGGAAAGTACCTCCTCCAACCTGTATATCGGCGAGACCAAAGCAGGCTCGGCATTCGTTTCGCTGAACACCTCTGCTCAGTCCTCCTAAACCTACCTGATCTCCCAGTTGCTCAACACTTTAACTCCCACTCCCATTCCCACTCTGACTTTTCTGTCCTGGGCCTCTTCCATTGTCAGAGTGAGGCCCAGCGCAAATTGGAGGAACAGCACCAGCTGCTCAGCTAGGCCACTACGGCAACACCTCTGTAAGTGACATGACCAAGTAGGACAAGGGCTGCCGCACATAGGAACACCACCATTTGGAAATGTATTATCATCACTGCAGGGCTGCCAACTCTCACGCATTGAGCATGAGACTAACGCATTTGAGGAAATTCTCATGCTCTCACGCTGATGACAGAAGTTCTCATGCTCAAAACAATTAAAAAAAAAAAAGAATAAATAAATAAAGTCACACTCCTGCACACTCACCAATGAGAATAGTTTTTTTGTCGGCGGGTTCCCTGTAAAGAACGAGCAATTTAATTGGCTTAAGCCCATCACACACTATTTAAAATGGCAATGTAGACAAAAATGTTGGAGAAACTCAGCGGGTGGGGCAGCATCTATGTCTGAATTTGACCCCTCTTCAGACTCAAGCATTTCTCCAGCATTTTTGTCTACCGCTCTACAGATGCTGCCTCACCCACATTCACATTCCCGTGCAGATGGTGTGAGAGGTGACACGGTGGTGGCCCCAGCACTAACCCCCCGCCCCCCCCGGCACCGCTCACACCTCCCACCCTCACCTGCGGCGGCTCTGTGGCCATCGGCTGCTCTGTCCACACCGCATGGAGTTGCCAGGAGCGAACCGGGTGAGTGGGGGCGTCGGTGCCGTCTCCGGAGCCGCGGGGATGAATCTCGGGCTATAGCTCCGCTCCGATGCCCAACCCCCGGGTCACTGACTCTCACCACCCCCGGAGGCCCGGGTCACTGACCCTCACCTCCCCCGGACCCCAGCTGGACACAGAGCATCTAGGCCAGCCCGCATTCCCGGGGAGGGGGGGGAGAGAGGGAAATGCTCCCTGGACATCGCCAAGTCTCCGTTCAGTCCAGGTGTTGTCGACGCTTCACTGACACACACTCTCACACACAACCTAACACACACCCTTACACACACACAAGGTTTAAAGGGATATGGGCCAAATGCAGATAAATGGGACTAGTTTAGATGGGGCATCTTGATCTGCATGGACAAGTTGGGATGAAGGGCCTGTTTCCATGCTGTAAGACTGTGACACACTGTAGAAAGGGTGAAATTGCTCTGGAGAGGATCCAGGGGCGATTTATGAACATATTGGTGGGGCTGGAATTTTTTTTTCACTTTGAAGAAAGATTTGATAACTGGGATTGTCTTCGCTGTAGCAATGGAGGTGAAGAAAAGGCTTAGTTGAGGTGAATAATATTATGAGAATAGGACCTGTTTCGCTTAACAAAGAGTGTAAGAAGGAACTGCAGATGGTGGTTTAAACTCAAGATAGACACTAAAAGCTGGAATAACCCAGCAGGACATGCGGCATCTCTGGAGAGAAAGAGTAGGTGATGTTTCGGGTCGAGACCTTCAGACTGAAGAGGTTGAAAACCAGCCATAAAACACAATGACTGTAGATGTGTGTTTTCCAACTAAGGGCAGAAATTATAATCATGTGTTCATCTTTATTGACGTGACACCACAATAAATATATTACAGAAAAAATAATTTAATGGGGTGGCACGGTGGCGCAGCGTCAGAGTTGCTGTCTTGCAGCACCACAGACCCAGATTTGATCCTGACTACGGGTGCTGTCTGTACAGTATTTGTACATTCTCCTTATGACCACATGGTTTTCTCTGGATATTCTGGTTTCTCCCACATCCGAAAGAAGTGTAGGTTTGTAGGTTAATTGGCTTCTGTAAATTGTCTGTGGCATGTAGGATACAACTGGTGTAAGGTAGGTTGCTGGTCGGTGTGGACTTGGTGGGCCGAAGGATCTGTTTCCATATATATATTTTACATATATATCTTAATTTCATTGAAACACATACGGTTGAATATGTGGCATTATTTTCGTCTTGTTTCTATAGTCAAAGGTTAAGGTTGATTGACTTATTTGTGCAGAACAGTGATGGGAGTCCAACTCCTCTTGCCTTGTTTCTAGGTTTTTGTTTCTCTATATATATGCATAACAGCATGAATTATAATCTGATTTCCATACATGAATATACTAAGGTCATTCATGTGCTACACCTGTTGATCAAAGCCTGGCTCTACTGTGGAATGGAATTAGGAATGTAATTTAGCCTAACCTTATTCATGCCTAATCCAATTTGAAGCATAAATGTTGCATTCAGGTAAAGACTAAAGGTTAAGGTTAAAACTAAGACTAAAGACTAAGGTTAAAAGACTCGCAACAGTATGCACCAGATTGCACAATTTCAAGCTGAAAAATGCAAAAGCTCCCTACCAAAAACACCCCTGCCCCCCCCCCCCCCCCCGGCTCAGTTACTACGCCCCCTCGCAATTTCAACTCTCGCCCAATGTTGGCAGCCCTGTCACTGGGTCTTAATCCTGGAACTCCCTTTGCAATAATTTATCTCCACAGAAGGAATGCAGCAGTTCAAGAAGGCAACACATCCCACCTTATCAATTACAAATCGGCAATACATTTCTAATGGGTAGGCACAGCAGCGATGGTTGCTGCCTTATAGCGCCAGAGACCCACTCTCAGTTCAATCGTGACTACGGGTGCTGCCTGTAAAGAGTTTAAAACTCCCTGTGACCATGTTGGTTTTCTCCGAGTGCTCCAGTTTTCTCCCACATTTCAAAGACGTGCAGGTTTATAGGTTAATTGGCTTCTGTAAATTGTCGCCAGTGTCTAGGATGGAATTAGTGTGTGGGAAAAATTGCTGGTCGGCATGGAGTCGGTGGCCAAAGGGTCTGTTTCCACATTGTATCTCTAAACTAAACAAAAACGTAAGAGAAATCTAACTTTCAGCATTCTACTGGCTGATCTTTGACACTGACAAAATTTACTGATTTATTTAATGTTGTCTTCTCTTCAAGTGCAGGACAAGATAGTCTTCATCCAATCTGCCTTCATCCTTTTGCTTTCCCCAGCAGGGGTCACTGAATAACCATAAACTCGTGGAATCACAGTCACGGTTGGGGTCAGCTGCTGCCCCTTGATCTTTGACACCGTCTGACTCGGTAACACATCCTATTTGTGCACTGACATATTCACTCAACAATCAAAAGGCAATATGAACACCAATGCTGCCAATGGGCATTGTGTTAAATTGTAAATGTGCATAGTTTACTCCAAACCTTGCTTAAAAATAGACCACGTTCAAATAAATTCTAAAGATATTTTTGAAAATTCAGTAATTTATTTTAGATTGGAAGTTTTCAAAGATTTGTATTTAAAATCACTGTTTAGGAAATGCATTTTTTGTCTGAAGAACAGTAATGTTGCCAGACAATTTACTGTTTTGGTCTATAATCTATAATTCATTGTAATCAATATTAGAAAGGATCAACTGTTGCAGAAGTAACTCATAGTTCTGGAACAACAACCTGTGGTGGAGATGCCTGTGAAGATTAGGTCCATATCACTGCATGTTTTCTCATATAACCAAGAGTGGGGATCAAAGCTGACAACTTCACGCCTGGCTACATCTCTATTTCTCATCAACATTTCCTTGTCCATATGTAACTTTAGATAATCTTCCCCACATTTTCCAATTGTGATTTTAACATATGTAGTAATCCATCAAGTTTGAGATGTGAATGTAATGCAGATCAAATATAACTTTCGGGATCAGCAAGATCTTTTATCTTGCATGTCCCGGATACACAAAATGCCAAACCTTAGCAACAATCTGGTGGAGGAACTCAGCAAGTCGAGCAGCATCTGTGGAGGGAAATGGAGAGTTGACATGGAGTTGGGACACTTCATAAGATTAAGTTATTTTTTGCACCAGTTTCCCACAATTTCAATCTCAGTGAACACAATCCCTTCCTCAAGCTTTATTTCTCAGCAACTGGGAATAGCATTTTCAGCTATACTTTGCCCCCAGTTGCCTTTAGCTCCCCTGCATGAGAGCAGTCGTTGTTTTCTTGTTCATTCAAACTGTGGCCATTGAATACCTTCAGGCATGGAGCCATGCAGCATGGAACTTTAAGTCTGCACCAACCACCAAACACCCTGTGCACTGATCCCATTCCATTCTCCCCCCCCCATTCTCATCAATTCTTCCCAGATCCTACCACTTACCAACACCAGGAGCAATTTTCAATGGCCAATTGACCTACCAATCATCTTGTCTTTGGTATGTGGGTGGATACCAGAGCAGTTTAAGGAATTCAGAGGAAGAACACAGAGACTCCATGCCAGCATAAGAGCCTGCAGATGCTGGAATCTAGAGAAATAAACAAATTGCTGGAAGAACTCAACAGGTTGAGCAACATCTGTGGAGGCAAAGGGACCATCTCTTCATCTCCACATATGCTACCTCACACATTAAGTTCTTCCAGCAGTTTTATATCCAGCTGCACACAGACAAAGGCTGAGGTCAGGATTGAACCCAGGTTACTGGAGCTACAAGTCAGCTCTAATAGCTGCACCACAGTGCACTGATGAGATTATGGGGAGAATAAAACATAGAATGAATATAAATGGATGATTAATGTTTGGCATGGATTCAGTGGGCCACAGGGCCTGTTTCCAGCTATATCTATTTATTACTCATGAAAATGCAAGTAATAGCTGTTTGTGCCATTCCATTTAGGTAATGGAGATTTTGATGGTGGAACTGATTTAGAATATGTTAGAAGCACATTTCCCTGGACAAACACAAAGCTTACCCTGTGAGTTAAACTAGAATAAATTTGCTGATATCTTGCAATGCTTTTCCTATATATTGGGAGCAGTTCCCAGTGCTGGTGCCCTCTGCTGTTGCCTAGTTAGTTACGTTTAGAGGGCACTAGGCATAACCCCATGAGTATAGATGTATCATGTATGATTTGCAATCCCAGAACACAAAGTGATCCCACATTTTAATGAGTTTGTGCATTAGTATTCCAGTTTTTGCCCTGGGCAGCATTCTGCATTACATGATTAGAAATCGTGTCTGGGTCTCAAGACGGGGCTGCAGCTAATGCTGGGGATATGCAAGCACGTCTGAAAGTTATTAGTGTTGATAATAATGCATGTTGACGTGTAGAAGAAGACAAAGTCTTCCCTTTGATGATTTAGTGAGGAATTATAATTAGAAGTTATGAGCAATACATCAAATCCACTCTGTTTTTCAGTGGATGTAATTTATTCATTAGTGGGAAAGTGACTCGCAAATTGAGGTTTGGGTTTTAGGCTGGCGTGACTTGGAAGCTGCTGCAAAGGTTGGAAAAGTGGTCAATATTGCTGCATGTTTTTAAATTTGGAAGCCTGTGTGACTGAGGCCACACTGGACAATATTTGTTGGTGCAATTCATTTAGAGTATTTCACACTTTCATCACATCCAAACAATTACATAATTCAGCAACAAATTGAGGTATATAAGAACGCGTGTGATCATGGAAGCCTTGTCATGTCATTCAATATCCCGTTTGCAAGAAGGAGATACCTGCATTAGAGACATCTCTGCTATTTGTTGGTTTATGGGATCAATGTTGTGTTTTGAAGGAAGCCGGGGAAATGGCAATAAGGATGGTTATATCGTTCCGCTTGAAGTGACCAGATATGAGGGGATCTCATGGATTTCATATTAGTCACTTACCTGTTGCTACTTTGTTATCAATGTATTTTGACAATTACATTAACTGATCACTCATTCCCCTGCACTTGGTGAGACTTTGGTATTCCTTCAGGGTGTTGAAACCCTGATACAAGAGGGAGCCTGCTCAGTTTTGAGCAAGCCATGGGAGTAACAAGTTAGGCAGGAGACTCTGGATCGAGGGATGCAAAACGTAGTCTCACTGTGTTTTCTTTAGCCATCAGCATGATGAGCATGAAGGTCCCATATATTCGCGTAAACTGAAGGGCTGGAGATGAGGTAGATTGACAGGAAGGAAACATGAGTGAGATAAAGACACCATCACAAGCTGGTTGTGCTGAATGGCCTGTTCCTCTTTCTTGAATTAGAAGTAATACACTTTGGCTGAGCTACAGAACATGAGAGGTATTTTAAGAATACAATAATGTACCTGACCTATGATATCTATTTTGCAGTAGCCAGGACTGGGAACAGTCTCACACAGGCCTCCTGGTCCACAGTACCTTGGTGCACTGGCCTTTGAAGGAGTTGCATGTCCTCTTTTCCCTTCTCCCTGCAAATAATTTTATTTTGCTTATATTTGGCTTGGGCAGTTTACAAATCAGCGGTATGAACATTGACCTCTAACTTCAAGAAACCTTTGCTTTCTCTCTCTCCATTCCACCCCAATCCTAGATCTCCGATCAGTCTGACTGTCCTCCTGATTACATTTTACCCTTGTATGCTTTGTTGTCAACTTCGCCAAGCTAACAATCATCTATTCAAACTTTTCCTTGAGCTTTGTCCCCTTTAATGTCTCGTTTTCACACCTTATCCTTCCATATCTCTGTCACCTTCTCCCCTGACTCGCAGTCTGAAGAAAGGTCTTAACCCGAAACGTCTCCAATTCCTTTTCTCCAGAGATGCTGCCTGTCCCGCTGAGTTACTCCAGCATTTTGTGTTTATCTTCGGTGCAAACCAGCATCTGCAGTTCCTTCCTACACAAATGATGTTATTTAATTAGCAGCTTCACTCACGCTGGAAGTCTGTCAAGAAATGCCACCTGAGGGAGGAATCAAGACATAAAACGCGAGTAGTTTTTAAATAAGATTGCCATGTGAGATGTATTATAAGTGTTTGTCCCGTGGATACACTGGTTGGAACGTAACTTTAAATAACCATTCACTGGCACTGTCTTTGCCTTTCATGTTTTGCATGAAGCTCGCTCACAAGGCAGCCTTGTGTCACCACCAGCGCTTAGAGAATAATGTGGGCACTGGTATAATATTCTCCTGACAATCTTTCAGTGCAAGATCACAATTAGGGTCAATTGATTGTGACCGTCGTACGGAATTGAAACTCATCAATGTTAAGTGTAAAAGACGTACCAAAAAAGCATTTTAAAGGAAACTGCATTTCCATACACTATCTATCAAAATAAAACTGAAATATTTAGCAGTCGCCTGATAAAAAGCGAGAACGTTTTATAACGGGGACATTGCCATTAGTGAAGAGTGAGACAAGACTGAGAAACTTCTGAACCAGTTTTTGCAGATCAGCAAGATGCCTTTGCTTCTGATGGAACAAAGCACAGTGCTTGCGTGTACACTCCTTTTCTGATTCAGTCACGGGTCGAACAATGCAGAAACATGCCCTTTGGCTTGCTGAGCTTTCCCCGACCACCAAGAACCCACTTCCACTATTTCCATCTCATTCTCTCTCCATTCTCATCAACTCTCCTGTTTACTCTCCTGACACCTACATACATGTAAGGGGCAGTTTACAGCAGTCTATCAACTTACCAGCTCACAAGACCTTGCGACGTGGGTGGAAACTGGAGCACCTGGAGGAAATGCATGTGATGATAGGGAGAACACACAAACAACACCAGCAGAAGTGGAGGATCAAACGCACATCCCTAGGACAATTAGCTAACTGTTCACTAATTATCTTGATGTACTGCCATGACCATCCTTTCAGGTCAAGTGCAATGCAAAAAGCAGGTGTGAAAGGAACAAAGTTTGACTATGTCAGTTTGACTTCAATCTTACATGTTGTGTTAGTAATTCATGAAAATCTGGAACATTTTCAACTGCAGTTTTGATTTATGGTAAATTATTCTCAGCAAGTTATACTTCTGTTATCCCTCCACTCCAGCTATGAGAAAATTAGAATTATATCTTTAAGGTCACTGGTGTGAAGAGTGCTTTGGAAAAACCTCATGAAGTTCATCCTTCCATCAACACAACTGGATTAATGCCAAAACATCATTTGTGAATTGCTGAACAGGCTGTCGCTCCTGACTCGATGGGGATCTGAGAGGGCTGTCATCAGAATTGATGATTTTCACGTGAAGTATTAAACAGCACCATTTAGTCATCCAGCCTTGCTGTCGCTGGTTGAAACTCATCATCCAGCAAATTGTTGATCCTTTGCCCAGTCCATTTGAACGATTACCTGGAGCTCCTGACTGCTGGTTTAGTCGGCCACTACTGGGTTGAGTGCTGGGAATGAGGTTAAAACAAGGGATTACTCTGCACTTGCAACTGAAAGATTTGCTATTACACAGCACTCTTCGCCACATTAGAGCATCCTGGTGCTTTGCAGCTAATAAGTATTTAAGCAGCATCATTACTGTTACAATGTAAGAAATGCAGCAGCTATATTGTCTGATGTAAGGATTGTGCTACTGTGAAATCCAGAGGCCTGAATTAACATAATTTTAAATATCCACTTTATGCACCATACTGTACACAGTACACATTTTCCATACGATCATAGCACCACAAATACAATCCATTCTTTAGCTATGTGTCAATGTCACTAATGTTTCATCTTTAAACAATTCATCAGTGAAGTATTTGAGAGACTGTTGCATAAGGCCCAGCCCCTCAGTGCTGAGTGGCAGCAGGACCTGAGACTGTGGTCCTTCTCCACAAAGCCTTCACAATGAAGGCAATGAGCTTTGGTGTATCCCTCAGCACGTACCCCTACACCTTGGAATGTGCTGGTCGGCTGAATTAATGACCCAGAGACCTGAGTTCAGACGCACTGTGTCGGTCATGAAATTTAAATTCAGTAAGCTATTTGAGAAGCCAGCTGCTTGTGTTTGTAATAATGATCATTGATTGGTGTAAAACCCATTTAATTGACTAATACACTTTGGGGGTTCGGGAGGCGGGTTTGGTGGAAGGCCTGCAATCCCTACCTGGCCTATTTGTGATCACATCCACCAATGTGGCTGAAGTGAATTTAAAAAATGCAGATGCCAGGAAGTTGAAATTAAAGCAGTAAAAGCTGGAAACACTCAACAGATTAAGAAGCGCCCATGGGAAGTGAAACAGAGCAAATGACCTGGACAGACAAAGAAGTCAAATCTGATCTCAACTGCTTCTAATTACCACATTAAGGTATTGGTCTCCCGCTATCACACTGGGTTGCAAAATCAAACAAAGGAAAAATATAAACTTGAAAAGTCTAACTTTTTATTGATTAGGGATGAAAATTATATTTTCTATCAGGGTTTTCCATTCCTTTGTATGTAGTAAGTAAAGTGTGCATCAGCTAATTGTTGGAAAACAGTGTGCTTTGAAAGCCATTCAGCACAGCTCAGCTCTGTACTAGCGAGAGAAAGAACAGCATTTTCAACAGCAAAATCAATGGAAAAGTTATGGATATACTCATTGAGATGCAGCATCTGAGGAGAGAGAAGCAGAGTAAACACAGTGTCAATGTATGCAAAGGAGTGTAATCGTACATGACTGGGCATATTACTTGTGATGTGTGGAGGGGTAGGGGGAGTGCCCCTGCATACAGCCCATGATTTATGTATTACATTTTTGCTCTAATGGCATTTACTCGTTGTTGTGTTGTCTTTGATATATGAAGCTGCTGCATGCTGTGGTGAAAAGTGCACCACTCTTGTGGATCAGAAGACTCCATATTTTTCCCAATTGTGTCAATTCATGAAATTAAGCTCAGCAAATTAGTTACTGGGAAAGTATCCTTTCCTAAATTGAGGATTGTTTGGAAATCGCGAAATAGACTTTATTCTGATTTTTTTTTCAAAAACATTGCATGAATTTCTTTACAATCACAGTGTAATTGGGTCTGTACATTTTAATGTGTAAGTATGTTTTGCATACAGAGGACTCTTGGCACCCAAGTGGTCCCCTTTGGATGATACAAAACTTCAAGAGACTTTTCCAGAGGGGTTTAACCCCTCAATGTTTAGCAGCAGAAGGACCTTAAACTGTAGTCCTTTCCCACAGAGCCTTTGCATGAGCTGCATCCAGCTTTACTGCATCCCTCAGATCTACCATTATAATCCAGAATGTGCCAGTCAGGAAGCATTCCCTTACAGACCCCTCACTGCATTGAAAGACCAACAAGTTTCAGACAGACTGTCACCATATTAATATGGTGCCTCTGTCACCATATTAATGATCTTCATAATGCATGATGTTTGGGTTCATATGTATTCCTGTGATCAGCCCTTATATCACAGAAACTTGTGCAAAACATCTGTTTGGGATGAACCTTGACAAAGTCTTCTGCATTCTTTTCCACTCCTTCTTTGGAAGTGCACGATCCACAAAGAAGTCTCATCCTCAAGAGTCGAGTGTTTTATTGTTATATGTACTGAAACAACGCAATGAAAATTGTACTTGCAGTAGCACAACCGGTCTGTAAGCGCAGTACTCAATAGATTATATAATAACAAGCAACGAAAAAAAAGTTCAATAAAGAAAAAAAAAATAGTTGGAAAAAAAACAGAGCCCAAAGTCCCTAGTGTGGCCAAGGCCTTTCTTAGTTTAGTTGGAGTTTGTTGTGTTCAATAACCTGATGGTTGTTGGGAAGAAGCTATTCCTGGATGTTTCCGGGCCAGTGTATCTTGGGAGTGAGACTCCGGCTGTGCAGCAAGGATCTGACAAGAATGTCCCCCTTATTCTCGCCAAGTGAGGTCATTCCTAACTTCAGGAAAAGCTGCACTTTGGAGATGCTATATACCAAAGACGTGTAGGAATGCTAACAAGTGCATTACTCACCTCAATTCAACCATTAGTAATCTGGGATCTTAAATATATTAAAATGCAGCCATTTCACAGGACAGATAAGCAGGATCATGTCAAAAGCTTGAATTTTGAGGGAAAGATTAAAGCATGGGGGACTATGTTCCTGCCACTGGGGATGAGGGAGCTTTGCCTTTATCCCCTGGGAGTGACCAAACTCTGTTCCTGTGCTGGGCATTGAGGGAGTTCTGTTCATGTCATTGAAGGTAATCAAGCTCTGCTCCTGTCCCCGGCTTTAAGGGATCTTTGCCTCCTGGGAGTGATGAAGTTCTACTCCTATCTCTACATTATTCCTCCCATACCCACCTCACAATTTTTCCACTCTTACTGCTGACAAATGCTAAAGCTCTACTTTAATACAAGTCTGCCCTAGGTATTGCCATTCACAATGCACAGCATCTCCAGCTGATTTAAATAAGAGTGGATGAACATCAGTGGATTTGCTGCGGCTGTGAATACAACAGTCCTTGTCGGAGCTGCTCTTGAATTAAGAGACAATCATGATTAAAATAATGCATGCATACGGTAGGTGTCCCATTGTTCAGGTGTTCTGCAATTAACCTTTGCCCTGCAAATTCTCCCTGAGATTGCATGCAGTTTGAGAGCTGAAATGTAAGAGTGAGGATTAATAGATAATTGTGTTCCTCTGTTTGACCCATATAAACTGTTAATTGTGGACCACTGAAATGGTGTGAGACAAACCTTCCCTTTCTAACTGCTCTAGCATCTCTGACATAATTCTGGTGAAATTTCACATAACCGGTACTTGCATTATCAATTGGTGCCTCAAAGCGCCTCTTTGTAAAGTGGTTTAGAACGTACAATAGCACTCAATGGCATCATAATGATGCACCTTGTCTTTCGGTTACTTTTGTGGTCGGGGCAGAGGAGATGGGGATGGTGCAGCAGAAATGATAGAACACCACAATATCTACTTTAGACTTCAGAGATTCAGCACGAAAACAAGCCATGCCGACCAACAATCACCCCGTACACTAGCAGTATCCTACACACGAGACACAATTTACAATTTTTACCGAAGCCAATTAGCTTCCAAACCTCTGTAAGAAAGAACTGCAGATGCTGGTTTAAATCAAAGGTAGACACAAAATGCTGGAGTAACTCAGCGGGTGAGGCAGCATCTCTGGAGAGAAGGAGTGGGTGATGTTTTGGGTCGAGACCCTTCTTCAGACTGAAGAAGGTTCTCGACCTGAAACGTCGCCCATTCCTTCTCTCCGGAGATGCTGCCTCACCCACTGAGTTACTCCAGCATTTTGTGTCAACCTCCAAACTTGTATGTAATTGGAATGTAGGAGGAAACCAGAGCACTTGGAGAAAACCCACATGGTTACAGGGAGAATGTACAAACTCCATACAGATAGCACCCATAGGCAGGATTGAACCGTAGTCTCTGGCGCAGTAAGGCATCAACTCTATCACTGCACCACTGTGCCGCCCTGATATATAAACTTGCACTTATATATTGTGGATAATGCGAATAATAGAGCCAGGATGTTTAGACGCCAGGATGTTAAAAATCTCTGAAATATGCAGGCAAAAAGGCACAATAAAATTACAACAGGCACGAAAAAGGCATTTATTGACAAAAAAGGCATAAAAAGGCATTTATTTACACCACCAAAATATGGTTTAAAATTATAATTATAAAGTTATACTGCATTAAATGACCAAAGTTGCCTGGTTGCACATAACTACCAGCAATCTTTCAAACTATCTGGTGTTAAACTGCCGTCTGTCAGACAGAATATGCTACAGTTGTGAAAAACTTCTTACTACCTCAGCTGAGGTCACTGGTGCATACCTGAAACAAGCTACAAACTCTACATTCATGTTGATCCCTTGTGCATTACAACTACCTTTGAGAACTTTAGCTATGTTTTGTATTTCTTCAAGATCTTTGTTAACTAAAATCACCCTCTCACATTTTACTTGTATGCTTTACCTACATCACCAAGAATTTTAAGTACAAAGTACAGCAAGTGAAGATGTAAACAACTGAGCAATAGCTGAGCTCTGACTTCTCCAATACTTCTGATGTCAAGAAATACTCCTTTGATGGTTGACCTGCCTCCAGTGTACATTGGCAACATATCTCCCCACAGCATCAGTTGCTTAGTCTATTGAGATCCATATTTTGTTGCATGCAAGTTCATCTCTAATTTTCTGCACAACAATGTTTAAGTTGCTGTCAACATAATATTTCCATAATGATGACTCTTTCCATAATGCTTGGTATATGTTCCTCTGTGTATTTCCCTAAAAAACCTCTGAGAGATTTGTTTTCCAATTTCCAGAGTGGAATTCCAGCATCAATGAATGTATTGCACAGATCACTCAAAAACTCAGATTTGCAACTGGAGCCAGCAGTAAATGTAGTGAGGAGACAAGCTTGCGTATTTCCTACCTTCAGTTTCTCTGCCGCCGACATGTGTTTAGCTGTCTATACATGCTGGGAGACGAAATATTTCTTCTCATGATTCACTGCTTTCTCACATGCTTTGCAAAACTGCACACAGTAGCCTGTAGAGAATGTATCACTCCTGTACACTCTCACCAAATCGTTCAGTTTTTTCCAAGGCATTGACTTGACTTAAGGCATTTTGACGCTTGCGGGGGTAGATCCTACAGGAGCGGGGATGCAGACCTCTACAGGCAGGCCAAGTACAAGCTGAGACGAGGAATCAGAGCTGCCAAGGAAAGTTACTCCGAGAAGTTGAGGAGCAAGTTCTCAGTAAATGAATCTTCTTCAGTGTGGAAGGGCTTGCAAGAAATCACAAGCTACAAGAGGAAAACTCCCCGCTCCTTGGACAATCGTCAGCTGACCAACGACCTGAACGAGTTCTACTGCAGGTTCAATAAACATAAACATAACCCTGGTACACCCACACCCCATCGCCAACCAACACTTAACACCTACTCACAGCTTGACTCCAGTTTGAAAAGACTGGACCCTTCCCCACCTACTCCTCCCCAATCACCACTTCACACCTACTTAAAGCATGACTTCAGTTCGCAAAGACTGGATCCTTTCCCACACACCTCTCTCTAATCACCACTTAATACTCACTTACAGCTGGGTTTCGCCCCGGTGGTGTAAATTTCTTGTAAGTTACGTTAAAATGGCAAAAAAAGGCTGATTTAGGCACTCAATCGTGAAAAAGGCATTATCTTCCTGAAATCATCAAAAAAGGCATGAAAAGGCACATGGTATTTATGGCAAAATCCTGGCTCTAGTGATTAAACATAACATAAATGTGCATTGTTAGATCATAAACAATTAAAATTTGACACCAAACCATGTTATTCATATTATAACTGATGACCAAAGTTTGGTCAAAGTGATAGGGTTTAATATAATAGCATGAACACGTAAGAGATAGACATTAGAGTTGCCCATGTGGCTCTCCGTAGTTGGTGTGTGAAATAAGATGATCAAGGCTGCTCTTTTATCTCATAGCAGAGCAGTAATCCCATATTCCTTGATTCCCTGAATATACAACTCTATTGGTCTCTCTCTTGAGTACATTCAGAGAATGAGTTCCACAGCCCTCTTGGGTGAAAAATTCAAAAATTACAACTATGGGTGGGGGAAGATATTTCTTTACATCTGTGTTCTGGATGGGCAACCTCTTGTGAAAAAATAAGAAATTGTGAGCCATGGTTGTGGACACCCCTGACTGGGGAAACATCATCCATACACACACCTACCAAGATATGTAACGATTTTACATGTTTCATTGAGGTTACCTCTTACTCCACTAACCTCAAAAGAGTAGGACTCTGTCTGCTAATCCCTGATCTGGTACAGCAGCATTTCTGGGTAGTGAAAAACTAAAACAACATCCTGCAAATGCAAAAAATATAAAGTAAAAATGTAAAATGTTGGGAACACTCAGCAGGTCAGGCAGCACCTGAAGAATGAAAAATAGGGATAACATTTCAAATTAAAGAATTTTTGTCAGGATGCTCACTTTGTGTCTCTTTCCACAGATACTACCGATTCTGCTGAGTGTTTCCTACATTTTCTTGATACAGGTTGTTCAGTTAGGGCAGGAGAGAAAGGTGAAAAGGGAGGAAATTGTAAAGAGTATATCGCAGAGTATGTCATTGATTGAGCAAAGAAAATCGGGTATAGATCGGAAGCCAGAAATGGAAGGGTGTGGGGATGGAGCAAGTGACAGACAGGGAAAGGGGAAGTTAACAGGGATTTGAGAAGATGGATAAAACACAATAACTCTTTGTTGCTGAAATATCAGCTAGTCCACACTGTTCTTGTTGCTGGGTAAGTAATTTATGTGTGGGCACCCTGCAGCCTGTCTCTCCACAAGGTAATCGATTTGTCTGGTTGCTCTGAACTTTTTTTCTCTCATTTATTATATTGTTTACAGAGTACTATGTTTCCAATTCTGTTGTGCTGCTGCAAGGATGAATTTCATTGTTCTAAGATAGACACAAAATGCTGGAGTAACTCAGCGGGACAGGCAGCATCTCTGGAGGGAAGAAATGGGTAACGTTTCAGGTTGCGACCCTTCTTCAAACTGAGGAAGTGAAGAATTGAACTGAAACATCACCTATTCATTTTCTCCAGAGATGCTACCTGTCCCGCTGAGTTACTCCAGCATTTTGTGTCTATCTTCGGTTTAAACCAGCATCTGCAGCTCCTGCCTACACATTTAATTGTACTGTCTGGGACAAATGACAATAAAACACTCTTGATTGTTCAGATGCAGATACAATGGTTCAAAGGTGAGCACGCTGGAATGAGACGCTTTGACTTGGGTGCCACGCTCATCCTATTTATTAGATTGCAACTGACGATTCAAGTCATGAAGTACTGCACAGAGTAAAAATATGTTTCAATCAACTGACAGAAGCAACAAATTTGTGAGCATAATGGCATTCAGATATTAGATTGGCTGTGGCTCAAAAAAATGTTCTTCCCAAGGCTTAAAATTGCTGAAAATTAGGTGCTAACTCATACAATTTGTAAATGAATATTAAGCATTGAAAGGTAGATTGAGCCTGCGGAACATGCAGAGTGTCGATGAGGCAAGCGCTTTTTAACTTGGCGAAGCTTGTTATCATCCAACAGTTCCTGCATGATGATTAGTGTCGCTATTGTTGTTGGACTACTTTACTCCACAGCCTTGCAGGTATTTCTGGTTTTACTCTCTGATCAACGCCCAGAATGTCTTACAATCTTCATAAAAACATAAACAGAAACCAGGCCAATCTGCCCTTTGCACCTGCTCTGTCGTTCAGTGAGATCACAGCTGACCTTTTACCTCTGCACCAATTTCCTCCATTAACCCCATTCTCTTGATAGGCAGATCTCGGTTTGTAGGCACAACATTCTGGAGTAAGTCAGCGGGACAGGCAGCATCTCTGGAGAGAAGGAATGGGTGACGTTTCAAGTCAAGACCCTTCTTCAGATCTAGGTCTCTGTTTCGTATATACTCACACACTGAGCCTTCAAAAATTTACCACCCTCAGTTTCTCCTCATCTCTGTCCTGAATGACTGACCCTTCATGTTGGCATTGTGAGCCCTGTTTCAAGTCACCCAGTCTCTCCGCTGCCAAGCCCTGTGAGAATTGAGTATTTTTCAATGAAAAAGTGTGTTTCAGTATCTGTAACCCCTCCTCCTCCGAAGCTGCCAATAAAAGCTTATTGTCGTGGGTCAGCACATCCCAAAGCACAAGGTATACAGTACATGCCTTGATTTCTGCACCGTAAATCTTTCTACCCTTGATAATTAGGATTGACTTGGAAGGACCTTGAACTTTGGGGCGGGACTGCATGCAGCAGGGAGCAGTAGTGTGGAGGTGTGGCTGCTTCTCTGTGTATTGCTATTTGTAGATTTTACAAGTAGTCATTGACAGATTGATTGCACTAAAAATGATGTGCCCAAACGAGTTCCCAAGCATGGCAAGAGTTCACTGTTTACTCTCAGCTTTTGATTTTTGAGTCGATGAGACCTTAAGATAACATTGTTGGTTATTCATAGCAAAACTCTCCAGGCAGTCTGTGCCAACGTGTTCCCAGCCTCTGAGGAATGTAATAGGGGGCTGTGATTGTTGCAGGCAATTTGAATGTATAACATATCCTGCAAGTTTACAGTGTCTTTCAGCCAGTACGTGACTCCTTGTACCTGGGCAGAATTCTGTCAAGCCTTTTCTGCAGAACTGTGCAGAACATGTTCAAGTCTTACCTGCCATGGATTCAAATGTCAAAGTGTTGGCCGTTCAATAACAAAATAGAAGCAAGCTGTGAATTTATTCAAGATGAACCAATTATAGGGGGATTATTTCTGAAATGCAATGATTTTTGTAATAGGAAATACTTTCTTGAAACAAAATCTAATGCTGTGAGGAACAGTGCTCAGTACAGCATGGAGATAGGTCATGGAATTTACAACGTTTTATTTTAATGGCTGCATTTGGGAAAAAATGCATAATTCTTGCAAACAAGGACAAAAGTAAGAGAACTGGAAAACTCGCTGTGTTTGTGCTCTGTGCAACTGGAAATCGATGAAGAGGATTGTGGAATTACAGTGCGTGACCCGAAGTATGTGATTTTCCCACTAACGCGCAGTCATGCCCAGCAGCATATGTGGGATGTTGTGTTTGCAATTCTCTTTCACGTCCTGTGAATGGCAGAGGACACCTATGCAGAACTGGCAGTGCAGCACTACTAATCAGGGTTAGTTAAGGTTACTCCCTAAATCTGGACAGCCAATCTCAGAGCAGATACAATAACTAATCATCATATCTTTCAGTTTAGAAAGATCTGTGGCTTAGTTACAAAAAAACACAAAGTAATGGAGTGCCTCAGAGGGTCAGACAGCATCTCTGGAGAACCTGGATAGGTGACGTTTTAGGTCGGGTCCCTTCTTCTGATTGTCATGGAGGGGTGTGGGGGGGGGGGGGGGGGGGGGAGGAAGCTGGAAGAGAGGGGGAGCAGGACAAAGCCTGGTAAATGATAGGTGGGTACAGGTGAGGATGTGTTGCACAACAACGTTGCAAAGGTCCACTTCATGAACCAGACGTGTTCACGGACCCAAATGGCCCAGCCAATGGCCTTTGTAAATTGAACCTTAAAATGCGTGAGCATCAAAATAAACAAGGGGGAGCTGAAGGCCATGTAGCAGAGAGGAAGACAAAATGTACCCAGTGATAAAGCAAGGTCATTATGGCTGGTGGGATTGCTCTGCTGGGAGCCAACTTAGGATTCAGAAATCAGAGGTGTAAAGGAACTTGGGAATGCAGGTGCAGGATTCCCAAAAGGTTAATTTGCAAGTTGATTCAGTAGTAAGGAAGGCAAACGCAATGTTAGCATTTATTTCGCAATGACTAAAATATAAAAGCAGGGATGTAAAGCTGAGGCTTTATAGGGCACTGGTCAGACCATATTTGGAGTATTGTGGAGCAGTTTTGGGCTCCATATCTGAAGAACAATGTGCTGCGTTTGACAGAGTCGAGAGATGGTTTACGAAAATGATCCTGGAGATGATTGGGTTACCATATGATGAGTGTTTAGATAGATCAGAATCAGAATCAGAATCACACTTTATTCGCCAAGTATGTTTTGCAACATACGAGGAATTTCATTGGCCAGGTCAGTCATACAATTAAAAGTAACAGATCACTTCAAAAACATATTTTAACATGAACATCCACCACAGTGACTCCTACACATTCCTCACTGTGTTGGAAGACAAAATAAAGTTCAAGTCCTTCCCTTAGTTCGTTCTTGGTCGTGGGCCTCGTGCCCCCCGTTGATGGGACGATCTTGACTCCCGTAGCTGGCGCGTTTGGGTCCTCTGCGTCGAGGCGATCTGCTGCCGCATCGAGGGGATGTCAGCTCGCCCGCGCTGGGCGATCGAACCTCGCGTCGGGGCTGGTGAATCTTCCACGACGTTGGAGCTTCCCGACTAGCCTCACCCGAGACTGCGAGCCCTTGATGGTGATTCCCCGGTGGTCGCGGTGGGAGCGATGCCAGGCAAGGGATCAGCTCTGATGTTAAGTCTGCGCCCCGTGGTGGGGCTCACGACAGTCCAAGGAGGCTTCCAGCTCCATTGATGGAAGGCTGCAGAGCCCAGAGAATGTGGTCCGAAAATCAATCACATCTCTGGGAAGGTAGGAACTTGAAAAAAGTTTCCCCCGATCCCCTCCCCCCTCCCCCTCATAAAACAAACCAAAGAAAATTAAAAACAAAACTTTTAACTAACTAAAAAATAACAAAAAGAATGAAAAAACGCACAGACTGCCGGCAGGGCAGCCATCTCCCCGGCGCCCCTGGTGGTAGATAGGATGTGGAGAGGAGAGGATGTTTACACTAGTGGGAGATGTGGAGAGGGATGTTTACACTAGTGGGAGCATCTAGGACCAGAGAGTAAAGCTTTAGAATATAAGGACGTATCTTTAGAAAGATGAGGATTTTTTTAAATCAGAGGGTGGTGAATCGATGGAATTCATAGTAACAGACAGCTGTGAAGGGGTGTAAAAGTAATACACACAGCACTGCCGGTTTGGCGCTGACAGGTTTAAATAGAGCGCTGTCAGTTTAACGTGGGAAATTAAACAGAGAGCTGTCGGCTGCAGCGCTATGGATTCTAAATATAGCGCTACTGGCTGCAGCACTATGGGCTTTACACATAGCGCTATGGCCACAGCACTATGGGTCACAGAAAGTTCGAGAAAATTCTCGTATAACAATGAGTCTTTGGAATTCTCTTTCTCAGTGGAACTTGAGCCTTTGTTTATTTTTCAGGCAGTGGTAGAATTCTGGATAAGCCTAGTGGTGAAAAGTTACCAGTGGGCAATTGGATTGCAATTACATTGGGATTGGCCTTGATCGAACGGAACGGTGGGTGGGCTCAATGAGCCGAGAGGGAGAGAGGGAGAGAGGGGTAAAGAGGGAGGGGTGGAGAGAGAGAGGGAGAGGGGAGGGAGAAGGAGGGAGGGAGAGAGGGAGAAGGAGGGAGGGAGAGATGGAGAAGGAGAGAGGGAGAGAGAAGGAGGGAATAAGAGAGGAGGGAGAGAAAAAAGGAAGGTGGGGAGAGAGGGAGGGGAAGAGGGAAGGAGGGAGGGAGGGGAAGGAGAGAGGGGGAGGGAGAGAGGGAGGGGCGGAGAGAGGGAGGGAGAGGGAGAGAGGTACAAAGAGAGGGGAGAGAGAGAGGGAGGGAAAGGGGAGGTAGAGAGAGAGAGAGAGGGGGAGGGAAGGAGGGATGGAGGGAGAGTGGGAGGGAGAGAGAGCAGAGACTGAGACACAAGAGCAGGTTGAAAAAACGAAGGCAACAAAAGCTGCTTGCATAACACTGTACAAGTGAGTAACAGAAGCAGGCAGATACTGTGCCGTTACATAGATCTGTGTTGTTAATGTGGGCCCGCGAAAAAAAACAACAAATAGTATGCAGGAAGCATTTTAAAAAAAATTTCAGGAAATACCATCAAATTCCAGGAAATTTGGGATTCTATTTAAGGGAAAACAAATTGAGGTATGGAAGCACTGGTTATAGCGAGTGGGCAGGAGAAAGGGGGTCAGATGGAAAGATCGATCAGCCATGTTTGAATGGCGGAGTAGACTCGATGGGTCGAATGGCCTACTTCTGCTCCTATAACATGAACTTATGAATTTAGAGTTGATGAGCTGAGTGGCCCCTTCTGTGTTGTTGTCAAGCACTTTGATTATATTAACGAGTTCTGTTACATTACCTCTCAGCATCAGTTTTCTGGAGTAAACAATCCCAGTACATAATTTTCTTCCCAGCACATGTATTAGCCTTGTAAATCATTTGTGCCTTCTTGAGTAACAACATCCTTTTATTAATATGGAGACCAGATTTAGTCACTGCTCCCGTGCAGAGCACTTAGGTTCTATACATATTCAATAAAACTTCCCCTCGATTCATTTCTGTCAAATGAAGCCCAAAACGTGCATTAATGTTATGATCTAATTAACCTGTACCAAATTATTATTATATACCGTGAACATCAGTGGTCCATGCACCGAGCCCCTGTCCAATTATTTGCCAAGCTGCAGAGCTGCCCTTTACCCTTCCTGTCCCCTTTTTGGAGTCTACCTAAAACCTGACACCTGTTTCCTGTCTTGACTAGCATCGAATTTAATGAAACATCCTCTGCACTCTTTTAAAAGGCCTTTTAAAATTTGAAACTCCTTATATCAGGCATTCTTGGGCGAGTATATTAAAAGTGATGTATCAGTTTGCATGCTTGTAAAAGTGACTGTCCTCGAGGTTTGAGATGGTGTTCTGCTTAAGTCCTTTGACATGAGCTGAAATATTACCTCCTGTCGATTGGAAACAAAGTGAATAAAAGTGCTGATTTTTTTTTTTAAATTGTAGATACTAGAGTCTGTAATAAAAACAAAAAATGCTGGAAACACTCAGCAGGTCAGGCAGCATCTGTGGAAAGAGAAGCAGTTAATGTTTCAGATACCAGTGCCAGAGAATAACATCATATTTACCTGAGGCTTGTTAGCTCTCCCTGGGTTCCAAATATTCTCAGTCAAAAGATTTTTGTGAGAATGCAGCTTTGTGCATAAACCAGACCTCAATAACATAAGCTTGGATTTATTTATGGTACCATTCGCAAGCTCAGAATGTCCCAACGCTCCTTATCACCACCTAAGTACATGTGTGAAATGTAACAATTGAAGGAAACAAGACAGTCAATTTTGTTCATTCAGGCCCACAAATGACAATGCAATGATGATCAGCTAATTGTTTCCTTTAATAATGCGGGGTTAATATTGGCCAAGACAATATTCTATTACCGAGGGTCGTGATGAAACAAATTGTCTAAAATCCAGCACTGTGCACATTTCATTCCAGGAGCTTGTTTTAATTAGGCCAACAAAGAAGGGCAGCTGGCAACCTTGATAAACTCCCCAGTTCCACATTGCAGCATTACTCTCGTACACTGGATTATGTAAATGTACGACAATTCTTTTTAGCCAGTTTGCAATCTGTCTTCCTGACACTGAATCCAGTTGAGGGATCGTAAGTGGGTGACCTATTCTTACCCAACGCATGGTAGAAAGCCAAAACAAGAGATTATGAGAGAATGAGTCTGCCAAAGGAAGGGATATTTGCATTTATATAGTGTCTTTTTCATCCTCAGAATGCACTAAAGCTATTTATGAACAATCATGTATTTTTGGTAGGGCTGTTACTGTTGTCATGTAGGAAGCTGTGCAAATGAGCCCCAGAGCCTTCAGCATTGAAATGACGGTGCCCTAATTGACAGCTACGGAGAAAACAAGCCAGCATTCATCCTAGTTTTGTACTGGGGTTTTTTATGAAATAGTCCTTTCATGAGTCTCTTGTTGTCATTTTCCAATTATTTCAGAGGACTGTCGCATGACAAATCTTATACAATTACTATTGAGCGATACTCTTGAGCAGAACCTGAAAATTGCAATCAAAGGTACTTGCTTGGCAGAGAATAGTCTTAAGTTATACAGCTCAGAAATAGGCCCTTAGGCCCAACCATGCCATACCGACCAAGATGCCCCATCTACATTAGTGACACCTGCCCGTGAAAGTCTGAAGAAGGGTCTCGACCCAAAACGTCACCTATTCCTTTTCTCCAGAGATGCTGTCTGACCTGCTGAGTTACTACAGCTTTTTGTGTCTATCTTCG
Organism: Okamejei kenojei; assembly: GCA_035221665.1. Lineage (NCBI taxonomy): Eukaryota > Metazoa > Chordata > Chondrichthyes > Rajiformes > Rajidae > Okamejei > Okamejei kenojei. The sequence goes on from CM069137.1 coordinate 57,437,407, forward strand.
GTTTAAACCAGTATCAGCAATTCCTTCCGACAATATCTATCCATTTCCCTCCACTGATGCAATCTGACACCCCTGGGGTAGGCATTGAGGGGTGGGGGGGGGGGGGGGGGGGGGGGGGATGTGTGTGGGGGGGGGGGGGGGGGGGGGGGATGTGTGGGGTTCTTATTCAAGATTCCAACATCTACAATCTCTTATGTTTACAATGGAAATTCTGATAGATTCTATTCAGGGCAAAGGCTACATGAGAAAAAACAAAATACTTAAATTCTCCGGAGACTCCACAATTGTTCTTTACTTTTGTCTGTTCACTAATGGCTGGCAAGACCAGCATTAATTGTCTATCCCTAACTGCCCTTGGGAAGGTGGTAGTGAGCTACCTTCCTGAAATGCTGCCATCCTTCTGGTGAAGGGGTCCCACAGCACTGCTGGAAAGGGAGTTCCAGGATTTAAACCCAGTGAATGAGGAACACCAGCATATTTCCAAAGCAGGTTGTTGTGTGGAGGGTGACTCACCCGAAAGGGCTGCTGGAATCTCTGCATGGAAGTGATAAAAGAGATGTCGGGACAGGTGTTGCATCTCCTGTAGTTGCAGGGGAAATGCTTAGGGAAAAGGTAGGTTAGGTTGAAAGGGATGAGAGTTGCAGGAGGTGCAAGTCGAAGGAGTAGCAGAGATAGTGGTAGCTTCTTGGGCAGTTGATGGGAAACTGGGTGGTAGAGGTAAACAGGGAAATTAGTGAGGAATGTGGACTTGATGGACCAAGTAGTTAGTTTTGTTATAACGAAATGAGCAGATTCTGGGATCTTGCAGGTATAGCCTGTCCCCACTGACAACTGCATATCATTCGTCCCATCATTAATATAGCACACAGCTGCCTACACTCCGATGAAAAGGATTGGCTCATGAAGGCCTGTTATACTTGTGTCAAGTATATTTATTGCTGTAATGCAACATTCTAGCAACCCCATGAAACAGCACTAGGCACAAATATGAGCTGCTAACACTTTGAGTCGCACACTCTTTCGTTCTAATCCTGAGTTGATTGCAGTCTCTTTCTAATCTCAACCTCTATAAGCCCGTAAAATGTTGTTTGGATCAGAATTGTGATAAAATATTAGTTTAAAATAAGCTGTAAAGACCATCTTTTAGCAGCACTTCAAATGCTCTGTTGCTGAAATTAATATTCTCAGTAACCAGTCCATGTCTGGAATGGAAGTTTGATATAGTATTCTTCATTCCACAAGGACACACCGTCCACTTCTTCCAGTTCAAATGCCGGTGATCTGTGAAGTTGGTTTGAGTACATGTACAAGATATTGCCAGAAGCATCACATCATCCTTGTAGATGGGCACACTAGCATAGTGGTTAATCTAGTAATTCAGCGGTTTAGACTAATGAACCAGAGACGAGAGTCTCAGGTCCCCCAGTGGCAGATGAGGAATATTAAATTCTGTTAATTAAATATATCTGGAGCTGACAAAAAAATGCTTGCATCTATCAGGGTGACCATTAAACTACTGGAGTGTTGGAAAAGCCCATCTGATGTTCTTTGGAGAAGGAAATCCATCACTCTTACCTGGTCTGGTCTGTGTATGACTGCACAGGCAGCGTGATAACTACCCTCGAAAACTGCCCAGCAAGCCACTCAGTTGAATCAAACTGCTGCATCAACGTGTAATAAGAATAAAACCAGATGAATCACCCAGCATCAACCTGAGCATGGGATTTAGAAAGAATAAAGGATGCCCACTTAAATGACCTTTCAAAGTCATCCTCACACACTTCACAAACCTTGCACCTGAAGTGGTGAGAGCTCTCTCGCAAATGCATCATAGTCCTGTTCACAAAATCAGTTAGAACCATAGGGTGCAGCAGAAAAACAGATCATTCTGCCCATTGAGACTGCACTGACCACGGCACACCTAGTTTGCACTTACCTTGCCCCGACCCATTTCATTCTCTCCATGATCCCATCTACTCACCCCTATTTTTTTTAAACTCAACACATTATTGCATTCAACATGAACGTCCCCCCACAACAGAATCAACATTTTCCACTGTGGGGAAAGGCATCAGAAAGTTCAGTCCTCTTCCTCTGTGATCACCCGAGGTCGGGGCCTATTTGTGGCCTCCGCAGCCAGTCCGATCTTTTCAGGCCCTCTTGCGTTGAGTGAACACTCCTCAGCGGCTTGGAAATGTCTGGAGCGGCCGCTTCTTCCCCGGAGACAGCGGCAACCGAGGTCCACAGGCCGTGCTGGTTGGAGCTCCGACTCTGGCGATCTCGGATCACAGGCTCTGCGGTTTTTAAATCCAGCGCCTCCCGTGGCTGGACGTCTGCAGCCACAGCTCCTCAGATATTGGAGTCGGCGGTCGAAGCACTCTGGAGCTTACCGCACAGACTTGTCTGTTACCATTCTTATGCCCACCAGCAGGAGAGGCCACTCAAGCGGGTGCGTGACCGTAGAATACAGGTGCGTGGGAGTAGTCCTCAGTGTCTGCATCAGTGACTACAGACCCCCGGAATTCATGTGGCATCAGGTCAAATGTGGGCAAGGAAACTCCTATCACCCAACGTTCTCCCTCAGCTGACCGGTTAGTGTTCCTCCATGCTGAAAAACACTTGGAAGAAATATTGTAGCTAGAAGGGGACAGAGTATATTCAATGATGGGAACCTCAATATCTGCGAGCTCCTCCACTGACTGAATTAGTGGAGGATATAGTACACCAACAAGGAAGCCAATAACAGGTTTAATCAGGTTCATAGGTTCTAGGAGCAGAAATAGGTCATTCGGCCCATCAAGTCTGCTCTGCCATGCAATCATGGCTGATCTATCTTTCCCGCTCGAACCCATTCTGCTGCCTTCTCCTCATAACCCCTGACACCCGTACTTATTAAGAATCTGTCAATCTCCGCCTTGAAAATATCCATTGATTTGGCCTCCAAAACCGTCTGTGGCAATTAATTCCACAGATTCACCACCCTCTGACTAAATAAATTCCTCTGCATCTCCTTTCTGGAGGTACGTCCTTTTATTCTGAGGCAATGGCCTCTAGATTCTGGTTAGAGAATTCCACAGATTCATCCTGCAGCACTGATTTACCATCGTGGAGCGGGCGATGCCTTATCGGGATCGCCGTGTGGAGTTCGGAGTGTTGGGCCTGCCGACTTTAACATCGTGGAGCTGTGGTCTGCAGAGCTTCCAGCCGCGGGCGGCGCTGACTTTAACATCGCGGAGTCCTGGGACCTCTTGTCGGGGGTTGCCAGCGTTGAATCTCCGCCCAGCTCGGCCTGGGGACTTCGGGGAACTTCCAGTAGGAAGTCACCAATTCGGAAACTCCAAGCCGCTGAAAGTGTTCTCTGTTCCGACGCTGGAGCTCTGATCATCTCGGCGAGAGGGCCTGAAGGCCCCGACCACGGGTGAACAAAGAGGAAGAGGACTGAACTTTATTGCCTTCCCTCACAGTGGGAAACGTTGATTCTGCTGTGGGGGGGGGATGTTTATGTTAAATACTATCGTGTATTGTGTTCTTTTTATTTGTATCGCTCTATGGTAGTTCAAATCTCACTGTACCAATTGGTGCATGTGATAATAAATGTCTCTTGAACTCTCATGAACACTTGAACTCTTGATCTGTGATAAACTCCTGCAAACCTCTGTCTTAAATGACTGTCGCTAATCTTGTAAATATCTCCCCTTATTTGAGGGTCTCCCGCCCAATTCTCCTGCCTTCTCCCCATAACTTCTGACATCCGTAGTAATCAAGATGTATGTATATGACTAATACTCTAATGAATAATATTGCATTTCACAATGTTAAGAGACAATAACATAAGCAAGTCAAAAGCTAGCCTCGTGAGGAGAGTCTATCGCTGATGAGCTGGGTTAAATGAAAGATTGGAGTGTGTGGTTATAGCCTCCAAGAAAAAAACCTACAATTTTTTAAATATGAAAGTAATAGCAGAAGGCAGAGGGGTCCTTCTCATGGGGTATGGTGTCCATCACCAGCATTGATGGTTGGTAAGGTGGAGAAGAGGAATGTGAGGCCACAGTTATAGAGAGGCTGAATGTGGTTACAACCACTTTCTCACTTGGAGGGTGAACAATAACAAGGAATGGTTGGATCAAATGGCTTTGACGTGCAATGTAACTATTGTAGCGCTAGAGCAGCTTAATTCAAAGGCTTTACGTTGTTTATCAAAGACAGTGGTTGAGATATTAAAATGGTCCCTTCAGGAAAAAGTATTGTTCATTTTAAGGGACGGACTCTATCCAATAATGTAAGCTGCATAAGAAAAGACAACACATTGCACACAGGTTGCAAATTAATACCCTCGAGTGTTAATTAGGACGATGGAAATAGATGCTTTGAGTGGCATTCCACTGGATCCTTTGAGGGTTGTTCCCCTCAGAATCATTTAGTCCAAATTTTTCATCCATGCTTTTTGCAAGACCTGAGTTCATAACAGGAGAAGAAAGTGCAGCATATGATCTTAACTTTACTACAGGAAAAAAATGGGTGATTAAACAATGCAGCAAAGTCTTGTTGGAAGTTAACTGACTTCTCAGCAATTGGTCTGAATTTTATATATTGTTTAAATATATTAATATGATATATTATTTAAAATATATTTTTTAACTTAATAAGATCTAATTGCTGTTTAGCCAGGAGTTTTTTTAACATCCATATTTCTCTACAGTGTGTGTGATTGACGTCCCCTCCATTACCATAACTGTTAGCAGGTAAAGGGAGGCTTTTAAAAATGAGGGAAGGAGAGTTCAGGGCCAACAAGTTCTTGTTATAGTGAAGAACAAGGCTGGCAGCATTGAGGAATGACTGACAAGTTATATTGAGACTGTTGTAGGACAAAGTAGAAAGCGCTAGTCAGGTACAGGCAGCTGGGATTAAGCAAAACACTTGACGAGTTCAAAGGATGTAGAAATATAGTTTAGTTTGGTTCAGTTTAGAGATACTGCGCGGAAATAGGCCTTTCGGCCCACCGGGTCCACGCCGACCAGCGAACCCTCATATTAACACTATCCTACACACACTGAAATTTTTTACATTTTTACATTTACCAAACCAATCAACCTACAAACCAGTACGTTTTTGGAGTATGGGAGGAAACTGAAGATCTTGGAGAAAACCAACGCAGGTCACGGGGGGAATGTACAAACTCTGTGCAGACAGCACCTGTAGTCGGGATTGAACCCTGGTGTCTGGCGCTGCAAGCCCTGTAATGCAGCAACTGTAAGGCTGCGTCACCATGCTGCCCCTTAAGGAAATTAAGAGGCAACAAGGATATATCTACAATTAGATATGTTAGGTAGATAGGTTGAAGGCTGGTGAAAGCTTAAATGAATACGTGCGTTTATTTACTGTGGAGAAGGTAATTGAAACTATGGAATTCAGGGAAGTGGTCCCTTCAGGAAAAAAGTATTGTTCATTTTAAGGGACGGAACATCCTGAAACATATTGCTATTATGAAAAAGGAAGTGATTGTAGTCTTGAGGTGCATAAAGGTGGATAAGTCTATGGTGCCTGACCAAGTGTATTCAAAGATGTTGTGGGAGGCTGTGGAATACATTGTTGGGACCCTAGCAAATGTTTTTGTAGCCATGGATGTGGTACCGGGAGACTGGAGGATGGGTAATGTTGTGCCTTTATTTAAGAAGGGCTGCAAGGGAACAACAGGCTAGTGAGCCTAATAACAGTGGCGGGTAGGTTATTGGAGGGAATATTGAGAGACAGGATATATCTGCAATTGGATAAACAAGGACTGAGTAGGAATGGTCAACATAGCTTCGTGCATGGGAAATTGTGCTTCAGAAATTTATTGAGTATTTTGCAGCAGTGACCAAGAGGATTGATGAGGACAGGGTGTATAGTGTTGTACAGATAGAGTTTATTAACATGGTCTCTCATGGTAGACTGGCCCTGAAGGTGAGATCACATGGGAACAGGGTGAGCTAGACAATTGAATACAACATTGGCTTGGTAGAAGGAGTCAGAGGGTGGTAATGGAGGATTATTTTTCAGGTTGGAAGTCTGTGACCAGTGGGGTACCATAAGGATCAATGCTGGGTCCTCTATTGTTTATCATGAATGTTAATAATTTAGATGCGAATGTAAGTAGCAAGATTAATAAGGTTGCAGATGATACCAAAATTGGTGGTGTGGTAGACAGTGAGGATGGTTATGTAAGGTTTCAACAGGATCTAGATCAGCTGAGAAAATAGGCTGATAGCCAAATACAGTGATGTATTTTGAAAAGTGAAAGCAGGGCAGGACTTACACAGTAAATGACAGTTCCCTGGAGACTATTGGATAACAGAGAGAATTAGGGAGTACAAGTACATGTTTCCCTGAAATTGACACAGGTAGACAATGTGGTGAAAAAGGATATAGCATGATTGCCTTCATTGAACGACACACCGAGTACAGGTTTTGGGACGTCATGTTACAACTGTTTATGATGTTGGTGACACTGCACGTGGATTACTGTGTGCATTTCTGATCGCCATACTACAAGGAGGCTTCCTCTGGAAGGTGTGCATAAATATTTCACAGGATCTTGTCTGGACAGGAGTGCTTGAGTAATAAGGATGAAATGGATAAGCTGGGACTGTTTTACCTGGAGTGAAGTAGACTGGGGGAAGACCTTGCAGACGTTTATAAAATCATGAGGGGCATGGATAGATGGATGGTCATTTTTTTTTCCCCATGGCAGGGGAGTCAAAAGCTAGTGGGCATAGATTTAAGATAAGAGAAGGAAATTTTAAAGGGCATTTGAGAGGCAAGTTTTTCACAATGAGGGTGGTGCATATATGTAATGAGCTGCATGAGGAAGCTGCGGAGGCAGATACAATTATGACATTTAAAATACATTTGGACACATTCATGGATAGGAGAGGTTTAGAGGGATGCAGACCTAATGCAGGTAAATGGGACTACCTCAGGAAGACACCTTGATTGGCATGGATGAGTTGAGCTGAAGAGCTTGTTTCTGTGCTGTATATCTCTATGATGCTATTAATGATTCACTCTTTCCCGCTTTAATGATGGTGACGTTCAGGCTACTCTAAAAACGCCTCCTAAATCTGCAACTTCTACTGCTAAGAAGGACAAAGGCAACAATGCATGGGGACACCACCACCTGCAGGATCCCCTTCAAGTCATGCACCATCCTGAAGGGAAATATATAAATGGGGTTAAATCCTGATATTCCTCCCCAAAAGCTCTGTGCAACTACTCTCGCCAGAAGACAAGCAGGGGTTCATCAATGCAGCTCACCATCACAAGGGCAATTGGGAATGAACGATAAATGCTGATCTTATCAACAACCATGCATCTCTATGCATTAACAGAACAAAAAGTACTGGAAATGTCAGAGTTGAAAATGGTTGTGCTGAGATTTCAACTCACGATTCCAGACAAGTTGTTCTAATTGCATGCTCTTTGTTTGAAAGAGCGATTTAACTAAAACTTCTCGATAGTTCTTTTTTCCCAATTGTCCTATATCTTACCCCTGGAAATTAATAAATCATTATCAAGCTGTCTTTTAAGCATTGCATCTTGTTATGCAAAGAGACAGTCAGAGACTGTACAGTTAATATGGGAACCATTCATGTACACAAAAACAGCCTTTATATGGCTTCCAAAAGTATTGCTGTGTACTAGTACTGATTGGTTCTGACATCACAACTATGAGAACAAACCCTGTAACACTGCTGGTAATTGTGATATCATTCGCAGCACGGAGCCACTTGACAGAAGCAATAAACGAAAATGATCCCTGTATTTAGCAAAGCCTAGCAGGTGATCGGTGGTTGTGGGTAGATGTGCAGATTAGTAGGTTAATTGCCTCTTATGTTGGTGACTGATGGGATTTAGGGTCAGGTTGTTGGGAATGTGTGGGGAGGAAAATTGGGTTTAATGTAGGATTGTTGTAGATGGGTGTTTGATGGTCACAATGTTCTAGTCTGCCAAATGCCTGTTTCTGTGCTGGATGACTCGATGACTCCATGGTCACATTTGATGGGCTGTCAAGTACTATCATACCATAAGAAAGGATGAAAAAACGACGTATTTGGGGATACTTTTCATCTCTGTGAGTTTGCTTAGAACAAATAAAGCACATTCAAGCTTTGGATCTGAGTGCCTTTCATCCATGATTTATTCGAAAATTAAGAAAAATAGCAGAAAATGCTGGAAACATGCATAAGGTCAGTGTTTCTGTGAAGAGAGAAACAAATGAACATTTCAGAGCAGAGACTCATCAATACTTCATGTTTCATCGTTTTCTGTATTTTAAAGCACATTGAACATGTTTTCACCACCATTCCAGACCATAACAACGCATCACAAAAATTTAACTCATGTTGCTGTTACCTTTCCTGTTCACTCTATCAAAGCCCTTTGTTGTTTTGGACACTCTTAGCCGCATAGCCTTTCCTCATTCTTAAACAGCAACCTCAACTTTCCTACTTTATCAGGGTGATACTATGAACTTTTCAAAAACACATATTATCTTACCTTGTGCTGTCCTGAAGCTTTGAATGTGGAAGATGGAAAGTAGGGATTATCACAGCTGTATAGCAGGACAACATTTTGCCTTTTTAAGTAAATTTTTCGGCAATGATAATTGTGCAGTAAACATTAAAATGTACGGTGCACGGTAAACTTATGGATGGTTCTGATGTCAACATTTACTTCTGAGAGTTACTGATGGGCTGAAGCAGTTACGCTGAGTACAAAGTAGGCTTGACTTCTACTGACAATGAGAGTATTTGCTGGTGATTTATTGCCAGGTTCCAACCCAGTCTTCGAACAGTGTGCCAGCCAAACCTGAGGTTTATTTATGCCCAGATGGTGCATCAGCCTTGGACAGCTGGTTCACACTATGCTTCTGAATCCAAGACGTGTCCTGCTTACATTGTCATATCTGACCCAGTTCATTGGTTAACTCGATGTGCTCTCTCACATTAATCCTGAAATGTAGGAAATCCATCATTAATAGATGAATGTTTTAGCCCTACTCTGAAAAAAGAAATATGCAAAAAATATTCTCTCCAATCATTCTTTCAAGAGTTTCAATATTTTATAAATTTCAATGACTCCAATAACCTGTACTGTGCCACATTCATTGATTTTTTTAAAAAAGGCAAGAAAAGTAATTTTTTTGCAGTAGGATTTTCTTCCTTATTACAACACAGTATCCAAGCCCAGCAGAGTAATCCCATCTGTCCCATTCCCGCATTCCTAATTTTACTGTCATCCTGTGGGTCAGGCAGCATCTCTGGAGAAAAGATTCCAGTGCCAACCTCGAAGGGCCAAATGGCCTACACCTGCACCTATTTTCTATGTTTATATGTTTTTCTGTTTCTACATGTCCATCTACTCCCTTTATGTGCTTCTGTCACTCACCAAGACCAGGGGTAATTTACAGTGGCCATTTAACAAACCAACTTGGTGGATATGGAAGAAGCTGGTTGGCAGGAACAATGTACAAACTCTATACCAAGAGCACCGGAGGTCAGGATCAATCTGCCTGCTGAATACAGTGCTTCCCAAAGCCTGTACTTCACCCTGCCTCTGAGATTGGGAAAGCACTTATGGGAGAATTTGCAGTTGCAATTCCAAAGATGATGGTTATCACTGGATGAGTACAATATATGGTTAGTTTTCTGTGGAGAGCCAGCAAACATTGGACAGGAGGTCCATCTAAACTTTTCCATCGTGGTACGAGGAGTTAGCACATTCACCTACCAAGACACAAAGGCAAATTTAAGGAAAGAAAGAGATTCCATTAATGTAGTAACTTTCACAATCTCAATATGAACCAACTCACCTTACAACAAAAGTACAGGTGCAATGTAGCAAATATTAGACTTGAGAGATACAGTGCGGAAGCAGGTTCTTCGGCCCACCAAGTCTGCACCGACCAGTGATCACCCTGTACACTAGCACTATCCCTACACTCCTACACTAACACACTAGGGACAATTTATAATTTCACTGAGGCCAATTAACATCTTTGGAGTGTGGGAGGAAACTGGAGCACCCGGAGAAAACCCATGTGGTCACAGGAGAATGTACAAACACCCATAGTCAAGATCAAACCTGAGCCTCTGGCACTGTAACTCCACCACTGCGCCACTTTGCCGCCCTAATTATGACCAATCTGTGCACAGAAAGCTCCTACTAACCGCAATGTGGATATCGCACAGCCGTGAAAGGTGTCATATAAGTTCAAATTATTTTTGTTAGTTCCTGCTCAGAAAACCTTTCAAGGTGGCAGTAAACTTTCAAAAGAAGGGTGAAACTGTAAAATCAGATCAGTTAAGTCTATTTGGCAGGGTTCTGGAATAAACAGTCTTCACAAAATAAGCTAAATGAAATGATTTAAGCTGACACCTCGTGACAAAATACGTTATAGAAAAGAATATTATATTTGTTCCTTCTATCCAGACAAACCATAACCACCCTCCAGCAACATTCTCATTTGTGAGCTATGTCTGCTTCACTCCTGGGAGTAAAACAATGTTTCTCTGCCCTCTGAAATATATTGTCTGATTATAGATTTCAGCAAAAGTATTGTGCTGCAACTATTTACTTAAATGGGAAAACTATCTTTGTCCAGCAAAATAGTTGGATACCAGATTGTTCAATATTTGCAGTCAGTGAGATTATTCAGTTTAAACCAGATTGGTCCCAGCAATCCACAAGGAACATCTTACTGTGTCTTTCCTCCTTTACTGCTGTGCACTGCACTTTCTCACATTGCTCCTCACAAGCGAATCAGAAGATGTAGCAAGCAGAAGATCCCACAGAAAAAAAAAAAATCTTCCAGGCTCGTAGACAGTAAAATAGACAAGTTATTCCTGTTTTCATGTTTTTGTTCAGCAACCACTTCATGTTTGTTGAGTAAAGTATGGTTAACTGTTCCGTTTTGAAGAAAGCAGTTGAACTGCAGGACCCAGTGATGTGCACAGCCCTGATATTTACATTAATTGCTTGTCAGAAGACAGCTGAGAACTAAATGCAGGTGAATGGCTTACATTCTCAATTGCAAAGGGCAAGAGTTTGTTTGGTTTGTGGTGGTAAAAATGGAAGAGACATGTAGACTCATGTCTGAGAGGTATACTAATAAGCTAAATGACTTGATTAAATCCAATAAGATCTGAATGTAATCTCGGCAAAGTGGCTGCTATAATGAAGGGGGACCTCGGAAGCAGTAATAAATGAGATTTATGATGGAGTGGGCTCCCACCGATCCTATCTTCGTATACCTGCAGAGCAAATGCAAGACTGTACCTGAAGCTAACCTTCATATGAGTTGGCAGTGGTTGAACACAATGATCTCATCATCAAGGGAATCAAGGACAGACCAGACTATAGGTATGGTTGGCTGATTTCCTTACCTGAAGGACCTGAGTGAACTAAATGGGTTTAATGCCAGTTACTTCGCTGCCATTACAGATATTATGTTTTTATCTTGGACTGCTTTGGTTATCAATGACGGCTATCAATGAAACTGTTTCAAAATTCAGTAATCAATGAACAACCATTGTTTAAAGCAAAATAGGGCAACATAAATGTGTCTTATGTTAACATTCCCTCCTGATTCTTTCTCAAGAGTTGATTGCATACCTGAAAGACTCACCTTCCATTTCTTGAGCTTGGTAGGGGGAGATGCAGCTAGTTGGTGGCTTTATTTGCCTCCTATTTCTCCTCACTCACGTACCCAAAAGTCACACATTAGTTCAAGGCAGGAGAACAAATTGCCCATGAGTCCCCTTGGATTCCCTGGCCCAAGATTCTCTGCCCCAGGGAGAAGGCACTCATAACATATCATCAGTATACTTCCATGAGATATTATGAATTTACAAAATATACAAGGACACACTGTGTCTACTGTATAATTTTAATAACCCCTGTTTACACCATCCTATCAGGATTACCGTCATATGAATTTGTTGGCTGCCTAGCGTACATGCAACGTAATCGAGAGATTCTTATAAATATTTATTCCTTTACATATCTTGTACTCCTCCACAGTTATAACTTGCCTATAAACTATCAATATTTTACTATTGTGCATTGCATTGATGGGATGATTAGAGAGAGCCTGTTTACCATGCCTTTTTCCATTTCTGTTTGTTTTAAATCTGAGCCTAGTCCACCTTTGAAGTTAATTTTCTGATAAAAATCCTGAATCTGCTTCATTACACATTGAATAGGGTTGTACCAAATTTCCCGCGATAACACACATTCTCCATTTTGGTCCTTCCTCGACTTCCCAATCCCTGCAAATTGATATAAACAGGCTGGAGAGGAAATGGTCATTTAATAATAGTGTTACAAATGACATTCACTTTGTCTTTAGCGCCCTCTACAATGGAATATGCTCATTTGGTGGTCTCAGATACTCTTTCCAATTCATCTCCAAAATCTCGGCCAGCACCTTTCAGTGATAAATGTTACTGTCTTATCAAGGTCAGTCGGAAAAGCCCTTTTGCATATCCCATAAATTTTACCCATGTGCCATTGATATGAGATTAATGCAATGGCGTTGAAGCAAGCACTGAGGCTTGTCTTAATTATGCTAAGGTTGCTGGTTCACGTTTCTCTTCATCTGTCTCTTGCTTTAGGGAACACTAAACAATGTGTCATTATATTGTCTATTCCACCATAATGGCAGCCTCATTTACAAAGTCATCAGATGTCTTATGACCTGTATCATCTAATAAATAAGGAAAATAATTTCAAATATGCCGGGGACCGTCGCAATAAGTTGACATATTGTCGCGACCTTGGAAAATGTTACAACACGGATGGAGAGTTAACAATTCTTTCTCTGGAAGGTTTGGTGATGATAGCACTCCTCTTGTGGCGTTTCACAATGCTGACATTCTTAGCTGTGTGGGTAAGGCAATAAGCTCAGTATCGCACGATAATTTTTAGCAGCTGCTTTTAAAGGGCATGCTTAAAAAAAATCTTGTCTGTTGAAGTGCATGGACAGGGCTGTGGGGAACAATTATAGTTGTAAAGCAGTGTATCCACCATATTACTCCATCGTTGGTTCTATTGTTCCAGTATTTCCCCGACCAGCACTTTTTTCTGAGCATTTTGGTCTCTGTTTGGTTCTGAATGTAACACCATGTAGAGTTGAAACAAAGGAGCACTGAATACAAGCCCCTTGGTTCAGTAACCAAGGGACAGATGACTAATGATTTCAGTTCTTGCTCGCAATCCCCATACATATATTGCATACATAACTCTGCTTCAAGGATACTGAATTGCGGGTATGGTTGTTTATGATGGATTTATTCATTTAAGGTTATTAATAAAGGAGCTAGGCTTTTGGGATGTATGGTCTCCTTAAACTTTGGGCAAAAATAGGTAGCAGAATGATGCAAAGAGTGCTGCTGCTTCAGACTTCCCACATCCCATAGACATGTGGATAGACACAAAATCCTGGAGTAAGTCAGTGGGACAGGCAGCATTTCTGGAGGGAAGGAATGGGTGATGTTTTGGATCGAGGTTCTCCTTCAGACTTCTTCCTTCTTTCCTTCTATCCAGAGGTGCTACCTGAGTTACTCCAGCATTTTGTATCTATCTTTGGTTTAAACCATTTAAACCAGCATTCCTACCAGAAACATGTGGGTTCACAGGTTAGTTTACCTGTGTGAACTGCTCCTAGTGTGCAGATGAAGGTCATAACCTGAGATAATAATATTGTGAACTTGTCTACTCTGGAGTTTAGAAGGAAGAGAGGGGCTCTTATTGAAACATATAAGATTATTAAGGGTTTGGACACACTAGAGGCAGGAAACATGTTCCCGATGTTGGGGGAGTGCAGAACCAGGGGCCACAGTTTAAGAATAAGGGGTAGGCTATTTAGAACGGAGACGAGGTAACACTTTTTCTCACAGAGATTTGTGAGTCTGTGGAATTCTCTGCCTCAGAGGGCGGTGGAGGCCGGTTCTCTTGATACTTTCAAGAGAGAGCTAGATAGGGCTTCAAGATAGTGGAGTCAGGGAATATGGGGAGAAGGCAGGAATGGGGTACTGATTGGGGATGATCAGCCATGATCACATTGAATGATGGTGCTGGCTCGAAGGGCCGAATGGCCTACTCCTGCTCCTTTTGTCTATTATCTATTGTCTATTGAAGGCTGGAGACCAGAATGAAGGGAAGTTGATGGAGGTGTGAAGAGAAACTGGATTGGTGTAGGTGGATGCCTGACAGTCTGCATCGACCTAATAGATTGAAGGGCCTCTTTCTGTGCTGTATAATCATGGCATAGAGGGGGCTTAAATACAGCTGTCTGTAAAGTTAGTGGAGGGTGTTTGATAATGAACGCACCAGCCATTGGCTCCGGTTTCCTAGATTTTGCACATCATTCCATTTTTCCGAATGATGAAGCCGACACTTTAATGGAAGTGAGATTAAAGTGCATGTGTGGGAATTACAATATTGATGTAAATGAGATTATGTTGCATTAATACTTGGGCTACCACTGTGGAGCTGAGACAGAACCATAGCTGATGTCACAGCAAGGAATTTAAGTGAATGCTTTTACAGATGGTGTCAAATACCTGCACAGAAACAGATTCAGCTTAATTATTATTTTGGGGGAGAGAGAGAGTGCGTCCATGTTCTTCTGTTCTCTTCCTGTATATGCCCCTGTTTTACAGTTAAAATAAAGAAAATTTGTTGCACAGTTTTTCAAGATCATGACTGCTGCACATTTTGAAAAAATAATTGGTAAGATGCTTTTTATCAACAGAATACATATTTTATTTACAGTACCAGCGAAGACAAGTTGTGCCAATTAATGCAACAACTGTATGAGGTGTAGAGTGCAATAAATTCCAAATGATTGTAAGGTCGGGGGCGAAGATTTAGTCTCAAGTCATATTGCTGAAACTCATTATCTTATTGTTCTTTGTGGAAGCTTGCTGTGTACAAATTGGCTACTGCATTTCATACACTTCTTGGTGAGGCCTGATGAGACCACTTCTGGAATATTGTGCATAGTCTGGTCTTCCTACCCAAATAAAAGGTACATTGCTTTAGAGAGAATGCAAGAAAGGTTCACCAAATCGATTCCTGGCATGGCAGAACTGTCATTTGGAAAGATTTAAAGCCGTCTGGGCTTATACTAATAAAAATATAGAAACATAGAATATAGGTGAAGGAGTAGGCCATTCGGCCCTTCGAGCCAGCACCGCCATTAAATATGATCATGGCTGATCATCCAAGATCAGTACCCCATTCCTGCTTTTTCCCCATATCCCTTGATTCCATTAGCTATACTCATTAGAGTTGAGCAAAATGGGAGGTGATCTCATTCAAACTGTGTAAACTTTCTAGGGGTCTTTGCAGGGTTGAAGTGGTGAGGCTCCTTGCTTATCATTGTATGTACTCATAATTTATGCATAAACATAGGAGGCATGATTAAGACGTTTACAAATGATGAACAAAATCAACAGTGTGGTTGATAATGTGGAAGAACAATCTTGAATGGATGAAGGCTGGAGAGGATTGATTGGGTCAACGCAATAGGAACAAATAGAATTCAGTCCCAGGAAGTGTGAGGTCATGCCATTGGAGAGAGCACAGGGACTACTTCTGTGGTTACAGACTGAAGTGCGGAGGATCTGATGCATGCACTCAGATCCCTGAAGGTCAGGCCAATAAGGTGGTCACTTCCTCTCTCCAACGGGATTTCTGCAACATCCTCTCTTGCTACATTCCTTCTCTCCAGTGATGCTGCCTGTCCTGCTGATTTACTCCAGCTTTTTGTGACTATC
The DNA here is from genome assembly GCA_035221665.1 of Okamejei kenojei. Classification (NCBI taxonomy): domain Eukaryota; kingdom Metazoa; phylum Chordata; class Chondrichthyes; order Rajiformes; family Rajidae; genus Okamejei; species Okamejei kenojei. The sequence continues at coordinate 57,453,228 of CM069137.1, forward strand.
TTCAGTTGGGAGGACTGCAGGACACTTGCATTTATTGCTGTCAGAGCAGGGAGGTTATGCTAGAATTTTATAAACCAGTAATTAGACCGCAGATGAGTATTATTCCAGTACACTATACTACTAGAACAATGTGTTATCACTAGGAGGCATGCAGAGGAGATTTTTGAGGATGTTGTCTTGTTAGGAGAATTATAAGAAGTGGCTGGCTAAATTGGGTCTTTTTTGGAACATAAAAAATGGAGGAGCATTTAATTACCATGCACACCATTTTGAGAACCCTGGAAGTGTGAACAAGGAGAACTTACTTATTTCACAGAGAGGTGCAAGCAGGAGGTCTCCAGTCATGACCAGGTTCCATTCCTGGGAACTATTCGTAACACAAACTATTAGTAAGCTGGAAATGAACAGAAACAGTGTGTGGGAGAGGATCACAGAAAAAGCTGTGATGCGAGAGCGAGCAGGTGTGGGATGCACGCTGTCTTCCAGCCTCACGGACTCAGTGAGCGAGCGACTCGGTGTGCCTCCCGGGACACACAGAAATGCCCTGTCCCAACGCAGCAGATTCTGTCTGCAGCCCCACAGCAGATGGCAAATCTACCTCCATCCACCCGACCAGTTCCCTAAACCTGCTCATCCTTATGTATGAGATTTCCATGTCGGGCATTCATAACGTGAACGACATCATCTTACAATAATTGAAACGATTAGAAGGGAGTTGAGGAAACATCTTTTCACCCACATAAATGCAGGAGGGCTGAAACTCACTTTGTGATGAGGCTGTGCAGACGAGAAACCTTGTTACATCTAAACGATGCCTGGACAAGAATATGAAGAGCAGCAAATGATAAGACTGCAGGCACAATGCTGGAAGTGGGACAAACCGAAACTGAATCACTTTTTGGCTGGCATTGTCACATTGGGCCAAATGGCCTCCATATTTCTTTGAATTCACACTCAACTAATTGGCGAAGGATTCACCAGCATCTGGTGCCTATGATCGTTCATGACAAGTGGCCTGCTGGGTAAAGCAGGATGAAGCTTGAAGCTCAGGAGTGCAAGGAACATTGAGTTATAATTTGCACATACAAATGTAAAAAAAATGTATGCACAATTAAATAACATAATTATAAAGTTAAATTAAATATCCTGGGATTATGGATGTTGGTGTAACCTTTGCTATTTTAGAATCACAGTTATCATTGATACAAGTAAAACCGTTAACAGTCTATGACAATAGAACAGTTATTATCCTCAGGATGAATATGGGGCTTTTGACTGATGAAAAACTGTAACTCAAAGACAATGTGGCTATTTAATATGTAGACGTTGCACTATTTCTTTGTGTTCCACATGTACTGATATTGTCGGAGCACAAGGCAACATTTTTACGTTCTCTCAGGCAACAGCAGGCAACAGCAGGGACCAGCTGTTCTTGTTTGCTGGTCAAGTCAACATTACATATGAGCTCAAAGAAAACTCAAGATTGCCAGAGTAATTCCACTCCCAGTCTATACTGCACAACTACAGTCCATTATCTTTTACTCAGCCAGCCAAACACAAAATTATCCAAAGACATGCACCTCGGGGGGAGGCAGGGTGGCACAGTGAGAGGAGCTGCAGCTTCACAGCGCCAGAGTATGTGGTTCAATCCTGACCCCGGATGCTCCCTGTGTCCACGTGCTCCAGTGATCTTCCACATCCTTAAAGCACGCAGTTTGGTGGATTAACCAGCCACTGTAGATTGCACTAGTATTTAGATGACTGATCCAGTCTGTGGGGGAGTTGATTAGAATATGGGGAGAATAATAAATGAAATGAATGGGATTAGTATACAGAGTGATTGATGGCGGATATGGAATTGGCGGGCTGGTAGGCCTGTTTCTGTGCTGTAGCTCTCTGTGTGAAGGTGCAAGTACGATTACAATATTTAAAAGATATCTGGCCAAACACAGGAAAATTGGACAATTTCAGAGTTCTTAGTCAGCCTGGATAGGTCAGGCTGTATGGCCTGTTTTATGCTGTATAACTATGACACCACAACTCATTAAAAGTATATCCACATTCCTCAAACACTACATAACATTTCGAAAAGACAACAAAAAAAGGTCAAACTGGGCTGGGGCCAATGTTCTTTTTTTAATGAAAATGGTGGGAAAGATGTGGCTGAAATGTTACTTTCAATAAAGCTTTGAGAGTGGGGCAAGAAAACACAAAGCTAAACTTTGAAATTAGACTGTTGTCGGGAAGTTGTTGTACACAAGTGTTGGGTGCCTTGAAATCAACGCAGAAACAGCAGTCTTTCTGGGTGGATGATGACATTGGATTATACGGAATGTTCAGCAGAAGCAGGCCATTCAGCCCAACCAGTGCACACTTCCCTCCTCACTCACAGCATTATTCTCTCCAATTCATATCCTATTCAGATCTAGTTTGCCCTTCACGGTGGTGTTCAACTGCTCCCTTTCCACATTACCACTCTACAGAGCACAGTTGCCTCTGTATTTCCTATTTAATATTTTAATGAACATGATATGTTGATGAGCTTGAGTTTTGCTCTTTCCCTTGTGCATAAATATGCACACTCTGTGTCTATTGTAAGCATCTGTGAATTGTAATCTCTTTTAGCCCTCCTCTCAAGAGAAGAGAGTATCAGCTAATCTTTCTTCTCTGGTAGGTATAACTTTGCAGGCTTCACTGTGTCCTTATAACTGCCTGCTGTACCTTTCAGGGTTAAAATCTCACCGCTTTTATCATCTCAAGGAAATCCCCCACAAACTGTTTTTGAAATGTTTTGATTTGTCTAATATCTCCTACTTAAGAATCTAAGTCAAAAAGAAAAATGCCTTTGACCAAAATGGTGAACACCTTTCTCAAGTTTACACAAGCCATCAGAGAGAGAAAGGACCAGAGGTATAGGAGGTTCTCGAACGGCACAGTGGAATTACGTGGAACGATCACTGAATATGATGTAGCACATTGAAGAAAGGGGGAATAAGAAGGTGTCTAATAATTTTCTTTATTAGCCTGTTTTTTTTTCAAAGGAAAACAAAGGATTTGTTAGGTTGGAAAACTTCCCTTTTGTTTCTACAATCAAATCTGCATTGATCCTATTAGTTTATGAGTGGAACAGCAGGAGATTAGCCCTACTGCAGTGGAACAATCAGTTTAGTAAATACAATAACCATTAATCGACTGCCCTGTGGGTATTATTAAAACTATTTAACACAGAGCAGACAAGGGCGTCATAGTATGTAATGTCTCCCTATTATCTGTTGAAAGGTCTTGGTGATGAAATAATGTTTAGTGAATAAATCTTTATGGACACTGCAACTGTGGCACAGATGGTTGCAATGAAACCTCAGTTGCGATTATAGCATTAATTAAAATGGGCTTTCATTTCAACTCTGGTGTTTCGTGTTTCTGTGCAAGTAAATGGATAAGTTCCACAATTTATGAGTTATCACCGTGGACCTGACCCACCACAAATCTGCACGGCAGCCTGAAACATTCACCAGTGTCCCTATTATTTAGCAATAATAATAGCATTGCCGTCATTTATTGATCAACCAAAACGAAATAGTTGCAGTTTTAAATGAGCAATACATAAATGCCATAAGCATTCTTGCCTCGCTGCATAAGCTGGATGCTTCTTGCGTCGCAGGGATAATTCAGAATTTCTCCACGTTTAATTCACCTGTAGGCGCTGCCACAGAATAAAGCTGCTTGCCGGTGATTTGATGAATGGCCGTGAAGTTGTAGCGTGTTTTGGGCATCTGGGTGTCTGTCTGTTACACTACAACATTGCGAGCAGATGGCAGTCGTTTTGAGCCGCGGTGGTGCCTGTCAGCATCAGCAGGGGTTACTCTGTTATATTCTGCACTACGAAGACATAGTGAGCAATGGGGAACGCTGCAGTGTAGTGTGACAGCAAATTGATTATCGGTGATTTCCATTGAGGGAGAAGCAAGCAGGCCGGCCCTTGCTGTTACTCAAATCCTCAGGCAGTGGGGAATCCCATTGGCAGTGTTCACTCAGAGTGAAGAAAACTTGGATTTGGTTTGATGACATAGAATGTGCATTCTTTGGGGTGGAGGGGGAGGGGGGGAGGGGGGAGGGGGAAGGTCACTGAAAAGGGAAAGAAAAAAGAGATGACAATGAAACACAAAATGCCGGAGGCAAGGAATAGGTGACGTTTCAGGTTGAAACCCTTCTTCAGACTGAGGGTCAGGGGAGAGGGAAACTAGAGGTAAGAAAACATTCAGAATAAATCAACCAGCACCGATGATCAAGGAAAGGTAGAGTCCTCAATAGTCAATTTTGGCTGTGGAAGAGCCTTTTCATACTTCTAGTTTCCCTCAGTCTGAAGAAGGGTTTTGACCCAAAACGTCACCCATTCCTTTCCTCCAGAGATGCTGCCTGACCCGCTGAGTTACTCCAGCAATTTTGTGTCTGTCATGGATATTTGCAAGGTGTCACACATAGATAAGGTGGTGAAGAAGCCTTTTGGCACACTGGCCTTCAACACTCAGGGAATTGATTATAGAAGTTGGGATGCTATGTTATAATTGTACAAGACATTGGTGAGGTCACACTTGGAATACCGTATTCCGTTTTGGTCATCCTGGTGTAGAAATGCCATTAAGCTGGAAAGAGCGCAGATAATTTATGAGGATCTTGCCAGGACTCGAGAATATGGTCTATGGGGAGAGGTTGAGTAGGCTAAGACTTTATTACTTGGAGTGCAGAAAGCTGAGGGGTTATCTTATAGGTATGTATAAATCATAAGGGGAATAGATAGCGCGTGTAGGTATTTGGGCAGGTACATGTATAGGAAATGTCCAGAGAGATAGAAGCCAAATGCAGGGAAATATAACCAGTTATGCATCTCGATCAGCATGGATGAGCTGGGTTAAAGGGTCAATTTCCATAGTGTATGACTGTGACGCTATGATTCTATGATAGGGGCACAGACCACACATGGGTCACAGAGTGTGTGGACACTACCAGGACCACTATCAGATCTCAGCTCTGCTGCAATTCTACCACATTCCCGATTTCCCTAATTTTCCTGACACTGACCTCACACAGCTGGTCTACATACTGTATCCTGACTCCAGATGCAAATCTGTTTCGTATCTGGCCCAGGTTCTTGAACCTTGACTTCAACCACACACCATGCATTGATTTTTCACTCTTTGCCAGCACAACACATCAGTGGCAATCTGTCTCACAGCAAACAGGAGAGAGCTTTGGTGGACCAAAGGATTGCTGGTCGGTGAGGACTCAGTGGGCCGAAGGGCCTGTTTCCGCACGGTATCTATAAACTAAACTAAGCTAAACTAAAATAACATTTATCAACACTCCCAGAAAAGCATGACTGGCCATGCAAGTGCACAGATCTGCTAATAGTAAGTCAGCAGATACCAAGGACTTTCATTGGCAGAGGATAGTAAATCCCTTTCAAAGTTCAGTTCCATTGATCAACTCTGAAAATGGAATGCAAAATGCTCGCTACTATAGCACATGTTTGGTGCTGTTTGAGTTTTGAACCGTTTTTATTGATGGTTGAGGATGAAGCATTGTCCAAGACTCTTATGCCCCTGTCCCACTTAGGAAACCTGAACGGAAACCTCTGGTGACTTTGCGCCCCACCCAAGGATTCCGTGCGGTTCCCAAAGGTTTTTGTCAGTCTTCCTAATGGTCGAAAGTGGTTTCCGTTTTAAAAATCTGTAATTTTTTATTCGAAGCCGGTTGCGATGCTAGTTGAAGGTAGTTGCCAGAGGACAAAAACCTCCGGGAACCGCACGGAAACATTGGGTGGGGTGCAAAGTCTCCAGAGGTTTCTGTTCGGGTTTCCTAAGTGGAACAGGGGCATTAAGGAGAACTACTTATGCCTAAGGACGAACACCGTGCAACGTGAGAAATCATTTGCTTGGGTGAGCAATGGCAGCTTTTTTCAGAAAGAATATACCAGCCCTGTCAACTGCCATAAGAGTTGCAGAAAGCTAATTTATTTAGCAAAAGTGTATTTGCTAAAGGAGATCAGATATTTTAATAATCGGCTGACAGTGATGAATGAATGAGAGGGAAAGCACATGGATTATCTCCAGAAGAATGGGAAAAGGGGCCATATTATTGGAGTGGAATAACTGAAAGAGACGTGCAGCATGCAATCCGGATTTGACGGTGAAGCACAGCAGGGCTTAGCTGCAGGAGGAGGGAGCATTTGTCAGTGTCGGCTATTGGAAATGACACGTTGATATGTGCAGATTGCTGTCTTTTGCTGTCTAAATATTGTTTCTGTGGCACACTCTCTAGCAGCTTCCCTAATGAAATCAGATTAGAGCATGGAAAGGTGCCTTGGTTTTGTCTTCACGTTCAGCTTGCTTTAAGTAAACAGACATGAAAGGGCAGGGTTGTTCCTTTGCCTCCACAACAATTACGCAGCTCGGTTACAAGATTACAGGGAAAATTAAAAGTGAAGGCCCAATCTTGTGCAATTTACACCACATGGAGTGGCTGGGTCACAGGGCTTTTGTTGTCTGCCTTGCATTTGCTGGATTTTCTGTGTGAATATTATAGAGAGCCACTGAAGATTTGCATGGAAGAGACAATCACTGGGAGGTCTGAATTGGAATTGTCAATAAAATCACCTGAGGGGAGGTACAGCACGTGAATTAATATTCAGCCATTCCTCAAGTTGCAAAACAATGCTTCCTGGAAAGCATTTTGTGCGACGGAATTTCACGAATTGCAAAGGAGGGGAAATTACATTGTGAGAATTTCAGTGATCCGATATGTGGAGAGTGGCGCGCTCTTCGTTATTGTGAGATGTAGCTTCTTAAATTGAACACACACGCTCCAAAGAATCAGTGGGATTTTGATGAAAATCTGTCAATCAAATGTTCAGGAATCAAGGAAGACTTGCAACATCTTGAAGAGTCTTTGATCTGAAATGTTTCTCTCCCCACACATGCTGCCTGACCCACTGAGAGTTTCCAGTGTTTGCTGTTTTTATTTCAGATTTCCAGCACTTGCAAATTTAGAGATTTTCACGCACATTTCTGTCAGTTAAGTATTTGTATGGAAGCACAGGAATTTCCTCACAGAACGACAAGCGATGATGTCCAATTAAATCTGTATTAGCAATGTTAGTGGAGGGAAATATGTGGTCCAGATCATTGGGAAGCACCTAGCCTGCTTTCAATTTAAATGAATCCTTCATGTGTGTCTTGGTCAGCACCACCTCACTCAGGATGGTGTTGAAGCTCTAATCTGGTCTTGTGCTTGGGTCCCAGGTCCACAACCTCATGAATCAAAGATAAAAATGCCACAGATGCTAACTTTTTAAAATTTTATTATCAATAGATTAATTTAATTTAGTTTAGTTCAGAGATACAGCGCGGAAACAGGCCCTTCGGCCCACTGAGTCCGCACCGACCAGCGAACCCCGCACATTAAAACTATCCTACACACAATGGGGACAATTTTACATTTACATCAAGCCAATTAGCCTACAAACCTGTATGTCTTTGGAGTGTGGGAGGAACACGGAATTCCCAGAGAAAACCCAGGCAGGTCATGGGGAGAATGTACAAACTCCATACAGACAGCACCTATAGTGAGTATTGAACATTGGATCTCTGCCGCTATAAGGCAGCAACTCTACCACGGTGCCACTGTACCGCACAAACAAAATGCAGACCCTCACCCTCCCCCAGATATATTTTACTTTGTTCTAAGACCATACAACAATGTTATATATAAATCTACAACTAGAAAGAATCCATGCAGGTATTTCTTCAGAAGCAATACAAAATTGTGGTGGAAGAGTGAGGGAGAAGTGTATGTCTGGAATTCTCAGTCCTGGAGTGTGGCGGACACCGGATCATGTGATGTATTTAAGGTTGAGATAGATCATATGTGAAAAATCCAGACATTCTGGGTTCTGGGAAATTGGCTCAGAAGAAGAATTGAGACCTGCATGGATCAGCTATGATCACTCTGAATGGTAGGGCTGGCTTGAGGGGCCTGGTGGTTAATTTCTACTGTTACTTTATTGTGTTCTGACAAGTAAAATCCCTCCTAAATGTTGGGTCTATTCTACTCCTGGAGGCTGTTCCATTTCAAATGCATTTTCATTTTATACATGATTAAAATCGCTTTGAGATTAATTTCTTCCTCAGAAAAGTGAACTGATTACAACTGTATGCAAGTCTAGAGCTGCAGGCTATCAGCGTGGGGTCTAACAAAGCACCTTAGAAACTTTGCTACTGCACATGTCTCAGATCGGAAGGAAAGCTTTTGATTCAGAGAAATGAGATGAAACATTTCTATAACAGGCACAGGGGACAATGGGTTCTCATCTTGGAAAGGGATTTTATAGGCCTAGAATCTCACACTGTGCCAATTCTAACTGTCTGATGCCTCTTTCATTCTAATCAGCCAAGTTTCCATCTCTGCATTTAATAAGCAATGCTTGAATCAAAATATAATGTACATCACGACATCCATGAGCCTGAAATTGATTACAATATCGCCTTATACGATAGCAGAGCATAGCTTACACCAGGTAACCTGAGCAAGATATTACCAGCAGTTTATCAGGGAGCAGTTTGTTATTTAAGTTTCCCCAGCAATGAGAAATTGGTTGCAAGCTGCTATTTAATACTAGGTCCATTTATATTTCCAGTTGGATGCGCTTTCATTCAGAAACCAGCACATGAATATAACTCATTCCTACCGCTTCTGCATTTTATAATTAATTCACATCATTGGTAATTACTTGTGCAATTTCATATTGGTCATTATCTCTGTGTGGAAAAATGCACCATTGACATTGCTGAGGGTGACATTTGTCAGAGCTTCCTGTGATAGTATCATAGTAGTTAGCTACCCCTTAGAGATTAGACATTCCCAGGTTTGATCATAAGGTCATAAGTGAGAGTAGAATTAGGCCATTCAGCCCATCAAGACTATTCCACCATTCAATCATGGCTGGTCTATCTCTCCCTTCTCACCCCATTCTCCTGCCTTCTCCCCATAACCTCTGACACTTGTACTAATCAAAAATCTATCTACCTTTGCCTTAAAAAAAATCCACTGACTGTTTCTACAGCCTTCTGTGGCAAAGAAGTCCACAGATTCACAACCCTCTGAAGAAATACATTTCTCCTTGTCTTCCTAAAAGAATGTACTTAAATTCTGGCAATGACCTCTGAACTCTGCCACTAGTGGAAACATCCTCTCAACATCCACTTTATCCAAGCTTTTGATCTCCCTATTGATTAGGTCACTGCAATTGCTTCAGTCCCACAGGGATTGGAAATAGGGCTAACAGAGTGCACTGTCCAGCAATACCGCTGGAATAATATGTGGGCAGAGGTAGGATTTGACTTTGTTCTGTTTGCCTTGAGATATCTCTATCTCAACTTACATGTGAGAAATACCTGCTTGGCTGGGGCATTGGGGCAATAACCAGTCCCAGCAATCAACAATATTGAAATATGTAGAAGTATCCAATGCCGCTCAAAGAATTCTCCAATGTAATCCCCAGCAACATTAAACATCAAAGTACCCAATCTGTGCGTTTGATGTTTTACGTAAATTTTCCATAATTTGTGGTTTGTTATGTGATCTTTTATGTATTCACTGTTAATTAAGGACTTTGAAAACTAGCAAATCAATTATTTCTTTATCAACAATTAACAGCTGACGACATCTAAGGAACAGACTTATTTATCTAATTTACAAGGCTGAATGGGGGTGGGGGGGGGGGGATCGTGGAAGTCAAAGTCAGAGAGAGGTACCCCATCCAGTTGGAGGGTGTCAACATATGCGCCATTATAGCGCAGCTTGTAGAGCTGCTGCCTCACAGTGCCAGAGACCCTTGTTCGATCCTGACGTCAAGTGATGTCCGTGTGGAGTTTGCATGTTCTCTCTGTGACCACGTTGGGTTCCTCTGGCTGAACTGGTTTCCTCCCTCATCTCAAAGACGTGTGGGTTTGTAGGTTAATTGGCTTCTCTAAATTGCCCCAAATACACAGGGAATGGATGAGAAAGTGGGGTGACATAGAACTAGTGTGAATGGTAATTAATGGCCAGCATTGACTTGGTGGGTTGAAAAACTTGTTTTGTGTGAATGGAAGTGCTATTCCATGACTTGGATCCTGCTTTTTATTGGGAGAATATTACTTTTGGCAAAAAAGTATCCACACAGATGTTCAGTGAATTAAATCTTATTTGAAGTTTGTGAGCCTTTTGCTTCTTGGTATTACCATTCATATCAATATTGGCACCACTGAGGAAGGCCATCCTTTGTGACTTACATTGGGAGATGATCTTCTACCTTTCTTCACTGCCGCTAATACATTTGACATGTTAAGTGGTGGTTTAAGAGCGATTTTACAATTTCACAATTTTTTAGAGATACTATGTGAAAACAGGCCCTTCGGGCCAACGACTCTTCGCTGACCAATGATCATCCTTACACTAGCTCTATCCTTTCCACTAGAAACAATTTACAGAGGCCAATTGTCCTACAAACCTGCATGTCTTTGGAAATGAAGGAGGAAACCAGAGCACCCGGAGGAATCCCACGCGGTCACAGGGAGAACGTATAAACTCCATACAGATAGCACCTGTGGTCAGGCAGGTCTCTGGTGATGTAAGACAGCAACTCTACTGATGTATCACTGTGTCGCCCAGAAATAAACAATTTTGTTCCTGCAGTGGTTAAAGACGCTATGTGGCTTGTCACTTTGAAAGAGCTTTTAACCCGTTTACAAAAAATGGGATTTAATAACACATGAAAAGATACCACGAAGGAACATTCATATCCTGAAGATGTTCTAAAGTGTTACTGTATCAAGTGAAGTTGATTGAAGAAGGGTCTCGACCCAAAATGTCATTTGTCTACTACTCCCTACTGATGTTGCCTGACCTGCTCAGTTCCTTCAGCAGTTTGTTTTTGCTCCAGATTCCAACAACTGCAGCCTCTTGAGTCTTTCTTTTTTTTCTTTTTTTTTAATATTTTTATTTATTAGAGGTAAATACATCAATGTACTTCACATATATATTGTTACAATCATTGTACCCCATAATTTTATGGCTTTTAAAGAAAAAAAATAGAAAGAAAGAGAGTGAAATAGGTGAAAAGAGTTGTGATAGTGAAAGAGCATGCCAAAGGGGAGAAGAAACCCTTGGTCAAAGAATTAGAGAAAGGGAGTTAAGAGATAGACCCTAAAAAAAAGGAAAAGGAAAAAAAAAGAAAAAGTCAGTTACTATGTTATATATATCACGCAAAAGGAATCCACCAACTCGATAGTTTTTCATCCCCCCCCTACCAAGGCCCACCCTATCTTTGTAGTAATTCTATAAATGCAGACCATGTCTGATAGAAAGCATTCTGATTTTCCTTCCAGGCGGAGTCTCATATCTTCCAGATGTAGAGTTTCAAACATAGTTGTAATCCACATATTTAATGTTGGTATAGGAACATTTTTCCAGAATTTTAAGATTAGTTTTTTTCCTATTATTAAGCCGTAATCAAATCAATTATTTTGATACGCATTTAATTCGGAACTACCTTCTGTCATTCCAAAAATAATCCATTCTGGCTTTGGTGTCATTTTTATTTTAAAAAGTTTTGTGAAAATTTCAAAGATTTCAATCCAAAACCTTTGAATTTTTGTACAAAAGATGAATGAGTGCGCTATAGTAGCTTCTTGACAGTGGCATTTATCACAAATTGGTGAAACGTTAGGGAAAAATTTATTTAATTTAGTTTTTGAGTAGTATAATCTGTGTATAATTTTAAATTGTATTAAAGTGTGTCTTTTGTTAATCGAACATTTGTGCACATTTAATAAGTATTCTTTCCACCTTTCATTGGCAATTTTTATGCTTAGGTCGTTTTCCCATTCACTTCTAATACTTTCCATTGTTGGTATTACTGCATTTAGTATAATATTATATATATGTGAAATTAAATTTGGTGATTCCGCCTTTGTATTCATTACTTCATCTAGTAAGTCTAATGGCATTTTGTGAAATTCATGTGCATGTTTTTTCAAATAATCACATAATTGGACATATTTAAAATACTGATTGTTACCCAGATTGTATTTTAGTTGTAATTGTTTAAATGATAATAGTTTTCCCGTATCATATAAATCTCCCAAAGTTTTAATTCCTGCTCTTTCCCATTGTATAAATGCTTTGTCTATAATCGAGGGTTTAAACAGAGGGTTTTTAGCAATTGGAGATATGCGAGATAAGTTTCTTAATTTTAAATTGTATTTTATTTGTTTCCAAATTCTGATTGTACTATGTATAATTGGGTTTTTGTTGTAGTTTGTATTATTCACCGTCATTGGTGAAAGAAGGATCGCACCAATATTAAAGGGGGAGCAGTCCTCTTTCTCCATAATGATCCATTCCAGTTGATGAAGAGAATTATCCAACAATTGAATCATATTTCTAATATTTATCGACCAATAATAATACACAAAATTAGTGAGAGTTAATCCCCCTACTACTTTGGGTTTATTCAGGTGTGGTCTTTGTATTCTATGGGTCTTATAATCTCAAATAAAATTTGTAATATCTGAGTCCAATTTAAAAAAAAAACTTTTTGGGTAGATATAGTGGGATTGAATGGAACACGTATAGAATTTGTGGTAGAAACATCATTTTTATGGCATTTATTCGACCTATTAAGGACATCGGGAGCGTTTTCCAGAATTTAATTAAATTATGTAATTTCTTAAGTACAGGGTTATAGTTTGCTTTAAACATGTCTTGATATCTTCTAGTAATTTCGATGCCCAAGTATTAAAATTTTTCCCCAGCTATTTTAAAAGGAAATTGTACGAGATGTATAGAATCTTTCGGTTTTATTGACATGATTTCACTTTTATTCCAGTTTATTCTGTAACCTGAAAATGAACCGAAATCCGCAATTAAATTTAAAATGTTGGATATAGTGATATGAGGCTTTGTGATGTACAAAAGTACATCATCAGCGTATAATGATATTTTATAAACAATAAAATATTCTCTGCATCCAGCGAAATAATTGCGATGTTTGGATCTTTAGTTTGGTGCGCGTGCCTTATTTTAAGCAGACCTCTCAAATTATTAAATGAATGTCTCTTAGGGATAAACCCCGTTTGATCCGGATGTATTAGTTTAATTACATACTTACTTAATCTTCTTGCTAATATTTTTACTAATATTTTTTTATCTGTATTTAACAACGCGATAGCTCTATAGGATCCAGGTTCTTCCTCATCTTTATATTTCTTAAGTATTAATGTAATCGTAGATTCTGCTAATGTATCAGGTAATATTTGTTCTCTGAAAGCGTGTGTGTACATTTTCTGTAGACGAGGACTAAATATATCGTAAAACTTTTATAGAATTCATTACTAAATCCGTCGGGACCTGGTGTTTTTCCATTTTTTAATGAGAATATTGTTTCTTCTATTTCCTTATTTGAGATTTATGCTCCAAATTCCTCTTGTTCCTGCAATTCTAGTTTGGGAAGATTGCAATTATCCAGAAACTCAGTGACTGCGTTGGTATCCATTGTCGTTTTGGATGTATACAAATTCTCATAAAATTGCACAAATCTTTTATTAATTTCATTCAGTAATGTTAATACTTCCCCTGTCTGATTTAATCTTTAAAATCGTGCGTTCCTTTTCTCATTTTTTTAATTGGCGTGCGAGAAGTTTATGAGGCTTCTCCCCAAATTCAAACTGTTCCTGTCTTGTAATTTTGAATAATCTTATAATTTTCTCTGATAGTAATTTACTTAATTTGAATGTTAGTATTAATATTTTATTGTGTTTATCCATGGACGGGTCTTTAGCATTATCTATATCCAATTGTCTAATTTGTTCCTCTAGCTGCCGTTGTTCATTCTTATTTTTTTATATTCTGAAAGGCTTGGTATGAGATTATAACACCTCTAATAAAAGCTTTGAAAGATTCCCATAATAATGTAGGTGGTGTGTCTGGCGTATCATTTATTTCGAAAAAAAGATCCATTTGCTGTCTTAGATATATACTCCCTTGCGGGTCTTTTAAAATTTGGGGGTTATACCTCCAGAACGATGTATTCTTAGACATGCCTTGTATTTTAAAAAAAAGTTAGGGGGGAATGATCTGAAATCGTATTTGTGTGGTATTTTGGGTTAAGAGTAAATGGAATTAATTTTGTGTCTACCAGGAAATAACCTATACCTGAATGTCTTTTGTACCAATGAATAAAACAAATATTCCTTGCCTGTCGGTTTTGCAATCCTCCAAACATCGGTTATATTTGTATTTTTTATATATGTGTTTAAAAGTTCACTAATTTTAGATTTCGTATTACCTCGTTGCTTTTGACTGGATTTATCTAAATAAGGATCTAAGACACAGTTAAAGTCTTCCCCAATTATAACATTCTGGTAATTATATTCTGCAATTATATTCAAAATGTTATTAAAAAAATGCGGATTATCAAAGTTAGGCGCATATATATTTACCAATGTGATTGGGATTGTATGGATCTGTAACTATCAAATATCTCCCATCCTTATCTGTTAAGGTATTTTTCTGTTTAAATGGTATATCTTTGCAAATCATGATGGACGTGCCTCTGGATTTTGATGTGTATGACGAATGAAAAGTTTGACCTATCCAGTTGGCCCTCAATCTAACTTGATCTTGAACTTTAAGATGCGTTTCTTGGAGGAAGATAACATCTGACAAATGCTTTCAGCTGTGCTAAAATCTTACCCCTTTTAATACGTTCGTTAGCCCCCCTAATATTCAACTGCAAAATGAGATTCCTCCCGATTTATTTTGTTTAGCGTCTTGCATTTTGACTAGGTTTAGTACCTATGTATCTTGCGGTGCATCCGTACCTCAGGTCTTTAAGCAATGGGGGAACAGTCAACCTACCAAGTTCAGTTTGTGGATTCCTTTTGCGATTATCCTTGAATAAAAAAAACACACATGTGATTAATTGTGATAGTAAAAAAAACAATAGTAAAAGTGAAAATACAGTGACCGAGCTTGTCGGCACTGTAATAAGTGGCCCACCTGTTGGTGGGAGAAAACATTATATCGATTTCCATTGTCGATGTTAATAAACAAACAAATAGCTCTGTTCCCTCAATAAGTCATAACATATCCATACTAGAGCGGAGCTGATTCCAAATCAGCTATATAATACCTAATTGCAGTATATATATCCATTTCATATGTATTCCCAAATATATCTAACTGTTTTATCTACAGAGTGTTAAGCATCAGTTTTTACCTCGATAATAATCAGCTATTGGTTGAAGGGGCTACCTAGGGCAGGCTTCTGGCTCTTGAGTCTTTCAAGGGAAGTTACTGTGTTTATGTGCTTAAATGGCATGCAAACATACTAAGTGTTTCTCTGATTATATACCCTGAATAAGTGATGAAGGAAACAGCCTTCTTAATTTTTCAATTTGAAACATTTTATCAATTATTTCTCTTTGGATTAAGCTGTTTCTTATTTTGCTCATTATGCACCAGTTTAGTTTTCAATTAGCATGCGGTGTATCAAAGTAAACATGATCACAGCAGCTTAACTCTGTTTGGAATACTTTGTCACTAATTCAGCATTATTATTTATTAATACGTTGACCAGACCAGAAGCAGGCAAATAAAAAGATGGAAGTGTTTGCATATAAACAAGGGAAACAAGGGAAGATGTTATCCATGATTAAGTTACTCAGATAATTATAATAATTTCTCCATCTCTCCAATTAATACATTGCAAAGCAACTGGCTTTTATACCAGATAAATTCAAACGTTTATTGTAACAATTTCATGACGCAAAGGCAGATTCCTGTTGATCTTCTTGCTTTTTTCTCATACACGGTTTAATCCCCAGGGAATATGGTCATTGCTCACCAAATGAAACCTCACTTCTTTAAGCAGATGGGGGACTTCAGAAAACTGGCTTCAGAACTGAGGCTATAGAGTGGTTGCAAATGACAAATGAATATCAGAAAAAAATGGAGTCGCTGGAAATTTGAAATAAGAACAGAAAATATTGGAAACACTCAGCAAGTAAGTCAGCATATGTGGAACAAGAAGCAATGAGCATTTCGGGTTGAGGCCTTTCATCAGAACTGGGGAAGAGGGAAAACAAGTTAGTAATGTGTAGGAAGGAACGGCAGATATTACAAGTTGGTATTTGATTGTAGAGAATAATGACCAACATTTGAATAATATTTGGAAATTGGCAAGTGATAGGAGGCACTTTCAAAGTGTTCTTGATCTGCCTGTGTGTGTCAGAATCTCAATCATGACCCAGCATCAAGGCGGCCATTCACACTAGTTCTATGTTATCCCACTTTCGCCTCCACACTATATACACTGGGGGCAATTTACAGAGGGCAATTAACCTACAAACCCAGTGCCTTTGGGATATGGCAGGAAATTGGAGCACCCAGAGGAAACCCACACATTCACAGAGAATGTGCAAGCTCCACACAGGCAGCACCCTAGGTCTGGATCAAACCCGGGTCTCTGGCACTTTGAGGTAGCAGCTCTTTCATCTGCGCCACTATGATGCCCCAAATTCTTTAAAATAATTTTCATTCTTCAGTGTTAATTTTGTGAAGTAAATTATGCTCTCATGCAGAAAAGTATTCTGAAATATTGAATTATCCAAATTTACAACACAGAAGGGGGCCTTTTGACCCATTGTCTCCATACCTCCCCAATCTACCTCCCAACGTGAGGCCTGATTAACCAAAGGAAGAGCACAGTTCAACTAAAATCAAAACAGAAAATCCTGGAACTATCCTACACCGACTCAGTACATGCAATGAATCCTGATCACCATATTGTCATTGTCTACAGTATATTTGCATCTCATTTAAAGACTTCCACCATTATTAGTGATCCATCAGAATTACATGTCGGAGTTACTTTCATTTGGCCATGGTCTCTGCTCCTGGTACTTGCTCACCTAATAATCCCAGAGAGTCTCTCTCCCCAGACGATACCGTGGTTTAACTTAGCATTTATAATTTTGGGAAATGCTCGCTGTTCTTGCTTTTTGCTGAGGTTGCTTTCAACAGCAGAGAGCATCTATCACTCTGGTGTAATTTTCACCACCATTCCAAGTCCAACTCAATTGATCATTTGACCTTGTTACCTAACGTTTCATTATCAGAGCGAGGCAATGCTGCAAACCACATTTTATTCTGCAGTGATTCTATTTTACGATTCACTGATTCAGTGATCGCTGATTTTGTGATGGGCTACCCATCAGTTCACCTGACACTGACTCCTTGCACAGAGGAGATAGAAGAGGGGCTGGCGGCAGAATCAGGGGTCATTGGTGACAGCAGTTAATGTAAAGGATGTCGTTTGGACCGAGGAACAGGCTGCGTTTTGAGCACTGGGGGAGATTGCAGACACCTGACAACCATGAACGTTTACACAAGATGCTGGAATTGTGAGCAAAATAACAAAGTGCTGGAGGGACTCAGCAAGTAGGGCAACATTTGGGGGATGGAACTGCGGAAGCTGGTTTAAACTGAAGATAGACACAAAAAGCTGGAGTAACTCAGCGAGTCAGATAGCATCTCTGGAGAAAAGATATAGATGATGTTTCGGGTCAAGACCCCTCATCAGATCCAGTCATCTATTCCTTTTCTCCAGAGATGCTGTTTGACCGGCTGAGTTACTCCAGCTTTTTGTGTCTATGGACAGAGAATGTTCCGTATTGGGACCCTTTTTCAGGTTGATTGTAGTCGGGGGAAGATAGTTGGGAAAGAGAGATGGGGGCGGCACAAAGTCTGGCCCGTGAAAGGTGGATACAAGTGAGGGGGGTATGTTTTGCAGATGGGTGCGGTAAGTGACAAAGGGTAGAGGTGAAAAAGAGACAAAAGGGTGTCAGGTAAGGACCACCCATCTGCTAATTATCGCCTTCCTCACCTCCATCAGCCTATACTTGTTAGGCATTGTCCCGTCCCTACCTCCCTTTTCCACCTTCCCCTCCCCTGCTCTTATTAAAGAAGGGCCCCAACCCAAAACATTGTTTGTCTCATCACTCCACAGATGCTGCCTGACCTGCTGAATTCCTCCAACCCTTTGTTTTTTTCAATCACTAATGTTTACATCACTTATCTTGCAATTACCTGATTTTAGTTTGTCTTCATTAAACTGAAGCACAGCATAAATCTGAAAAACCACTGTCTTGATAATTCAGAAACCAAAATGGTGTGGTACCTGCCTCACTCATTAATGTGAAATGTGAGCCAGGGGAGTCATGCGGGATGAGCGGAGAAAATCCAGTGGCCGGAATGTGACAAGAGTTGGGATTGGGGGTCAGAATATGAGGGGTCTGAACATGGATAGGTGTGCAGCTAGAGTGCCTGTACATTTCCTGTTCCCATTAAACTCATCAGGTTCATTGAAACATTTGTTATACGACCATCCAACATATTAAAAACGTGAAATATAAATATGTCTGGATATTAATGATATTGAACCAAAAATCTGGAAACTGCTCGCCATGCAAGAAAGGGGAGGCTTATCTAAGTTTTACTGTTTTGAATCAATCAGTTGCTCTAAACAAACAGTAAAAGGGAATCTGCGGCATTATCTAGAGTATCAGGCCTGAGGTTGGTGCTTACAGCAAGCTGGGTATTAGTGTGAAGAATAAAGGTATCACTACACAAACGTCTATGTAATTATCCCACTTGGTGGTTATACCCTGCTGTCTAACTGGATAGTTTTTTTGTATCCATTTTTGTGGTCTGAGAAATGCAGGCAAGACCCCCATTTAATACCCAACCCTAGACGCCCATGAGAAAGTGGTGGTGAGCCGCCATCTTGAATCTTTGCAGTCCTTCTGATGAAGTTGCTCCCATGATGCTCATGAACAGGGAGCACCAGGACTTAGATCCAGCAGTGATGGAGGATGGGTGATGTATTTCCAAATCAGGATGGTGTGCGACTTGGGTAGGGGAACGTCCATGTGGTGGAGTTCTCATACACCTGGTGCTCTTGACCATCTTGGCAGCAGACGTTGCGGGTTTGGTTCCTTCCTTGGGTTGCAGAATAACCCACAGTGGTTTTGTAACTTACAACTTGACTATTTCTGCTCGTAATTGAGAAGTTGTATGAGATAGACCGTAAGATCATGAGTCTGAACTGAAATGTCACCCATTCCTCTCTCCAAAGATGCTGCCTGTCCCGCTGAGTTACACCAGCATTTTCTGTCTATTTTCTATCAGACCATAAGACATAAGAGCAGAATTAGGCTATTTGGTTTCTAGTGGATCCTAGCAGAGCTGATCCTCACCCTCAACAACTTCTCCTTAGACTCCTCCCACTTCCTCCAAGTTCAAGGCGTAGCTATGGACACCTACATTGGTCCCAGCTATGCCTGGCACTTTGTAGGGTACGTTGAACAATCCCCGTTCCAGGCGTAAACTTGCCCTATCCCCAAACTCTGTTACATTGATGACTGCAATGGTGCTACCTCCTGCACCCATGCAGAACTCATGGACTTCATCAACTTCACCACCAGTTTTCATCCTGCACTCAAATTTATCTGGACCATCTCCAACACCTCCCTCCCCTTTCTTGATCTCACAGTCTCCATCACAAGAAATAGACTATTGACTGACATCTATTACAAATGCACTGACTCCCACAACTATTTCGACTACACTTCTCCCACCCTGCTTCATGCAAAGAATCTATCCCCTACTCCCAATTCCTCCATCTATGCCGCATCTGCGCACAAGATGAGGTGTTCCATACTAGAACATTTGATATGTCCTCATTCTTTAGGGAACGGAGCCGTGAGGGGGGAGGGTTGCTATTTGTATACATTAGGTTTGCAGCAAAGAATTTCACTGTGCCTAATCACGTGACAATAAAGTATTCCACTTCATTCTAAAGTATTCCATTTCATTCACCTCTCCCACCATAGATGAGGCCCTCACTTGTGTCTCCTGCATACTTCACAGCTCTGCCCTTGCTCACCCTCCCCCGAGTCACAACAGAGACCCCCTAATTCTTACTTTCCACCCCATCAGCCGTCGCAAACAACACATAATCCTCCAAAATTTTTGCCACCTCCAACGGGATCCCACTAAAAGCCATATTTTCTCATCTCCACCCCTTTCCACCTTCCACAGAGACCGTTCCCTCTGCAACTCCCTGGGTAACTCATTCCTTCCCACGCAAACCACCTCCTCCCCAGGTACCTTCCCCTGCAACTGCAGAAGATGCAACACCTGTCACTATACCTCCTCCCTCGACTCTGTCGGACCCCGACAGTCTTTTCAGGTTAGGCAGAGGTTCACTTGCACCTCCTTCAACCTCATCTGCGGTATCCGTTGTTCAAGATGTGGGCTCATACCGGCAAGACCAAACGCAGACTGGGCAATTGTTTCGCAGAACACCTTTGCTCAGCCCACATGAACCAACCTGATCTCCCAGTTGCTGGACACTTTAATTCTCTTGCCCATTCCTATACAGACCTTTTTGTCCTTGGTCTCCTCCATTGTCAGAGTGAGGCTTAATGCAAATTGGAGGAACAGCATCTCATATTTGGCTTGGGCAGCTTACAGCCCTGTGGAATGAATGTTGATTTATCTCACTTAAGGTAACCCTGGCATTCCCTCTCTCTCTATTCCTCCCTCACCCAAGTTACACTAGCTTCTCATTTTTACCCTACAAACAGCCTGTTTCCTTCAGCATCGTTACTTTTTTGCATATCTTTCATTAATTGTTCCTTCTCTCTCCACATCAATGTCTATATCTCTCGTTTCCCTTATCCCTAACCAGTCTGAAGCAGGGTGTTGCCCCGAAATGTACGTCACCCATTCCTTCCTTCCAGAGATGCTGCCTGTCCCGTTGAGTTACTTCAGCTTTTTGTGTATCTATTCAGCCCATCAAGTCTGCTTCATCATTCGATCATGGCCGATCTATTTTTCACTCTCAACCACATTTTCCTGCTTTCTCCATGTAGCCTTCAACCCCCTCTCCCCCCACCCCCCACCTCCCCCCCCCCCCCCATTAATCATTGCACGAGGTAGAGGAGCCAACCTCATCCTCGTACATAAATAAGAAAGCAATACCAATATCTCCATCTACAGTAAGTAAGGATATCCCTCTATCTTTGATACATTTTAAAGATTGTGTGCAGCACAAACCAAGTACACCAGTTTCATTCTAATGGGTTTGAAGGAAGTCTTTGATTTTAGTTTTACCAGATTTAGAAATGTAGCTTGTTCGGCAGCAATCACGAGCAGCTGAGAAATATTGGAGTTCCACCACGCGAGATTTTAATTTGTCTTTCAGAGAACAATGCGTAGATTGTTCATTGAGCGTTATTAATGTTCACTGATAATTACATAGCTTGCAAAATAAAGACAGTGCACCTGCGCTCACGATTCATGGTGAGTCCCTCTCACATTCCTTGATATTATTTCCTCTGCATTTTACCTATAAATTATACGTTTTTACCTTCACATGAGGGGAAATTTAACATTAAGAAAGAAAGAAATGTTGCCCTATTTTCGCTGAGTTGTGAATTATTTACTCATTTGCAGCATTTGCAAACCATGGCTTCATTTTAAAGTTTTCAACATAAAAGGCCATTATGTTGTTAGGATTGGTGACTGGAACAAGAGGCTTCATTCTGAACCCTTTGAACCCTGTTCTGCTATTATTTTGTTTGTGGTTGACCTGTATTTGAACTCCATCCTCTTGCTAAATTCTTTGGTCCTTTTAGTCATACAGCAGAGAAGCTGGCCCCTGAACCTACCAGCTCCACACTAACCAGCAAACACCATTTAAAATAATCCTACATTAATCTTACTTAATTCATCCCGCATTCTGTTCAGTTCATTTTATTGTCATATGTGCTGAGTTACAGTGAAAAGCTTTTGTTGCATGTTAACCAGTCTGTAGAAAGACTGAGTTCTTCGAACCAGTCTGAAGAAGGGTCTCGACCCGAAACGTCGCCTATCTCCTTCGCTCCTTAGATGCTGCTGCACCCACTGAGTTTCTCCAGCTTTTTGTGTAACCCTGCAGAAAGACAATACATGATTACAATTGAGCCGTTTACAGTGTATAGATACATGATAAGGGAATAACAATTAGTGGAAGGTAAAGCCATAAAAGTCTGATCAAGGATAGTCTGAGGGTCATCAAAGAGGTAGAGTAGATAAACATTGCTCTCTGGTTGTGGTAGGATGATTCAATTGCCTGACATGTCGCAGCTACACTCGTACCACCTGCCTGCATCTGGTCCACACCCCTCCAACCCTGTCCTATCCATGTACTTGTCTAACTTTCTTAAGTGTTGGCATAGTCCATGCCTCAACTAGCTCCTCAGGCAGCTTGCTCCATACACCCACCACCCTTTGTGTAAAAAAGTTACGCCTCAGATTCCTATTAAATCTTTTCCACTTCACCTTAAACCTATGTCGTCTGGTACTCGATTCCTCTACTCTGGGCAAGGGACTCTGTGCATCTACCCAATCTATTCCTTATGATTTTATACACCTATAAGATCACTCCTCATTCTCCTGCAATCCAAGGAATAGAGTTCCAGCCTACTCAACCTCTCCCTCAGACCCTCTAGTTCTGGCAACATTCTCGTAAATCTTCTCTGCATCCTTTCCAGCTTGACACCATCTTTCCTATTACATGGTGCCCAGAACTGAACACAATACTCTAAATGTGGTGGGAATGTATACTAGGAAAGAACTGCAGATGCTGGTTTAAATCGAAGGTAGACACAAAATGCTGGAGTAACTCAGCGGGACAGGCAGGATCTCTGTTTTGGCTCTAAATGCGGCCTCACCAATGTCTTATACAACTGCAACATGACCTCCCAACTTCTATACTCAATACTCTGACTGATGAAGGCCAATGTGCCAAAAGCCTTTTTGACCACCCTATTTACCTGTGACTCCACCTTCAAGGAACCATGCACCTGTACTCCTGGATCCCTCTGCTCTACAACACTTCCCAGAGATCCTGCCATTCACTGTGCAGGTCCCTGTTAGATTTCCCAAAATGCAACACTTCACATTTCTTTGTATTCCATCAATCATTCCTCAGCCCACCTGGCCAATCGATCAAGATTCTGCTGCATTCTCACAACCATCTTCACTACCTATAAAACCATCCACTTTTGTATCATCTGCAAACTTGCTCATCTTGCCATGTGTGTTCCCATCCAAATCATTGGTAAAGATCCTGCTCTTTTAACAAGACTGCAGCTAGATGTTGCATAGTTTCATTTAACCAATGGTTTTAATTCAATATTTTCAACTAGCAGAATAATAGGGTTTCCAGGCACCAATTTAAAAGGCCCTCAGATTGCTGAAATGCTTGTCAAAGAAAGTATCTGGTGGAACGGATAGAGCGAGAAGTGCTCTCAACCTTGAAACACACAACGCAAGTAATCAAAAGCTTCTTCGTCACCTCGTATTTGTAAAAAAAAAGCAAATCATGCCTCATTAGCGCTCACAATTAAGACTTGAAATGTGGCTTTTCAGAAGGGAAGAAGGTTTTGAATTTGTAAAAGTGTCTTATCATATCTGTGTGTGACATCTTAAAAACATTGGTGTGCCAATAAATGCAGGAAGAAAATAAACAACAGGAATCTCAAGTAGCCACTGGAGTTGATCCTTTTCAGTAACATGGCGATGATGACATTTGGAATTTATACTTCTTTTTACTTTTCAGACAAGGTCATATGTCTGTGATCCTGCAGCCTTTCTCCAGCCACTGTATCTTCCAAGTCTTTTCTCTCATATCCCCTCTTCCCTCTTTCATAGTGTCAGTCTGGAAACAAGCTCTTCGCCCCAACTTGCCCACACCAACTTACACGTCCCATCTGCAGCAGTTCCATCATGGACATCATGCATTTAGCCCATATACCTCGAAACCTGTCCTATCCATGTACCTGTCTAAATGTTTCTTAAATGTTCCTCCTCCCTTTTCTCTTCCCTGGTGGCTTTACACCCCAGGTATACATACAATTCCCTATGACAACTCACATATCATGCCATTGTTCCATCCGATCCTCCATCATCTTCACTCACTGTGTCGTCGATAGCACTCTGCACATCCTTCGGAAAAGCCATGTCTCTGCCTCAGTGCCTGTGACTCTGTGTCATTGTACAACCCCAACCTAATGCCCCTGAAACTGCATCCCCCACTGCATTTCTTCCCATGCCTGGTGCGCAGTGTGTGCTGTGGAGGAGTATACTTAAGCCATGAAGTTCCTAACACAGGCTGGACTTACATCCACATGACCAAATTCCATTTTGAAATATGGAATGCAGAGTGTCAGCTCTCTCAGGATTAGACACATGTAGAATCATAGTCATATAGTCTTACAGCGTGGAAACAGGCCCTTCGGCCCAACTTGCCCACACTAGCCGACATGTCCCATCTACACTAGTCCTACCTGCCTGCCTTTGACCCATATCCCTCTAAACCTGTCGTATCCATGTACCTGTCTAAATATTTCTTAAATGAGTCATAAAGAGATAGGTACAGCAACAAAACGTTTTTCACTGTACCTCGGTACACATGACAATAAACTAAACTGAACTGAACATTGAAACAGGCCAGACGGAGTTTACCAAGTCAGAGCTGAACATCACCAATCCCATTTCCATTAATTCTATACTAATCCGTTTCTATTCCTGTTCTAATCCTGTTCCCCAACTCCACTCAAATTTTACCACTTAACCACACAGTAGGGCCATTTGACAGTGGCCCAACTATCATACATTTGGGAAACCACAGAAACCAGAGAAAACCCATGCAGTCACATGAGAAGTTTCAAACTCCACACAGATGGGAGCATCTAAGATCGGGTTTGAATCCAAATCTCTGGTGTTGTGAAACAGTGGCTCAAACAGCTGGTCTAATGTGCTGTCCATTAACCTTGCATCTAAAGTCCTGATTTAAGTATTGGTCACATTATAGGAGCTGTCAGAAATATTCAGAAAATAATAGAATTTTGGCAATCATCTGAGGTTCGTGGGAGGAGTCTATAACTTTATCTCAATCCCATTCCTGAACAGCCAGACTCATTCCCAGGTGCCTTTAAAGAATGATTGCTGTGAAATTGCAATAGAACCTCTAATAATTCCCATCCAACAACTTCAGTTATTTTGGTCACTGTCTATCTGAGATCTGATTGCATCTCTCGCTTGTGATGCATCTCTTCCATCTTCAACTTTAATTTCAGTGTTCATGCTCCATTGTGCTCAGGACCAAGCTTACAATTTGTGTGGTCTTTGCGTCGTGCACTCATCTCCTGTTTGCATTGTGCAGGACCGTGAAACAAGCTCCGTGTTCTCACTCTCGCCTTGTGTAGGAATGGGTATGGCTCATCTGGAATTGTTGCAATAGATATGCCATATTCATACATTCATAAGTGATAGTAGCAGAATTAGGCCACTCAGCCCATCAAGTCTACCTTGCCATTCAATCATGGCTGGTCAATCTCTCCCTCCTAACCCTATTCTCCTGCTTTCTTCCCATAACCCCTGACATCCGTACTAATCAAGAATCTATCTATCTCGGTCTTAAAAATAGCCTTCTGTGTCAAGTGAATTCCACAGATTCACCACCCTGTTGCACACACTATTTCTTCTCAAATGAACGAGATAGAACAAATGGTTCTGTTTCAAAGTAGAACAAGCAAGTTTTCCCCAGTGACATTGCCAAATTTGACAAACAACACCAATGATCTTGACTGACCACCAGATTGTGAAATGCTTTAGTCACCTTGCAATAAACCATGGAAATAGACCCTTCAGCCCAATGTCCATGCCACCCATTTACAGTAATCCCACAGTAAGCAAATTTAACTCTCCCCACACTCCCATCAACTCTGCCCAGATTCACCTGTATGTTAAGTTTACATACTTACATTTATAAACATTATAAACTTACATTTAGTTAATGTGCACGCAACAAGGTCCCAAAAGTGGCAGTGAGAACACAACCTGGTCATTTGGCATGGGTTTGAACATAAAAGTATTCATTGCCATCACCTCCAGCCTCGGGGTGAACCAGCCACCAAATGCACAGCAGTTACTCATCCAACAACAACTTCTAAGCCCACCATCTCAACCACTAAGAAAAACAAGGGCTTCATCAACATAGGAATAATATCTGAAGATTCACCTCCAAGTCAGGTACCATCCTGATTTGGAAATACATCACTGTTCATTCATCACCCTAAATCCTACCACTTCTTCCACCTCAGCACTAAGGGAGCACCTTCACCGGAGGGACTGCCATGTTTCAAGATGGTGGCTCACCTGTACCTTCTCAAAAGTAACAAAGAATAGTAAGATTAAACGAGAACTTACCAAGTTTGAAGGTTGATCTGTATTTTACGAGGAGTCGCGGTGAGGGATTTCGTGAAGACCCCGCCAGCACGCATGCGCAGCATCCTTCAAAGCAGCGGTGTGGAATCACAGAACGCACCATGACTAAAAATAGTAAGATGAAGAACGCAGAACTTCCTAGTTGATCATATGATAGAGGGTGGGAGCGGGGGGCACGAAATCCCTCACCGCGACTCCTCGTAAAATACAGATCAACCTTCAAACTTGGTAAGTTCTCGTTTAATCTTACTATTTTACTTCGGAGTCTCGTGAATGACTTCGTGAAGATTTCAAAGCTCTGTGATTTCACGCCCTGGACAACGTCCATGCTTATCACACTGCCGCCATTCTGATGGAGCAAGGCTGTTAATGCATTTCAGTCGAAACTGGCTGAAAAAGCAACACAATTTATTAATCAAATAAACAACAAATAACTCCTAATTCGGGGACAGACATTCACTGAGCGGTTCCCAGCACAGCTTCTGCGAATGTCGCAGGGGCGACCAGTGGCTTATTGTAGAACCGTTGAAAGGTTTCTTCACTGGCCCAGCCCGCAGTGGTGAGGATGTGGTCCATGGGCACCTCCATGGCCCTCGCCGCTGATGTGGATGCAGCCCTAGTGGAATGAGACTTAAAAATGTCAGTAGCAACTCCCGCTGCATCCAGCACCACCCTGAGCCACCTGGCGATAGTCTGTACGGTCACCCGATGATGTGGAGGTTTGTGGCTGATGAGGAGCCCCTGTTCCTTCATCCTGATGGCTCCTGTAATCCCGATGTAGTGGTGGAGATGGGTGACTAGGGCAGAGAGTGGCATCTACAGGGTATGCCCAAAACTCCAACTGCAGCCCATGCGCCCCTGGCCTGTGCTGCTTCAATAAATCTTGGACAAAGAAATTTATTTGACCAGGGGTGGCCACCATGCTGTCCAGTCGCAGTTTTTGTAACGTCTGGACTCGTTGGGCTGTCGTCAGTGCCATCAGCATCACCACCTTGAGGGTGAGCTGTTTCAGTGGTAGCTCATTCATTGGAGCCCAGCTCCTCAGTAGGGTCAGCACGATCCCCACATCCCACGTGAAAGTATATCTGGGTCGCGGAGGGTTGGTGTTGAACACTCCCCTCATGAGTTTAGACACCAGGTGGTTGGAGCCTATACCTATATCCAGGTATGAGGACAGCACACTCCTGGCGCTGTTGATGGCACTGTAGCTAAGGCCAGCATCGAAATGGAGGCCAGCTAGGAATTCCAGGACATCAGGTATCGTTGCTGTGTTGGAAGTCTTGTTGGTACGAGCACAGAATGCCTCCCACTTTCTGATTTGCGTGAGGTACTGTTTCCGAGTTGATTCTCGGCATGATGCGGAGATGAGTTCCATGGCTCGTGGTGAGATGCCCGCCTGGATGAGTGGTCTTTTCAGAACCTGCAGGCCAACAAGTTTAGGTGACCATGGCAAGGATGACTATCCCCCGTAATGGGGTGAGTAATCAATTTGGGGTGTTTCCCAATCGACATCCATGGTTGTTTTAACATTTTTTTAACAACCATCGGGTACCATGGTTGTGTAGGCCAGTCAGGAATGATCAATATGCCAGTTGCAGAATCCAATTTAATTTTCTGCAATACCCGACTGATGAGGCAAAATGGGGGAAATGCGTAGTAAAACCATTTCCCCCAATGGATAGAAAACGCATCCATTGCTATTGCCCCAGGGTCTGGTTCCCAAGACACATACGTTGGTATCTGATGGTTCAACCTGGACGCAAAAAGGTCAATATCTGGTGTCCCATAGTGAGCTATAATGTCTCCAAAAATTTGGGGGTTCAACATCCACTCGATGTTGTCATTGAATACTCGTGACCTGGTGTCCGCCACTGTATTAAGGTTCCCTGGCAAATAGGTTGCTGTAATCCAAATATTCCTTTCAATGCACCAGTGCCAAATTGTGTTTGCCAATTCATCACAAGATAGCGACCTGATACCACCCATATGATTGATATAAGCCACCACTGCAGTGTTATCTATTTAGAGGCGGACATGTAAATTCTGTGAGTTAGTACAGTAAGCCCGAAGTCCATGAAATGCCCCCAGCATTTCTATATAATTTATCCCATGTGACTCCAGGAAGGTAGACTCACGAGAATTCCATCTGCCACCAGAACTGGACATCGTATCAGTTGCTCCCCAGCCTTGTGCGCTTGCGTCAGTTTGTAGCACAACGTCAGGGTTGCTGACTATGATGGGTCTATGACACTCACTAATATTGTCAACCCACCACAGTAGCTCGGTTTTAGCCTTTGGTGGTAACCAAACTGGCCGATCAAAGTGCCCAGCATTTGCTTTTAATGCTGTGATCTTTGTTTTTTGTAAATTTCGGTAGTGTAGTGGTCCGAATTGTGCGGCTGGGAATGTAGCTACCAATTTCCCTATTACTTTTGCCGTTTGCCGAATGATCGGCACCCTGGCGCAAGCAAGACTGTGGCACTCTTCTTTTATAGCAGTAGCTTTATTGGTTGGGATGGTAATCTTCATTAAGTTGGTGTCTAGAGTGAACCCCAAATAGTCCATAACCCGTACTGGGTGCAATTTTGACTTATCTGGATGGATTACAAATCCCAGCTTCTCGAAGAGAGCCTTAGTTGCAGCCACTACCCGTGTAGCCAATTGGAGGGTCTGACCCACTATGAGGATATCATCCAAATATGCCATAACCATATAATTTTGTTGTCGGAGAAGAGCCAATATAGGTTTTACTAATTATGTAAACAGCCTAGGGGCTGTGGTGATCCCTTTGGGCAATGCCTTGTATTCCCATAATTGATCCTTCCAGACAAACTTCAGAAATTTCCTGTGAGCCTCAGAAATGGGCACCGTATAGTATGCATCTTTTAAATCGATGCATGCCATAAAATACCCTGGGTAAACCATCTGTTTGGCTGTTTCAAAAGTATCCATTTTGAAGTGGGTATATTGTATAAAAGTATTCAGCTCAGTTAAGTCTATTATAATCCGACATCCCCCATCTTTTTTAATTCTGGTGAAAATGTTGGACACAAACTCAATGGGTTCATGCGTTGTTTTGCCAATTACCCCTTTTGCTGCTAGCCGTATAATTTCAGCATGTCCTGCCTCCACCTCTTTTTGGGATAGTGTAAACTTCCTATGAGGCGAATGCTGGGTAGGGGGATTTACACCACCAATAAATTCTATAACATAGCCTTGAACACTTTGTAAAATAAACTCATCTGTGGTGACAGTGTTCCATATTTCCAAAAAAGCCCGCAATTGCCCACGAATTTGTGCAGGAGGGGATGCTACGGCGTGAGAGGAACCAGGCCTCCTTACCTCCATGGTTAGCGACGGTTCCATACGTATGGCGTTTTGGGTGGACGTTGTGGAGGTTGACGGGATGGCGGCCGTATCTTCCATGCAGGCCGCTGTTGGCCTTTCCCTAAAAAAAGGTCGTTGTGTTTGGGGAAGTGGAGGTGGATAGGTCATTTGTGTCCTGTCCGGCAGTCGTGGTTTCCAGGTTGTGTTTGGCTGTTGCCGGTGGTATGGGTGAAGTCTGGCCGTAGGAGGTTTCATGAGGCCAGCTGTTTTGGCCTCCTCGTCCAGTTCCTTCACTTGTTTGGACAGGTCTCCAAACAAATGATGAGGCGGTGGAGCGGTTGATGGACGACACAACCCCGCGAATTTGGGGTTGAGTGTGGGCTTAATGGAGCTCTTACGCAGACAGTTTATCTCATACTGGGCGTTGCATAGGAGTGCCAGTGCATCTTGTTGTTCACTGGACACATTATCCCCGTCCAGGGTCCTAGCAAACGCCGTTATGCCCGTGGAGAGAACCTTTAAAATACGCTGGAGGCGGACATCCTGCGTCCTGGTGGCCGTACTCAAGTGTCCCCAGATCTGGGCATTAAACAAGGGCACACTGAGGTTGATGCAGTTCTTGGGCGGTTTTATTTTCTCTATGGTATCATTGAGAACCTGACTCTGGAGTTGGTGAGTAGTCAGGTAATCAATGGTGCCCGCCAGTTTGTGGTGCAGGGGTTCCTCTGTTTGTGTAGTAGCGGCAAACTTGCCCACCACGTCCAGCATATCTTCCTCATGCTCTGGCTCAGCGGTCACTGGCTGTCCCGGGTCGTCTTCCAACACAGCGGCTGGGCAACTGCTACCACTTCTGGCTGGTGACGACGAGATGCTGAGCGGACTCCTTGCATGGCTTGTGGATGCCCGTGAGTCCCGCTCTTCCCGTTCCCGGTCCCGCTGGAGGAGTTGATCCACTAAGAGCTCCAACCGCTCTATGCGACCGTCCCTGCTATGTGCAGCGGACAAGCCGACTTCCCCAGGCCCTGCGAAATCACTGGGGCTTCCACCATCGGACCACACCTCCGTAAGGTGCTGTCTAGGGTCCAATGGCAGGTTGTCGTGACCTACCGCCCGTGTAGGCTCATACGACTCCCGCACGGACTCTCCGCTAGTCTGTCTTCTTCCAGACTGTGGCGGCCCACCTGTCTGATACGAAGGCAGGTGAGTTGGATAGGTGCCGGCCCCCGGAACCTGGCTCCCCGGAGTCCGTGCAGGCTTACCTCCACAATCACCCAATTTTTGGCGTGGAGGCGCATGGTCGGCCGCTCCCAGAGCTGAGCTGACCGACCGTCTACTGCTGCCACCTCCGCCCTTGACCGCAGCCTGACGGGGTGTTTTGTCGGCGGCACCTGCTCCTGCAGGCCTGCTCGACGCAGCAGCAGCGCTGCCAGACTGCACTACAGCAGATCTCCCTGGCAGTGGTACGTGGTTGTGCACAGCTGTAGGGCTCCCCTGCAGTGCAGCTGTCCCCCGGCCCAGCCCCCTCGGGTCTACTGGAACTCGGGGTGGGGTCGCTTGCGATGAGCGAAGCCCCTTGGCACGTACCTGTTTCCCCCCTCTTTTCTTGGGAGAAGGGGGCTCGAAGTCTGGATCCGTTGCATCCAGCTCCGGGGCGGTAAACCATTCAGGTGATGAGTTGGGCGCTAAAGTAGCGCCCGGCATTCTTGCCCCCACATGTCTCGAAGCTGCCGGTGGTGCTTGCAGCTCCGGGGACAAGGGCCGTTGGCTGGTCGATGCAGCTCGGCTCCTCGACAGCGTCGCCTTCCTCTTGCCCTTGTCCATCCTGTGGAGTAAAGGTAAGCACTTACCTGCCGGCCTTTATGAAGGAGCCGGAGGTGAGAGCGCACTCCCCCCCCCCCCAGCCTGCCGATGCAAATGCGCGCGACGATATGCTGTGCATGCGTGCTGGCGGGGTCTTCACGAAGTCACTCACATGACTCCGAAGTAAAATAGGTAATAATGCTGGCATTATTGGTGATATCGAGATCTTGAAAGCACTACGCACACTTTTGCAAATTCCTGTGAGACAGCCTTTATTTTTTTATTTTCCTGAAAAACATTGAGACGTTTTTCATAAGCTCGGCGGAGAAACAGCTTGCGTGAAGCCTCTGACTAGAGCAATTTTCACATTGAAGGCATCGCAAGCATTAGAGACAATGCTCCAACATGTTCCTCCCTGCTCCTTGGAGTGTGTGTGTGTGCGTGTGTGCTTGTGTGTGTGTGTGTGTGTGTGTGTGTGTGTGTGTGTGTGTGTGTGTGTGTGTGTGTGTGTGTGTGTGTGTGTGTGTGTGTGTGTGTGTGTGTGTGTGTGTGTGTGTGTTTGCGTGTGTGTCTGCATCGGTGATAACAGACAGGGCCCATTAAATTAATAACCATCCCTTGCCCAATGATGATCTTCCCTTTCCTAGTGGAGACATGAAAGAAAGATTGCAACAAATGGGTAGGGCAGCTCACATTCAGTAATTATCTGCATGTATTACTTAATCATCAGAAGGTACCTATTGTCCTGATATTTCTTTTGTATGGATTCATCTATATCTATGTATTATATGAATGCATAAGTGTGATTATTATTACTCATTTATTATTACTGCAAGAATCCAATAGTATTTAATTAACAGATTGAACAGTTGAACTGTCGGGATGTGAAGGATAGTTATCATACACAAAAGATTTAACCGCAAATAAATTAGCAAAATGCCTAAGCTGTGGGTTTGCGTTCGAAAGCATCTGTGTTTGCGAGGAAGCTGGGCAGAAAGAGAGTAATGAATGTCTGCAAGTGAATTACTTGAGAGTAATTCGATCAAGTTCAGTTGACACTGTAAACTGTAAGAGTGATGTTTGAGTGGTTTGTGACTGGTGAACCCAGAGATTGAATTAGCGACTTGGAATTGAGTTAAGGCAGTTGTCCATTACTTTGACAAATTGTTCCTGTATCAGGAGAGAGAGCTGCATGCATCCATATCCCCCCTTTTGCCAGTCAGTGCCATTTCTCCAGGAGGTGGGCACTGATCCGGAATATGAAGTCCAGGCAGAAAATTACTTCATGTGTGCAGGACAGAAACAGCCACATGGCCCAAATTGTCCATGCCAATGTTATGCCATATATGTTTCCTCTATGCCCTTCTCTTCTTTTGTCCCTCACTTATTTATCTTGCTTTCCTTAATTTTGTTCAAACTGCTCACCTCAACTGCACCATAATATCCATTGGATGGCCCCTTTGAGGGACACATTTGTAAACATGACTCCTGAGTTTCAACTTAATATCTCATTCCTCTTCTGACCTCCCACTTCCCAACATTTTTCCACGTTTAACATAACTTGACTCACAAGACACCTTCTGACTAAGAAGGTCAAAGCCTTATATTCTCAACAGCAAGTTCACCAATTTCAGATAATGAAATTTGTATTAATAACAACAAGAAATGCTGGAAACACTCAGTAGGTCAAGCACATTTGAGCAATGAGACGTAATTAAAGTTTCAAGTCGTGGACCACTCATAAAGTTTCAGGTCTTGGACCATTCATTGGAATTGGGAAAGAGAAAAGCAAGTTAGTTTTCAGTACTAATGAAGTGATGGGTGGAACAGGAGTAATATCTGTAATAGGGTCAGACCAAATGGGCTAACGTGGTGTTTGGAAGTACAGTAAACTTCTTTGTCCCAGTTGTGTGTTCTTTCTCTGCATCTTAAACCTTTTTTCACTTCTAACTTTCTAGTTCTGACCAAAGATCATTTTCTTAAAGTATTAGCTCAGCTTCTCCTCCATACATACGCTTTTGCATGGTTTAATATTATTATCACGTGTATACCATACAGTGAAAAAAAAAGTGTTGCGTATCATCCCGGCAAATCACACAGTCCATGAGTCGAATAGGTAGTGCAAGAAAGAAAATAAACAGAATTCAGAATATGGTGTTACAGCTGCAGAAAAAGTGCAGATGAAAAATCGTGCAGGGTCCGCAAAGAAGACCAGGAATACAGGAATGAAAAGTCCGTTCAATGAGTCTGACAATGACAGGGAAGAAGCTGTTCCTGAACATGGTGCAATGAGCTTTCCAGTTTTGGTATCTTCTTCCCGATGGAGAGAGGAGAAGAGAGAATGACCGAGATGTGAATGGTCCTTGCTTACGTTGGCTGCTTTTCTGAGGCAGCATGAAGAGTAGATCGATGAAAGAGGTGGAGAGGTGGGGGGAGGCTGGATTGTGTGGTGGACTAGGCTGGTCCATGATTCTCTGCTGTTTGTTTCAGTCATGGGTAGTGTAGTTGCCATTGAAAATTGTGATGCTTCCCGATAGGATGCTCTCTATGTTGCCTGGCCTGCAGGAGTGTTTCCATTCATTAGTGAACTGCTGGAATATTTTACATTTTTAAAGACCATCAAGATAACAAAGCACTTTTGGTGAAGTCACTTTTATAATGGAGAAAGTGCACCAACTAATTGGTACAGAATGGGGTCACACCAACAACAGAACAAATACTGGCCATGGTGGGTGATTTTAATAATGCTGTTTAAGGCATATTTATTGACCAAGATACAGAGAAGGTTCCTCTCCTGATTTATTGGAAGAGGTCTTTTACAATCCATCTGAAAGAGCCAAGAGAGGCTTCAACTTAACATCATCTCTAGAAAGATTCCAGAAACACCCTGCTTCAATTCCAAATCCACATTGAAGACATGTGAAAATGATGTATTGTCTACTCATAGGAACTGTCGATGGCCACACAAAAACATTACAGTACAGTGGTGCAGCTGGTAGAGCTGTTACTTCAGCGCTCCAGCGTCCCAGTTTTATTCAAGACGTACAGTAATGTGAGGAGTTTGCAGGTTCTACCTCTGAGTATGTGGGGTTCCTCTGGGTGCTAGAATTTCCTCCCACATCTCAAAGATGTGTTGTTAGATTAATTGGCAGTTGAAAGTTGCCCTAGTGTGTAGGTGAGCTAATTTGGCCCGCTGAGTCCATGCCAACCATCATTCAACCATTTAAATGAATCCTGCATTAATCCCATTTTTTATTCTCCCCACATTTCCATTAATTCTCCTCAAATTCCCACAATGACCTAAACACTAGGGGCAATTTACAGTGGCCATTTAACCTGCCAATATGAATGTCTTTGGCTTGTGAGAGGAAACAGGAGCACTTGGAAAAAAACAATGTGCTCCAAGGGGAACATGCAAATTCCACCACTCAAGTAGCACCCAAGATTTCCAAACTTGAGCAGGAATGTGAGTTCATATCAAGAAGATAATGATGCATGGGAGAGATTTGTTACACTATTGTGATTTGCTTCATTTAAATAATTAAATCAGGGCTGCCAACTCTCACGCAGTGAGCGTGACAATCACGCATTTCGCCAAATTCTCACGCTGATTACAAATTTCTCACGCACTGTTGTGAGAAATTCTGTGATCAACGAAAATTTCAAAACTCATATCAACTGCATGGGCCGCGGGTGTTGGAGAGCCGGGGCTGAAGGAGGGATGGAAGCAGAAGCAACGGCAGGGATAGATGTGGACGGGAAGCCGGGGCTGGCGAGTGTTTGACGGGCTGGCGAGTGTTTGTCAGGCTGGCGAGTCGCTCGCTGCAGCTCCGGGCATGGAGAGCCTCAGTGCAAGAGTCCCGGGCCGTCGGAGGCGTCGGAAGCGTTGCGCCGCTGCCGTAAGAGTCTCTGTGCCGAATTTGCCCAGGTGACCGGCATGGATCAGGCTGCGGCTCGGTGCATCCTGGAGGACAACCACTGGCTGCTGGAAGTAAGTACCAAGCACTGGGTAGAAATGGTTGAAGATAGTGGCCTTCGAATGGGGGTGGTTGGAGAAAGCATCCTGCTTGCCTGCTAGATTTTCACTTACGGTAACTGCAGAAAAAATGTTCCCGATGTTGGGGGAGTTCAGAACCAGGGGTCACAGTTTAAGAATGAAGGGTAGGCCAGTTAGGACTGAGATGAGGACAAACTTTCTTCACGCAGAGAGTTGTGAATCTGTGGAATCCTCTGCAACAAAAAGCAGTGGAGGCGAATTCACTGGATGTTTTCAAGAGAGAGTTACATTTAACTCTTGGGGCTAGCAAAATCAAGGGATATGGGGAGAATACAGGAAAGAGGTACTGATTTTAGATGAACAGCCATGATCATATTGAATGGCAGTGCTGGCTCAAAGGGCTGAATGGCCTATTCCTGCACCTATTTTCTATGTTTCTATGCTTGAGTATATGGCAATAAAACTCGACCACTTGATTTTGAAGCATTCATGCATGGTGGAGGCATAATGTAGTCATAGAGTGATACATTGTGAAAACAGGCCGTTCGGTGCAACTTGCCCACACCCGCCAACATGTCCCAGCTACACTACCTGCTTTTGGTCCATATCCCTCCAAACCTGTCCTATCCATGTATCAGTGTCTAACAGTATCTAACTGTTTCTTAAATGTTGGGATAGTCCCTGCCTCAACTACCCCTTTTGGCAGCTTGTTCCATACACCCACCACCCTTTGTGTGGAAGAATTTACCCCTTAAAAAGTTACCTCTTAAAAATACTTAAAACAAAAAACATTGAAATCATACTTCTACAATGCACTAAAACATGATTTTAATACATAAAATGTCAAAATGTCCCTACTGTGGGAGGGGGGACACCCCCCTCTCACACCCTCCCCCCACTCGGTTGCTCCACTCCCTTGCCGGGTACCCTCAAGCCCAGTGATCAGCGATCGCTCAGCAACCCCACTTTCAAAAATGCTCCGTGGCCCCTGGTTCAGACAGATTGCATTGCCAGATGTGAGCGGGGAACTGAGGCCAGTTGTTCATGATGTCTGGATCCCAATGCTCAGCGCTTCGTGTTTCGGAGTTGGCTAATGTTATCGATTTGTAATTAGCCTGATTTATAATTAGTTGACAAAACCTTAATTTATTAATCTGGAATATCCAGGGGGATGGGATAAGTATAATATTAAAATAACATGCAAGGTGTCATGCTGTCTGTCACAACATACAGCCCCGTTAACCCATTATTTCCTTCACTTAAATATTGGGAGGGTAGCACTATTGTCATTTGCCACTCAACTATTATGTTTGTTTACCTCACTGACTATTTCTAACCCCCCCCCCCTCCAAATTCATTTGACAGGTTGAATAAAAAAGTCCCCAATCTCATTGTTTTATTAATTGAACACGTAGATGAACATCCTTACGGAGTGTAATCAGATGGAAACTTATTCAGATGCGATGTTTAAGAGCTTGTTCAAAGAAGGGGCATATTTTAAAGGAGTGACAGAGATACTTGCAGGGGAATGTGTGAGGAGGTTATTATTTGTCTTTAGTTTTAGCTTGAACCAGGACATCTGAAGATTCAAAGTTTAATATAGTAATTGTGCTGATACTGACTCCAACCAACCATTTAATGAATATCATCCATTCTGGAAGTTCTATTTTTCTGATGCCATTTAAACTTCACTTACAATCACTTCAATGTAAAAGTAATTGGGACTGGGGAGCATTGGAACAAAAATTTGCCCTCGGTACATGTTAACTGTAATATAATAATGTATGCATGTTGGTAAGTGCAATCAAAACAAAGATCTTTTTATCCAGCAGCCCGCAGCCGTCGCCTCACCTGCAGACTGGACTCTACAGTGGGCCTGAAGCCTCCATGTTGCTAACTCCTCCCACCACACTGGGTCCTAGTGCCCGTCTCCCCAGCCCCAGTAACCTTAGTGGCTATTCCACTGGATCTTCCCCATCCCCCCCCCTACCATGTAACCCCTGCTCTTCCCCACCCACACCACAGCCCCCATACCCCCCCACCCCCTGACCACCCCCCACCCCCCCACCACACAACGCTCCGTCCTCAGTGCACTCACCTGCCTTCCTCCGGCCACAACCCCCATCCTTGCCGCGTGTTCACCATCCCCCCGGACCTTCCCCTCTCCGACACCGAACGGTCTGTCCTCAGCAGAGGTCTTACCTTTGTCCCCCTCCGTCCCCACCTCAATGAGTTCCGCGCCCACCACGACTTGGAGCTCTTCTACCGTCGCCTCCGCCTCACAGCGTTCTTCCACGGGAAGAAGTCCTCGCCCCCCACTGATGATCCCCTTTCCTGTCTCCCACGTACCGCCTCCACTTGGACCCCCCCTCGTAGCCTTCCGGCTCTAGAACTATTTATCCAGAACTGCCGTTGGGACATCAACCGCCTCGACTTCTCCACTCCCCTGTCTCACTCCAATCTCTCCAGCCCCGAACGTACTGCCATCGACTCACTCCGTAACAACCCAGACTGGGTTATCAAACCCGCCGACAAGGGAGGTGCCGTGGTAGTCTGGCACATCGATCTCTACAAAGCGGAGGCTGCACGCCAACTCTCGGACACCTCCTCCTACCTACCCCTGGACCATGACCCCACTGACGAACACCAGGCCACCATCTCGAGCACCATAACCGACTTCATCAGCTCCGGCTCCTTACCCCCCCCGAGCCTCCGACCTCATCGTTTCCCAGCCCCGCACGGCCCGATTTTACCTTCTCCCCAAAATCCACAAACCCGACTGCCCTGGCAGACCCATTGTCTCTGCCTGTCCGTGCCCCACCGAACACATTTCCACATACCTTGACGCCATCCTATCCCCCTTTGTTAAATCCCTCCCCACCTATGTTCAAGACACCTCAGACACTCTCCGTCGGCTCCGTGCATTCCATTCTCCAGGCCCCCATCCTCTCATCTTTACCATGGACATCCAGTCACTCTACACCTCCATCCCCCACCAGGACGGTCTCAAAGCCCTCCGGTCCTTCCTCGACCAGAGGAGCAACCCATACCCGTCCACTGACACCCTCCTCCGCCTAGCGGAGTTGGTCCTTACCCTCAATAACTTCTCTTTCGATTCCTCCCATTTCCTCCAAACACAAGGCGTAGCTATGGGCACACGCATGGGCCCCAGCTACGCTTGCCTCTTTGTTGGGTACGTCGAACAATCCTTGTTCTCGGCGTACCAGGGCCCCATCCCCGACCTCTACCTCCATTACATCGATGACTGCTTTGGTGTCACCTCCTGCACCCACACACAACTGACTGACTTCATTCATTTCACCACCAACTTCTATCCGGCACTCAAATACACTTGGACCATTTCCGACATTTCCCTACCATTCCTTGACCTCACAATCTCTATTGCAGGTGATACACTCCTGACCGACATCCACTACAAACCCACTGACTCCCACAGCTACCTGGGACTACACAGCTTCCTCCCACCCTGCTTCCTGTAAGGATTCCATCCCCTATTCCCAATTCCTTCGTCTACGCCGCATCTGCTCCCAGGATGAGGCGTTTCACACCAGGTCATCACAAATGGCCTCATTCTTCAGAGAACGGGGATTCCCCTCCCCCACTATTGATGAGGCTCACACCAGGGTCTCCTCCATACCCCGCAACACTGCCCTCTCTCCCCATTCCCCCACTCGCAAACAGGGCAGAGTCCCCCTGGTCCTCACCTTTCACCCCACCAGCCGGCAAATACAACAGATAGTCCTCCGCCAGTTTCGCCACCTCCAACGTGACCCCTCCACCCGCCACATCTTCCCATCTCCCCCCCTGTCTGCCTTCCGCAAAGACCGCTCCCTCCGCGACTCCCTTGTCAATTCTTCCCTCCCCTCCCGCTCTACTCCTTCCCCGGGCACTTTCCCTTTGCAACCGCAAGAAATGCAACACTTGTCCCTTCACCTCCCCCCTCCACTCCTTTCAGGGACCCAAGTAGTCCTTCCAGGTCCGACAGAGGTTCACCTGCACCTCCTCCAACCTCATCTAGTGCATCCGCTGCTCCAGATGCCAGATGATCTATATCGGTGAGACCAAGCGGAGGCTTGGCGATCGTTTCGCCGAACACCTCCGCTCGGTCCGCAAAAACCAACCCGACCTCCCGGTCGCTCAGCACTTCAACTCCCCCTCCCATTCCGTATCCGACCTCTCGGTCCTGGGCCTCCTCCATGGCCAGAGTGAGCAACACTGCAAGTTGGAGGAACAGCACCTCATATTCCGCTTGGGGAGTTTGCATCCTTTGGGCTTGAACATTGAATTTTCTCAATTCTGTTAACCCCTGCTGTCTCCTCCCCCTCCCACCTCTCCCTCAGCCCTCGGGCCCTGGCATTCCCTCTATCTCTATCTCCCTCCCCCACCCTAGTCGCACTAGCTTCTCATTTTCACACCACAAACAGCTTACAATGGCTTGTTCCCTTTATCATCGATACTTTTTTGCATATCTTTCATTCATTGTTCTTTATCTCTCACATCACCGTCTATATCTCTCGTTTCCCTGATCCCTGACCAGTCTGAAGAAGGGTCTCGACCCGAAACGTCGCCTATCTCCTTCGCTCCTTAAACCCCTGTCTCACTGTGTGAGTTGGCCCACGAGTGACCCCGAGTTTTCACTCGTGGTGATCACGTAGCGGGAACGTCGGAACTCGCACGAGCAACTTATCGACTCGTGGCGCTAACGGCAGGTACTCGGGAAACTTGTTAACTCGTGAAAAAAATCAAACATGTTTGATTTTTTTCCACGAGTCAAATTAACTGTTCAAGTTAAAAATGGAAACATTTAAACTCGTTGTAATAACGTAGTGGCCCGTGCGTTTATCTTAGTGTCTCGTGAGTCTACCGTGGGAACTTTAATAATCTGTTCTTTTGCTCGAGTAAAGACTGAACCAAAGATAGACACAAAATGCTGGAGTAACTCAGCGGACCAGGCAGCATCTCTGGAGAGAAGGAATAGAGTCGAGACCCTTCTTCAGACTTACCCGAAATGCCACCCATTCCTTCTCTCCAGAGATGCGGCCTGTCCTGCTAAGTTACTCCAGAATTTTGTGTCTATCTTCGGCCTTTCTGCGATGATCTGCCACTTGTCCTTTATTACTGAGACGCCTGCCCCGTCGCTTCGTATTCGTCACTCTGTCTCATGAGGACGCGGTTAAAGACCTGCCGAAGGGGCAAGTCTGGGGTGGTGGGTGGGATGTGTCCACGTGTGATGCTCCATCCACCCCCCGGGGCCGAGAGTGTGGGATTGGGAAGGAACTGCAGATGCTGGTTCACACCGGAGATAGACACACACAATGCTGGAGTAACTCCGAGGGACAGGCAGCATCTCTGGAGAGATGGGATGGGTGAGATTTCGGGTCGAGACCTTACTTCAGACTTCTCCAGAGATCCCGCTGAGCTTAGTCCAGTAGTTGGTGTCTATCCCGGTGACGGGGAGCCCGGCTTGGCCGACCCGCCGCCTCTACTTGCCGGTCAGTCCAGTGATCATCGCCCTCTGCCCGGGATGCAGCGGAGGTTTCCATCCGGTGAGTTGTCCAGCGCTCACGGTGGACGAGGGAGGACAGCAATAAGCCAGGTGAATGAATACAGCACATAAATGAGTCGACCTTTAATATTTCTTGATTTTATGTTTTAATTTACAAGCTGCTTCAAGCGAGGCAAGTTTTATTTTCAGTCCGAAGAAGGGTCTCGACCCGAAACGTCACCCATTCAACGAAAAAGCTGGAGTAACTCAGCGGGTCAGGCAGCAACTCTGGAGAGAAGGAATAGTGACTTTTCGGGTCGAGATCCTTCTTCAGAAGACGAGCCCTTATCCAAAACGTCACCTTCTCCAGAGATGTTACCTGGCCCGCGTTACGCCAGCTTGTTGCGTCTGCCTTCCGTCCAAAGCCTTGGGATCGTCGCCAACATGAAGACGGTGCGAAGCCCCCGCGCCCGGTGCAATGGACGGGGAGCTGGAGAGGGGAGGGAAGGGGTCACACACATGGCCGGGAAGCAGAGGGGTGGGGGTGGGGTTGGTGACAGTCAGGGCCAACAATGAGATGGAGAAATACAGAAACACCGACGTGCAAAGAAGACCTACAATAGCGCATGATCTCTCTCGCGTTATGGCGGGTGATTGTCGCCTGTCCGCTGTTTCTGCCCCTAAAGCCTTGGGATCGTTGCCCTTTGTGTTGGCGTGGAGGGGGAGGGGGCTATTGTGCTGCTTGAATGCCCCCTGCT
The DNA here is from genome assembly GCA_035221665.1 of Okamejei kenojei. Lineage (NCBI taxonomy): Eukaryota > Metazoa > Chordata > Chondrichthyes > Rajiformes > Rajidae > Okamejei > Okamejei kenojei. The sequence continues at coordinate 57,495,052 of CM069137.1, forward strand.
ATCATAGGGACAGGGAAACACAGCGGCTTTTGAGACTGGTGGGCAATCACTACCAAAGTGTCTGCCTGCAGTCAGCACTCCTCTCCTACACATGTCTCCCGCGCTAACCATCCCGCAGTTTCATTATGACACTGGACCTGTTGAGCCCATCCAGTCTATTTGTGTGTATCAAGTCACTCCTGTTAGAAACACTGTGTCACATTTCAGGAGATGTTGTCAGCTCAAGAGTTAACGGGAGACGAACTTTGTCAGCTCAAGAGTAAACGGGAGACGAACTTGGAACATCGCAGTATACCATACCCGTGGGAACTTGGTTCAAACACTTTAACATCAACTTGGGATATCGTGCACAACCACGAGTCTCTCACTCGGGGTACCTCGTGGGTCAAGTCGCACAGTGAGACAGGGCCATTAGATGCTGCTGCACCCGCTGAGTTTCTCCAGCATTTTGTGTAACCCTCGATTCTCCAGCATCTGCAGTTTCTTCGTTAACACAAAGATCTTTTTATAATTGTTGTGTTATGAATACCACAGAAAATATTATGTACTCTCAAGTTCACATTTAATAGAATAATTTTGCTTAAATATATAATTATTGGACTTTGCATTTCAGAAAAGTCCCAGCTGAGAGGAAGACAGCAAAATACTGAAAAGATTGGCAGTTTGTTAGGAAAATTAAGGAAATGGTAACAGAATAGTTATACAGCTGAGTGAGTATAATTTTATGGATGAGAAATTGTGTTCAACCAATTGATGACTTCTTTGATAAAGCAACTAGCATGTTAGATAACAAGGAAACCAATGGATGTAGCAAATTTTGTTATACAAAATTTGGTCCGTGAAGTGCCCCATAGAAGATTCCCGCATTAGTTAAGCACCTGTGGACTTGAACATAATAAGTTAAGTCCAGGAGGTCAGATATGGGGCTTTATGTGTGGGCCAGATATATTGTCAGTGCACAGGGGCTAGAAGCAAGGTCAAGTGTGCATCCAGAGTCAAGGTCTGGAATAGTACTAGGTGTGCAGTCAAAGCTGGGACAATGGGATTGTTCAGCACTGGGAACCTAAGCAGGTAAGCAGCTATGATCAGGGTAGAATAGGGGGCCAGCTGTAAGGCTAGACTCAAGGTCAGTAATGAGAGGAGGTATGCAACTGGAGTCAGGTTCAGGAGCAGTACCTGGTGTGCAGTGAGACCCAGATTAGTCAACATGGGCCAAGTGTTTGATTATAACCTGATTTCCATGCATGAATATACTAAGATCATTCATGTGCTGCACCTATTGATCAGATCCTGGCTCTACTGTGGAATGTAATTAGGAATGTAATTTAGCATAACTTTATTCATAGCTAATCCAATTTAAAGCATAAATATTGCATTCAAGTGTGAGTTAAAAGACTCGCTATAGTATGCACCAGATTGCACAATTTCAAGCTGAAAAATGCAAAAGCTCCGTACCAATGGTCTTTACACTCCCTCAGGCTTGGTCTCTCGCAATTTCTCACTCCCAACTCTCACCAAATGTTGGCAGCCCTGTAATTAACTGGGATATTATGCTGGTACCATAACCATTTAAAATTCTGATCTTTATGGCCTGGAATATGCAGTGATACAGTGCCTATAAAGGCTCCAAAGGTTCAATGTTTTAATGGGAGCCCCAACCTGTTTATTTTTAATTGCTTTCAAGAGGCTAATTCGTACCTCTATTAAAAATGCAGTATGAGGCATTTGGTATGAATACGGTGTATTCATATAAAAACATATTTTGTTGGCTTGAGTGGGATCTTTATGTAAAATTTACAGTGCTGCATATTCCGCATTCTTTGACCCTCTTGAATTACACTTACATGCTATTTGCCTCAATGACTACTGTGTACATATACGGTGGCAAGTTCCACATTTAGATGTAAAGCACTCCCTGCTGGAAATTCCTCAGATTTATTGGTAACTGTCTCATATTTAAGACCTTCAATTTTGTTTTTTCTCTCCCATGTCGAAAATGGCAGGGGAGGGAGAAGCTCTCTGTCCTCCTTTACAAAGAACTTCAGCTTACCTTTCTTCTAAGGAAGTGAGCCCTAACTTGATCAGCCCTTCCAATGAGTTACAGTCCCAGTTACAGAAGCAGGTTGTTCACTTAACATGTGAATTTTAATAACTCACAATATTATTTATGATCCTGTCGAGGAAAAGGGGAGGAGAATAGGATTGATGAGATTGTTTGGCTGGGATCCAATGGTATGAGTGGCCTCATTCTGGGCAATGATAAATCACACAGCACGGAAAATGATCCTTCAGCCTACTATGTCTATCGAGCTGACCATCGAATACCGATTTACAAAAGTCGCACTTTATTCATATTTCCATCAAATCTTCCCAGATTCTACTCCTCACCTATACACAGTCGGGACGATTTACCGCAGCTAGTTAACCCATCAAACCCCATGTCTTCGGGATGTAGAAGGAAACCAAAACATCTGAGGGGCACCCATGTGGTCAAAAAGAGAACGTGCAAACCTCACGCAGACAGCACCTAATGTCAGGATTAAACCTGGGATACTGGGGCTGAGAGACAGCGGCTCTATTGACAGCGCCACTGTGCGTCCATACATTATATAGGAAAGTAAATGATAACTTGCTTAAAGTGGTACGTTTTTAGTACAGAATGAAAAAGTAGTGCTCGTGTATCCGCTGTGAGGGTATGGGCCAGTGATAGAATAAACACTCTACTCCAGATTTAAACAAGTACTTGGAGAAAGAGGAGACACCAGGGACTGCAGATGTTGGAATGTTGTAAAAACCAAAGTGGCAGAGGAACTCAGTTTCTCAGGCAGCATCTGCAGAGTGAATAGACAGATGACCTTCAGCATTGGGACCCTTCTTGAGATGGAAAGCGAGAAAGACTGGAGAGAGAGGCAGGCATGCAGTTGGCAGGAACGGTGAAAGGTTACTCAACCCTTTCAACAAGTGGCTGACTGGTCACTTATCCCAACTCTCTCATCACCCACTAACCCTGTCCCAAAAAAATCCATCAATCTTTGTCTGGAATACACTCAGCAACTGAACCTCCCTATGCAGTAGAGAACTACTCAGGTTCCCAAGTATTGAGGAAAAGAGGAGCGACATTTAAAACCGGAGAGAGGATTGTAGGTGGAAGGGGAATGTGGTAGAGTGAAGAAAATAGGAAAATGGGAAACTCAGGGGTGGGAGACATACAACCCAAAACATTTGGCTCCTTTTGCACTCCACAAAGCAACAAGCTCAACAGTGAATTGCACAATTTTAGATAACCAGCTTTTTCAGTTTATATCAAAACTGGCTAGTCCTGATGAAAGATGCTGTCGATCTAATGGATTTCAGATTTCAAACAGCTGCCGTATTTTAGGTCATAGTTTCAGCATTCTCTCTCTTTCTTTCCATGTCTGTCTGTCTGCCTGTTCTCTCTCTCGCTCTCTCTCCCTCTCTCTCTTTCTCTCTCTCTCTCTCTCCCTCTCCCTCCCTCTCCCTACCTCCCTCTCTCTCACTCCCCCTCCCCCTCCCGCTGTTTCCATTTACATCCCTCCACTTATACTTCTTCCAAAATAATAATTTCTTACCATTTCTCAGCTCTGTTGATGTTTCTTTTTCTACAGGAGCTAAGTATTTTCTGTATGTATTAAGAGCCATTTCTGTCAATGTTATACACTTTGTTATTGTGGGCCTATATAGTTCCTACAAGCCATGCTATAGTGGGTGCCATTACTCTGTTAATGAAAGGGCTCCCTCTTCTGATGGAAAGATTATAATCAACAGGTCTCAGAGTTTACAGAAAATTCTAGACCTGTGAAAAATATGTTTACTGGAAATTATTTTCATGTGGGCACAATTGTATGATAGGTAAACTGTTGCGAGAGTTTGCAACTGAATGGCGTGTTGACAAAATAACTTGCGTCTCTTTCATCCATGTAGTCTCATTTTATGAATTAGGACTAAATGCATCAACACTTCTTTCACAGTTGCCAAAACTGTTGCCAATACAATGAGGCTGCAGTAACACATTGTAAAGGATTTGGCCTTGTTGATGTTTGACACCCAACCTTGCCAAAAAAAAGGTTGAGTGTAGAATAAGGAGTTAAGGGAACATGGGTAAATACTTGGCCAGGAAATTATTCAATCAAAATAAAAATCTATCTTTAATGAAAGGGGCAGGGTTTGATAAAAGGGCGACTTTAACCAAACATTGCAATTTATTATTTTCAAAAACGTTTCTTACAAGATATTTTCTGCAGTCATTATGTAGTATTTACTTGTTGGGGATATGTTTGTGTTTGTTCCTATCAAAAGCACCACCAGTCCAAGTGTCAAGAAAATTCACTCCTTCAGTCATTTGCGGCAGCTCGGCGATTTTTCATTTCCTTGTTCAACCAGCTTAGGTGGGTGTTACGACCGGCCTTTTGAGAGATTAATTATATCTTTAGATTCCACTCCCGAATAGCTTTGTCATCTGTAAATGGCGTGTTGAGTGACACGTGGAGGCAGACTCTTGTTGGAGGAGCTGGGGTTTTTATTACTAAAAGAGAAAGTGCCATTGATCCACATTTCTCAGTAATTACTTCTGAAGATGTCATCACACTATTCAATTTACATTGGAAAGCCTTTGTGACCTGTTTCTTTGATTATCTAATATCCCGGCTCCATTGTGCTGTAGGATTGTTGAACTGGTGCCCCAGTGCGACCGGAAGTTGGGAGAACAGAAAGTGACTACCGACGGTTGTAACAAGACCCTTATATTGCAAAATCCAATGTGTCCTGCAATAGCACAATGGGACTTGGCTTACTGATCATTGTTCCCATCCCTGTGTTAATGTGAGGTGTAAAAAAATGTAGGGCATAGACAGTATCAGTAGATCATAGGATTTCTATGCATGAATAGGAGAGGAAATTTGCTACTGAATGGTGTACAAACTAAAGCAACATGTACTAATTATGAATTAGGATTTGACACAATACCACTTCTTTATGCAACCACAAATAAGTGCTAAAGGTGTACAACAATTATTTTTATTTTGCTTCTAACATTGTTCTAACACAGTTTTCAGAACGAATAAGGGCGTTGCTGATATTCTGAGAACAAATATCCTTCGGTGGCGGTGGGTAGTAGGTCAGTGGTGGAAATGTGCCACGTGATCTGGACATTATGTGACTCCAGACTCACTAACACTTATAACTCCCCTCCAAAATGGCAAAACAAACCACACAATAAAAGGAGCAGTTAAGGACAGGCAACAAATGCTGATGTTGCCAGTAATGTCCTCATTCCACGTTTGTGGGAAAGCATGAAGTCGTTTACCCAGTGTAAGGAAATCAAGAACCAGACGGCGTATGTTTAAGGTTAAAGGAACCTGAAGGGTAACTTTTTCACACAGCAGGCAATAAGGATATGGACCAAGCTGCCAGTGGAAGTATTTGAGGCAGGTACCATAACACCATTTACAAGACATATGGACAGCTATAGGGATAAGAAAGATTGAGAGTGATATGGGCCAAACGTGGATGAATGGGTCGTGTGTTGGTGGAGCATCTTGGCTGGCATGGATAGGTTGGGCCAAAGGGCCTGTTTCCGTGCTCTATAACGATGACTCCATGACTGTAAAATGAGCATTGGCTGACCACAACGATGAGGCATTGAGTTAGTGGGACAGGGTGAATGACTTGTAATAATATGTTTTGGACACAAAACCAAACTCAACTTCCTCAGGAAATATGTCCATTTAAAGAGTGTAGGAAACAGAAACTACAGCAATATCTTACAACAAAAAGTGGATAAATATCTCGTCAAATGCACTGTGAGTAGAGGAGAATCAATGTGGTCAGTGAATACTCTTTTTATTCACTCCATCAGGGAATATAAGCATCTGTATCAAAGTCAGCATTTATTGACTAACCATTGTCAATCTTTCAATTGAGAGGATTTGTACAACATTTCAGTGGGATTTAATAGTGTCAACCATCTTTTAGATAAAATGAGACTAGTCTGCCAGTTATCACAATACTATGTTCCCTATGTTCTGGCAACATTTATTCTTTGGCTAAAAATATGAAAATAAATGAGCTATTTATAAAACTCTTTCTGGATACATTGGAGCACCTATATTGGCTGGCATTTTTCCATGACATTGCTACACATCTTGGGATGTCCTGCAGTAGTGGAAGATGTTCTATAAATGCTGATGCTTTCTTTGAAAAATTGCTCCTAATGACAGTATCGTTGGATGTCACCGTGCCCTGTTCCGCATCAGAACGGGTGGAGAGGGTGCCCCCTCCCCCAAATATCCTCCACGAATTTTACAGTTTATTTTATGTTCCTCCTTCTAGAAGCAGCCTCACGGGTGCCCAGTGCATTGAGCAACACTCTGGGTGGGTAAGGTGTGGCCGTTTCTAATGCTCCCCCGCTGCTCGGGTGTCACGTATTACCAAAAATAAAAACCACGAACAGCAGTTCTGATTTTTTCCTTGCTGCTGGTGTGGCCTGAGGCTGAAAAGCAATTTGTCTAATTTGCATCCGCGTGGTAAATTGGAATGTTGGTCTGTCAAAGACTCACTTATGCCATGGAAACAATCAGCAGCAGTTGTGTGTCGGCCAGAACTATCACTCAGAGGAAAGCTTGGTGCTCATCTTTTGGCTCAGCTGTTGTGATAAAAGTTATAATTTCCCTTTGTCTACCATGGCCGAGGCATACGGGGATCTTTCCTGGGCCATAGCAAACACATACTCACCCCATTGGCATCCATTAACGAGCGATGTGATGAAAGAATGGATTGACTGGGCTTGTATGCACTGGAATCTAGAAGGATGAGAGGGTATCTTATAGAAACATATAAAATTCTAGATGCTGGAAAAATGTTCCCGATGTTGTGGAGTCCAGAACCATGGGTCACAGTTTAAGAATAAGGGGCAGGTCATGTAGGACTGAGATGAGGAAAAACATTTTTAGCCAGAGAGTTGTGAATCTGTGAAATTCTCTGCCACTGAAGGCAGTGGAGGCCAATTAACTGGATGTTTTCAAGAGAGTTAGATATAACTCTTAAGGCTAATGGAATCAAGGGATATGGGGAGAAAGCAGGAATAGGGTACTGATTTTGGATGATCAGCCGTGATCACATTGAATGGCGGTGCAGGCTCGAAGGGCCAAATGGCCTACTCCTGCACCTTTTTTCTATGTTTCTATGATTACTTTGTGCTGTCCAAAGTTGCATTGATGCCGAGATGTCAATGGGCAACGGAAGCTTATATTGGAGTTTGCCGTTCATTTAAAGTTATTGCACATGAAGTTTGCAACGCCTTCCTTTGTTCAGTATGTACAGCTAATCTTCAGGAAGGTAGACAAAAGGGCTGGAGAAACTCAGCGGGTGCGGCAGCATCTATGGAGCGAAGGAAATAGGCAATGTTTCGGGCCGAAACCCTTCTTCAGACTGATGTAGGGTGGGGGGCGGAAAGAATAAAGGAAGAGGAGGAGCCAGATGGCTGAGGGAGAGCTGAGAAGGGGAGGAGACAATGAGGGCTACCGGAAATTGGAGAAGTCAATGTTCATGCCACTGGGGTATAAACTGCCCAAGCGAAATATGAGGTGCTGCTCCTCCAATTTCCGGTGGTGCTCACTTTGGCCATGGAGGAGGCCCTGGACAGAAAGGTCGGATTTGGAATGGGAGGGGGAGTTGAAGTGCAGAGCCACCGGGAGATCAGGTAGGTTATTGCGGACCGAGCGGAGGAGATCTTCAGGAAGGTTAGCTTGTCATAGAAATGGGGTGTGCAGCTCAAAGGAAGAGTCCAGTCTATCAACAGTGGGTAACATGCAAGCCAGCACCCTCTTTTCAAAACCTTTTTTTTAAGATTAAGAAAGAATATTAAAGGAACAAAGCATAGCAGAATTGAAATGCAAAGCTGCTTTGTGCTTACTGAAGACATTCAGTAAGAGTTTGCTATTGGGTTTGCAAGAAGTGCTGTAACTAATGCAGCGGCAGAATGGAAGCACGCTGACCCACAAAGTCACCTAAACCTTTAAAACAATGTATTTTCCGGGGGAATGGGTTCACTTAACATGAAGTAGTTTACATCAGTGGAAAGTTGTGAGCGTTGACATTACATTGGAGTTTTGTATTGATGCTACTTGACATTTTAGTGTTTTGAAAACACTGTGTAACGCAATCAGCAGCTTGCAGTCCCTCATGGCCGACTAATTCTCAATAACTGGACCTCTTGTTGGCCGAGTCAATCATTCAGCTCTCGCTTTGCACCCCTCAGACTTTTAACCACCAGGCGTGATTGATTATTCCCACGTCCATCACTACATTGTCAGTGGCTGTACCCTTCTCTCCCCAACAGTTGGGAGCATGGGATGGTGGAGGGGCGGGGAGATGATGGGGAGCACTTCTTGTTTGATACCATCTTTGAAGAAAGTGAATTAGAACCAACATTCATTATCGTACAAAACAGGAACTGAAGATACTGGTTTATATCAAAGATTGACGCAAAGTGCTGGAGTAACTCTACGGGACCGGCAGCATCTCTGGAGAAAAAGGATTGGTGACATTTCGGTTTGGGACCCTTCTTCAGACTGAGCATAGGGGATGGGGTGGTGGGAGGGGGGGGGAGTAAATAGTTGGAGGCAAGAAAAAACAGGACGAATCAGGGCGGGTCACAAATGACATTAGGTAGGGTGGTGCCTGGTAAGCCCATTGTTGGCTTGCGAAGGTGTGATCTCCAGAGGAAAATAATGTGGAGAACTGTGAAACTGGTAGAACAACTACGGTGAAGGAAGGGGATTAGGGGGCAGGAGGGATGGGAGGGAAGTAAGTAACAGTTCCTTAAAAATTCAATGTTGGGTAATAAGCTGCCCAAGCAAAATATGAGGTGCTGTTCCTCCAATTTCTGTGTGGCCTCACTCTGGCAATGGAGGAGGCCCGAGACAGAAAGGTCAGAATGGGAAGGGGAGTTAAAATGGTTGGCAGCCAGGAGATCCTGTAGGCCTTGCGGACCGAGCCTAATGGCCCTGTCTCACGGTGCGAGTTGACCCACGAGGTACCCCGAGTGAAAGACTCGTGGTTGTGTACGAGACTTCAAGTTTATGTTCAAGTGTTTAACCGAGTTCCAACGGGTATGTCATTTCTGCGATGTTCCAAGTTCCTCCTCGGAGTTACCAAGTTCCTCTCCCGTTACTCTTGAGCCAACCGTGAATTAAGGTATGTTTTAATAAAGCAACAATGTTAAAAGGCATCTCCATCCTGTGGCTTTGAGTTATTTCAGCGCGGCCGCATCTATTGATACGACCTACAAAGGGAAAATGCGCACCTTCCACCAACCAATAACGTGGTAAGTGCATTTCTTGGTGCTTTATGTTTTTAAATACTGTATTTCCCGGGGTGGGGGGAGAGCTCAGTTCATAGTATTTGGGAAGGAGGGGATTGGGGTCAGTAACCCACTTGCCACGCTCCAGTCTGAGTGCAGGTAGATGGGACTAGGTGACAGTAAACGGAGTAAAAGGGCAGTGATGGCCTGTTTCTGTGCTGTCATTGCTATATGGTTTTATTGTGGCCAGGGAGTGAATTAGCTTGGGTGGCTGCCGCAGCGCTCCGGGCACGGACAGCAGAACTGGCCACCATTTCCGAGGAAGGAAGCAGCTCGGGTGACTGACTTTGAGCGGCCGCCGGGACCCGACAGCAGACACACACACACACACACACACACACACACACACACACACACACACACACACACACACACACACACACACACACACACACACACAGATACACACAGATACAGACAGAGAGAGACTCACACACACACAAATACACACAGACACACACAGACAGCAGAACTGGCCGCCACTTCCGAGGAAGGAAGCAACTCGGGTGACTGACTTTGAGCGGCCGCCGGGACCCGACAGCAGACACACACACACACAGATACACACAGACAGACAGACAGACAGACAGACAGACA